>JAYESA010000098.1:0-547500 GCA_036927795.1 Iris macrosiphon | reverse complement strand
ACGTGGTAGTGACAAGGGTTAACATAAATGGAAGAATAGAAGAAGAATGAAGAAGAAAGTGGAGAATGCTTACTTGAAATAGGAAGTGGGAAGAAGAAACGAAGAAGAAAGAGTGGAGAAGAGTGGAGAAGAAGAAGAAGAAGAAGAAGTGAAGAAGAATTGGGGGGGTTGCTAGTTTTAGTTTGGAAAGGGGTTGGGGGAACCGGCCACACATGTAGGAATAGGTTACATAATGCCAAAAGACTAAAATGCCCTCTCCTTAAGTCATTCTAATTGGGATTTGGGTTTGGGGTTCCAAAAGCACTCAAATTAACTCCTAATCACTCCAACTAACTAAAATAAAATATAATAATAATTCTAAACCCATAAATAGGCCTCACAAGGGTAATGGTTGGGTCGAACATGGGTCCACTAGGGTCTGACATGGGTCCAGACTAGCCAAAACACTAAAACAATCAATAAAAAAATACAACCATAAATTAAATATAATTAATTATAAACAATACACAATTTACCAAACAAAAAAAAACCTATTTTCTTGAATTAGGTAGTGACAAGCCTACCCTCCTTAAAATAATTTCGTCCTCGAAATTAAAAGATGAAACTAGGACAGGAATGCAAGAAAAGAAAAGAACCATACCTTAGGGCTCGGAAATAAGGGTATCGCTCTTCATCCTCCCTCTCCCAGGTCGACTCACCTGGAGAGTAATGCCTCTACGCGACGCAAACCAAGGGAATAGTCTAGTTCCTCAACACCTTCTCCCACCGATCCAGAATCTCCATCGGCTGCTCTGGATAGCTAAGAGTAGGGCCCACCACGATCTCTGAGTGATCCAATACGTGACTGGAATCTGCCACGTACCGTCTCAACTGCGACACTTGGAATACATCATAAACTTTCTCTAGCGTAGGCGACAAATCTAGCCTATACGCCACAGCGCCGACCCTCTTAAGGATGCGGAAGGGTCCGACGAAACGTGGGCTAAGCTTCCCGCCTCCACCGAAGCGAATAGTGCCCCGCGTCGGAGAAATCCTCAGGAACACCAGATCTCCAACCTAGCACAAATAAGGTCTCAGCACTTAATATAAAACAAGCAATCACAAGCAAACACAAGAACAAAATCTAGATTCTAAGCTATACCTCCAACTCCAAAGGTCTCCAGTGGCTATCGGTCCAATGCCGCTATCTGTACGTCCAGCCTACGCCACATAATCGGTAGTAGAACGCTGTAAAGGTTCGTTCGAGGTCATAATCTATATATTTCACAAAACCTGTCAATATAACCTCTCCAAAAGGAGGGCAACCACGCAATATATATATGCCTCAATCACAATAACTAGGGAAAGAGTAAAAGCACGATAAGATATCACAAAGAAACAAGAACCAAAGAGAGCAATACAATATCCAAATATACAGTCCAAGTCTAAAGTCTACAACATCACAGAAGCAACAAAATAATAAATACAGTCATCCAGAATATCAACTGGAAACAACCCAGGAAAACCCACCTAGATAACTAGGGTGCTAACGGCGTCTCCTCGACGGGATCCTCCTCAGTCTCTGGGTCAAAACAGTCCTCGACGCCCGACCCGTAGAATATCGGGCAAAAATCCTCAGGATCCTTTGGAAAAAATATGTCCAGTCAAGTCTGAAGCAAAGTACATAACTCTGAAAGAAACTCCAAATACATGGTAAGGTGTATATGACTAGCAATATAAATGTATACAAGATGCACATGTAAATAAATACATGGTCGAGCAGATAAAGTATCTACAATGTAAACTGGAGAACAATACAAGTAGTAGAGAAGTAACTACATATGAGAAAACAGGAATACTAGCTAAGTGCCTTGAGCACAAGTTCGTTATGTGATCGACTTAGGTTATACATGAATAATCTATGATAACTCCGTTATGCGTGAGTTGCATAACCGACATACACATGAATACTGTTTGGCTTTGATCATATAACCAACTCCTACTCCCCTCCCCCACTAATACTCTTGGATCCAACCACGACACGCTACGTACATGATAAATAACTCACGCACATGAAGGAGAGAGCACACGAAGCACATGATAGCACATGAGAATTAATACTCGAAGCACATGATGAAATATACGTGATAAGTACCCGCTGAACACGGTAAGGGGGATAACATTTCATGACAGGATCCACTAGTACCAGCTTATGTAACAATGTGTTAGAATCAAGTATTACAGTTCTAGAACAGGTGATATAAACGCTATCATAAAATAGAAACGATCAAAGGTAGGTACTCGCCTGACGTCCTGAGCAACTGATGAGGATCAAGATCCGGACCGGCGTCACAAGAACCTATTACGAAAAGCAAGATTAAACAGGGTTCTAAAGAGTTAAACTGATATAAAATAACTAAAAATAAGGTTCTAGGGGTATTCTAGGTCGAACGGGTCAAACCGGTGAAATTTGGGTCAAAAAGTCAACCAGGGGTCCAAAAAATCAACTCTGGATCAAAACTAGGTCAAACATTGACTTTTATGGTCAACTAGGATAATTATGGTCAACTCTAGGTCAAACTAGGGTGCCCCTAAAATTCTAGGTCAAAACTAGCTTATTAAGCTAGTAAACCTTCAAACTCGCCTCATCGAGATACCGGGATACTCTCGGTATCCAATATCTTAACCTATACTACGCACCCTGCCTATACCCGCTAAAACCTATGATAGCACGCATAATTATATACACATATACATAAAAACCTAACTCTAAACTCAAACCTAGGCAATTGCTCAAACACCCCGCTCCGATACTCAATACCTTGGGTATCTCAAGGTATTGAGATATCCCTCATCTCTCACTAACACTATTAACTAGCTATCTAACTATGCTTATACATATATACCTAGTTATATATCTAGGCTACTATATATATGTCACAACCCGCACCCGGGGTAAGGGTACTAGTCGGAAACAACGCCCAGCCTACGCCGCAGAATCGGCGGTAGAACGCTGTCTAGAAAGTCTATCTAATATAATGAACCACCAAAAGATAGTGTACTCAATCACAGAACTAAGATAGAATGAACACGAATCAGATAAGAATAGAATAGTCACCATACAACTCATGAGTTTAAAATAATACATTAATGAGTCTGAAGAGTAATAAAATAAGCTGGAGACAAATCCAGTACAAAAGAATACTATCATACTACAAGCTACACTCCAGGGTCAACTGTCTCAGTTGGGATAAGTCCCTCTTGAGCCAGGGTCTCCGAATCTAAACCCACAACATCCTGGGGTCCATAATAGGTAGGGTACTCCTCAGTGTCATCTGGAAAAATATATCCAGTCAGGAAAGGAGCAGAGTACATCTCTAACAGCAGTTCTAATCCATGATAAAAACTATGTAACAGTAAATAGCTGTGGATAAACAGGATGCACAAAAATAGATACAAGAGATATATAGACAATAAGGAAATACTGGAAAGAAATACAATAATAAACAATATGCCAATGAAACAATAATACTAATGACTAAGTGTGTGAGTACTAGCTTAACATGTGATCGGCTTGGGCAAGATACAATGCGGCCTGGCTAATCATACGTGCGGTGCATGATCAACAATATTCGCTTACCAATACTTTATTCAATAAGGATTTGATCACATATCTATACTAATACTCCCCACCCCCAACTGGTATAATAGATCCAACCACGGTATGCTATGGCACTAGATTCCCCAAGAAGATAGCTAGTCTCCCCGAGAATCGGTGTCTGTACATGTACAAGATAACCAATGAAACAATACTTGCACCATATACACCATATACCAAGGAATAACATCTCATGACGAGATCCGGATATACCAATCCGTGTAACCATAGTGTCGAGAGAAACATGTAAATCTACACTAGATACAACGAACATAGAGGATATCATAAATGAGAAACTATCAGAGAATGTACTCGCCTGAAATCCAAAGAACAGTCTCACAGATGTCTGACTCGGTACCTCGAAGACCTAGATATGGAATACCACATTAATACAAGGTCCCGGAAAGAGAACAAGTCAAACTAGTCAACTCCTAGGTCAATAAATAAATTCTAAGTCAAAAGTCAACTATGGTCAACTCTAAAGTCAACTAAAGTCAAACATGGTCAAACCAAGGTCAACCTCACAAGAAATCTATATAAATAATATAGAAATAAAATACAACAATTTAGGAATAAAAATTAGATCCCAAATCATACTCACACAAAGTATACTACTAATACAAATAATATATACCCTAAAATAATATATATACAAACCAATATGTATACAAATAACATAATATATTATTACAAATATTATACAAAACACATATATATACACATATATATATATACAATAATAATATATAAAATATAATTTAAAACTGCCAAAGCGTCACTGAAAACAGGGAGTTAAAAATACAATTTAATTAAAACAGCTTATAGTGACAGTCTCAACTGTCACAGAAAACGTCGCAAAAGCCACTGTGTAATAAAACCCACTGCTGCTGCATTGGTGACAGTTAATCAACTGTCACCGAAAACTGTCGCCACTGCTGCTAAGATCCCGCCCGCAGCATTAATGACAGAACTGTCATTAATGCACAGTCGGCTACAGCGGCTGCTGCTAACCCGCCTATTTAGCGACAGTTTCACTGTCACAAATCCACTGTCACTAAAACACAGAAATATATATATATATAAATATATATATGCAATAATAATCACAATACATATATATAAATAAATAATTATATACTTATATATATATGCACATATAAACTTATAATTAAATACCAATAGTTACAACACATGCACATATTAATGTTCATATTTTACATGGCTAGAAGCACACATAAAATATATACATTAATATACAAATAATTACATAATAATTATAAATAATATAATTACACAATTAAACACATAAATATATTTTATAAAACATTTATGTATAATTTATACTATTAACATAAGTACATATATAATTACATGCAAGAAAGCTACATATTATATTTGTACATCATATTAGCACACACAAAAATATATAGATCTATGCTAAAATAATTACTATAATAAATACACAAAATAAATATATAATATCTATATATATTTACTAATTATAATTGAAGAATTTAAACCATACATAATTAGATCTATTCAAAAATCTACACAATTGGAGAATATCACACCGTATCCCACTAGATCTAGGATACGCATGTGACACGAGTCCAACACACAACCAATTGCACCCCGAAGGATACAAACAAATCACAAATAATATTTATGAATAAATCAAAGTGTCAAAAGTAGATCTATGTGTCCGTGTCAAAATACGACATGTTCAAAGCCCCGTGTCGGAGGGAAAACCCCCAAAATGACACGTATCACCAAATAGTTGGGATATGAACCACATGTACCAAATTATGGATACGACACTAGCCCCAAACACATAAGCTCATGTCCAATTGATCTATAGGATCAATTGATACACACAACAAAATGTAAATTCGGAATTCCAACAAAATTAACACAAAAAGCACCATAACTTTCTCCATGGGTCTCCTATGAACACAAAACAAAGTCCTATGGATAGTACATACATATAGGTTAATTTTACATGATTAAATCTCAGATTTAGAAGCTATTTAAATGGAAAAATCTGAATTATACCTATTGGGAGATGGATTCCCAATGAAACCTCCAATTGAGAAGAACTTGCTTCCAAATTGTAGATCCTTGCTCCTCTTTGTAGATCCTTGCTTCCTTCTTCTAGATCCTTGCTTCCTCCTTCTCTAATGGTGAATTGGGAAGAATTTGGAATGAATTTGGTAGGGAATTGGAATGGGAATGGAGAGAATTTGGGAGTGGGAAATTCTAGATCTAGATTGGAAATGAGAATGAGAGGAGAGAGAAATTTCCCCCCTTTAAATAGGTCGGCCATGCCCCCTTCCCCAAGCAATTGTAAAATGTCCAATGTACCCCTTGGGGCCTCTCATGAAGAAATAATTAAGGAAGGAAGCTTCTAGTCTAATCACTTAATTAATTTAATCCATCTCCTTAACCATGGGCTTTCTAAATGGGCCAAATCTAACTATTTAATTCATGTTGGTCCATGGGTCCAAACTACACTAGTTGGGTCCACTAAAATAAGTCCAAAATAATTAAATAACATCCAACAACAATTAAATAATACAACAAAATTATTTACCATGCACAATATTTATTTAAATAGGAAATTACTAAAATACCCTTTTTCCTAAAATGTGGTAGTGACAAGTCTACCCTCCTTAAAATAATTTCGTCCTCAAAATTCAAAGACGAAAACTACCCCCAGAAAAACACAGAACAGAACTAAAGAATCACAACTAACTAATGAACAGAACATAACAATGAACAGAACATAACTAGAAATAACATACCTCAAGGTACAAACAAATATGGATAACGCTCTCGCATGTCATCCTCTCTCTCCCAGGTAGACTCCCCCGGAGAGTGATGCCTCCATGCGACGCGTACCAAAAGAATAGTCTGGTTCCTCAGCACCTTCTCTCTCCGATCCAGAATCTCAACTGGCTGCTCTGGATAGCTAAGAGTAGGGCCCACCTCTATCTCCGAGTGATCCAATACATGACTAGGATCTGCCACGTATCGTCTCAACTGCGACACATAAAATACGTTGTGCACTCCCTCCAATGCAGGTGGCAAGTCTAGTCTATAAGCAACTGCACCGACCCTCTCTAGAATAGTGAAAGGTCCGATGAATCGCGGACTAAGCTTTCCGCCTCCACCGAAGCGAATCGTGCCTCGTGTCGGAGAAATCCTCAGAAACACCAAACCACCCACCTAGAACAAAACACCATCTTAAGAACTTAATCTATAACAAACAAGAACAAGCACAAACAAAATCTAAACTATACCTCAAACTCCAAAGGTCTCCGATGGCTATCGGCCCAATGCCGCTGTCTGTCCTGCGCCACTCGAAGTCTGTCTCTGATCAAATGAACCTTCTCTGCTGCATCCACAACCATCTCTGGCCCAAGCAAAATTCTCTCTCCAACATCGTCCCAAGACAAAGGAGTACGACACCTCCGACCATATAGAGCTTCAAAAGGTGACATCTCTATACTGGTCTGGTAACTGTTGTTGTAAGCAAACTCTACCAAATGGAGATGGTCCTCCCAAGAACCCCCGAAATCTAGTACACAAGTGCGCAACATATCCTCGAGAGTCTGGATAGTCCTCTCTGACTGCCCATCTGTCTGGGGATGATATGCAGTACTGAACTTGAGCTGAGTGCCCAAACTCTCCTGCAAACTCCTCCAGAAAAAAGAAGTGAAACGACTATCTCGATCTGAGACTATGCTGACGGGAACACCGTGTATCCTAACGATCTGCCTTACATACATCTCTGCCAGCTTCTCCGTAGACAAACCCACCTTGAAAGGCAAAAAGTGGGCCGACTTGGTCAATCTATCAACAATGACCCAAATCGCGTCTTTCCCTCCTGGAGATCGTGGAAGTCCGGACACAAAATCTATAGTAATGTGTTCCCACTTCCACTCTGGAATGGGTAATGGCTGAAGTAACCCTCCTGGCCTCTGCCTCTCGGCTTTCACCTGCTGGCATACTAAGCATCTGGATACAAACTGTGCCACTTCCCTCTTCAAGCCATACCACCACACACTCTCTCGCATATCCCGATACATCTTGTTAGCACCTGGATGTATGGAATACTGAGAGCGATGCGCTTCCTGCAACACCTCCTCGCGCAACTCTCCACTAGGCACACACAATCTAACTCCATGCCTCAAGGATCCATCCTCTGCAATAGTGAAATCATCCTCCAATCCTGCTCTCACCTGAGCTCTGATACTCCTCAAAGATACATCATCATACTGTGCTGCCTTGATCCTGTCCATCAAATCTGAGTGTATCTGCATAGCACACCCAGGAACAATCACCTCAATGCCCAAGCTCTCCAAGTCCTCCAACATATATCGATCCTGCGTCAAGAACATAGCTACCGGATACCTGCTCAAAGCATCGGCAACTACATTGGCTTTTCCAGGATGATATTGCAAAGAGATATCAAAATCCTTTATCAATTCCAACCACCGACGCTGCCTCATGTTCAACTCCTTCTGCGTGAAAACGTACTTCAAGCTTTTGTGGTCTGTGAAGATCTCCACACGCTCTCCGTACAAATAATGTTTCCACAACTTCAGGACGAATATGACAGCTGCCAACTCCAAATCATGGGTAGGATAGTTCTTTTTATGAGGACGCAATTGCCTGGATGCATAGGCAATCACTTTCCCATGCTGCTGAAGAACACAACCTAAACCCTTCCCCGATGCATCACTATAAATAGTGAAACCTCCGGAACCTGATGGCAACGTCAAAGTAGGAGCAGACGTCAACCTCTTCTTCAACTCCTCAAAAGCAACCTGGCAATCCTCCATCCAAACAAACTCCACATCCTTCCTTGTGAGTCTGGTCATCGGCTCGGCAATCCTCGAAAAATCTTGCACAAACTTCCTGTAATAGCCTGCCAATCCCAAGAAACTCCTGATCTTTGCTACTGAACTCGGAGTCTTCCAAGATTCCACTGCTGAAATCTTCTTCGGATCCACTGAAATACCATCACCAGTCACAACATGCCCCAAGAATTCCACCTTGTCCAGGAAAAACTCACACTTGGACAACTTCCCATAAAGCTTCTCCTTCCTTAGCACATCCAACACAATCCTCAAATGCTCCTCATGTTCCTCCGGTGTCCTCGAGTATATGAGTATGTCGTCGATGAACACCACCACGAACTTGTCAAGGTATTGGTGGAACACCTTGTTCATCAAGTTCATAAATACCGCTGGTGCATTAGTCAAACCAAACGGCATCACCATAAACTCGTACTGACCATACCGAGTTCTAAAAGCAGTCTTCGGTATGTCCTCCGGCTTCACCTTCACCTGATGGTAGCCTGATCTCAAATCTATCTTAGAAAATACCTTCGCACCACTCAACTGATCAAACAGATCATTAATCCGTAGTAAAGGATACTTATTCTTGATAGTGAGATTATTCAAAGCCCTGTAATCGATGCACATACGCACCGATCCATCCTTCTTCGGTACAAACAATACCGGGGCTCCCCATGGTGAAGAACTCGATCTGATAAACCCCTTATCCTGCAATTCGTCCACCTGCTTCTTCAACTCGACCAGCTCGCTGTTGTTTACTCTATAGACATGTTGCAAAATTGGTTCTGCACCTGGCACCAAGTCTATAGAAATTTCAATATCTCGATCTGGTGGCAATCCTGGCAATTCCTCAGGAAACACATCCAAGAATTCTGCTATCAACGGATGTGGCAACTCCTTGTCTTCTACCATAGCTCCACAAATAATGCCTTCGTCCTGCTCCGCAGCTCCTCTAGTAAACTCGAACTCTGGCTCTCCTGGCGGACCAAACAAAACTCTACCTCCTCTACAGTCTATGCTAGCACGGTGCCTACTCAACCAATCCATCCCAAGTACAATGTCGTAGCTCGAAAGTGGCATTACAAGTAGACACGCACTCAACTCCCGGCCTCCCAGAGTAACTCTCCGATCCTTGCAAATATCATTAACCAGGATAATGCCTCCCCCGGTCATGATCTTGCAAGTCCTAGGCAAAGACTCGGCTACCAAACCATGCTTCAGAGCAAAAGAAACAGATACAAAATTATGGGAAGCACCACTATCAAACAAAGCTAAGGCTGGAATGGAATCAAGAAGAATAGAACCTGCGATAACATCTCCGGTGGGTTCCTCCTCTTCGACGGTCATAGCAAACGCTCGTCCCTGTCGAGCACCTCCCTGCTGTTGATGCTGGACAAAACGCTGCTGCTGTGTCGGAAGCGGTCCCCTCGGCTGTGCTGCAGGTGGTCTCGTCTGTGTCCTCGGAGCTGGAGCTGCTCCTTGAACTGCACGACGAGGACACTCCCTCGATTGATGCCCTTCAGTACCACAATACAAACAAACTCCTAACCTCCTCCTGCAAACTTCCCAGATGTGGTCGGGCTTCTTGCAGAAGTTGCATGGAGCTTGCTGTATCTGTCTCTGCTGTTGAGGTGCCTGGTGAAAAGGCGCTCTAGCTGGAGTCTGGTTCTGCTGTGGCTGCTGGAAAGGTCTGGACTGGAAATGAGGACGTTTGGCAGATACTGCACTGCCGTTGGCCCCCAGAAAAGAATCACGGTCTCTCTTGGTCTTCAAACCCAGATCCCGCTCAACCTTGCGTTCCTCCGCAAGTATCTCCAATATGTCTCATAAAAAGACGGAATGAGAATCTTCACCTCCCAGTTTAGACCCTCTCGGAAACGAATAGCTCGAACCTCCGGCTCCCTCACCAAGTACTCTGCAAATTGGCTCAACCTACCGAACTCCGCAGCGTATTCCTCCACAGACATGCTTCCCTGAATGAGACTCTCAAATTGTCTCCCCAAGTCAAGCCTGTCCATCCGAGCGAAAAACTTCTTCTTGAAAAGGTCCTTGAATACCTCCCAAGATTGTCCTGCGTCAACTAGAACCGGCTCATTCCTGAACCAAGTGCGAGCGACGTCGAACAGTTGAAGTCCTACCGCCTCAACCTTCAGATCTTCAGAAAGACGGGACACCCTCATAAGACGCTCAATGTCCTCGAGCCAATCATCAGCATAGACGATGCCCTCCGTCCCTTTGAAAACCCTAGGCTCCAGTTTCTTGAAGTCCTGAATGTTGCCTGGCTGAAGCTGAGCAACTTGAGGAACAACCTGCTGCTGGATCGGAACTCCTCTCTCAACTACAGCACGAGCAAGCTGATGAGCACTCTCGATGTCCTGCCGTAGAACGTCGGTCTGCCTCTGATGTGCCTTTGACTGAGCCCTCTGTGCCTCGAGCATCTCACGAAACAGTGTAAACATCTGTGACGCCTCTGCTGGCACAGGAGGTGGAGGTGGAAGCCCCTCAGATACAGCTGGCACAGTCCTCTGAGTAGGTGGTGGACCTCCGAAAGCAGCTGACACTCCAATCACTGGAGAAGTGACTGGTGCAGGCCCTCGGGATATCGCAGACCTCTCAGAAGCTGCTCTCCCCTGCTGTGATCTAGTCTTAGGCGGCATCCTGAGACAAAGCGAAAGAAAGAATCAATATGGCACAAGATGTAAGACATCAAGGAAATGACAGTTTAAGAGATCAAGTATCAATATCAAAGGAGAATAGTTGAATCAAAAGAATTTTCCTAGATGTGATTGAGTATCTCAGCCTATATCCTATATCCTATTGCAGGCTCGCAGTAGTACAACTAAGTTGTCGTACTACCACGACATCACATACTTGTGAAGCTAGACCTGCATGGGCCACCACCAAAAATGTATCACAACCCGCACCCGGGGTAAGGGTACTAGTCGGAAACAACGCCCAGCCTACGCCGCAGAATCGGCGGTAGAACGCTGTCTAGAAAGTCTATCTAATATAATGAACCACCAAAAGATAGTGTACTCAATCACAGAACTAAGATAGAATGAACACGAATCAGATAAGAATAGAATAGTCACCATACAACTCATGAGTTTAAAATAATACATTAATGAGTCTGAAGAGTAATAAAATAAGCTGGAGACAAATCCAGTACAAAAGAATACTATCATACTACAAGCTACACTCCAGGGTCAACTGTCTCAGTTGGGATAAGTCCCTCTTGAGCCAGGGTCTCCGAATCTAAACCCACAACATCCTGGGGTCCATAATAGGTAGGGTACTCCTCAGTGTCATCTGGAAAAATATATCCAGTCAGGAAAGGAGCAGAGTACATCTCTAACAGCAGTTCTAATCCATGATAAAAACTATGTAACAGTAAATAGCTGTGGATAAACAGGATGCACAAAAATAGATACAAGAGATATATAGACAATAAGGAAATACTGGAAAGAAATACAATAATGAACAATATGCCAATGAAACAATAATACTAATGACTAAGTGTGTGAGTACTAGCTTAACATGTGATCGGCTTGGGCAAGATACAATGCGGCCTGGCTAATCATACGTGCGATGCATGATCAACACTATTCGCTTACCAATACTTTATTCAATAGGGATTTGATCACATATCTTTACTAATACTCTCCACCCCCAACTGGTATAATAGATCCAACCACGGTATGCTATGGCACTAGATTCTCAAAGAAGATAGCTAGTCTCCCCGAGAATCGGTGTCTGTACATGTACAAGATAACCAATAAAACAATACTTGCACCATATACACCATATACCAAGGAATAATATCTCATGACGAGATCCGGATATACCAATCCGTGTAACCATAGTGTCGAGAGAAACATGTAAATCTACACTAGATACAACGAACATAGAGGATATCATAAATGAGAAACTATTAGAGAATGTACTCGCCTGAAATCCAAAGAACAGTCTCACAGATGTCTGACTCGGTACCTCGAAGACCTAGATATGGAATACCACATTAATACAAGGTCCCGGAAAGAGAACAAGTCAAACTAGTCAACTCCTAGGTCAATAAATAAATTCTAAGTCAAAAGTCAACTATGGTCAACTCTAAAGTCAACTAAAGTCAAACATGGTCAAACCAAGGTCAACCTCACAAGAAATCTATATAAATAATATAGAAATAAAATACAACAATTTAGGAATAAAAATTAGATCCCAAATCATACTTACACAAAGTATACTACTAATACAAATAATATATACCCTAAAATAATATATATACAAACCAATATGTATACAAATAACATAATATATTATTACAAATATTATACAAAACACATATATATACACATATATATATATACAATAATAATATATAAAATATAATTTAAAACTGCCAAAGCGTCACTGAAAACAGGGAGTTAAAAATACAATTTAATTAAAACAGCTTATAGTGACAGTCTCAACTGTCACAGAAAACGTCGCAAAAGCCACTGTGTAATAAAACCCACTGCTGCTGCATTGGTGACAGTTAATCAACTGTCACCGAAAACTGTCGCCACTGCTGCTAAGATCCCGCCCGCAGCATTAATGACAGAACTGTCATTAATGCACAGTCGGCTACAGCGGCTGCTGCTAACCCGCCTATTTAGCGACAGTTTCACTGTCACAAATCCACTGTCACTAAAACACAGAAATATATATATATATAAATATATATATGCAATAATAATCACAATACATATATATAAATAAATAATTATATACTTATATATATATGCACATATAAACTTATAATTAAATACCAATAGTTACAACACATGCATATATTAATGTTCATATTTTACATGGCTAGAAGCACACCTAAAATATATACATTAATATACAAATAATTACATAATAATTATAAATAATATAATTACACAATTAAACACATAAATATATTTTATAAAACATTTATGTATAATTTATACTATTAACATAAGTACATATATAATTACATGCAAGAAAGCTACATATTATATTTGTACATCATATTAGCACACACAAAAATATATAGATCTATGCTACAATAATTACTATAATAAATACACAAAATAAATATATAATATCTATATATATTTACTAATTATAATTGAAGAATTTAAACCATACATAATTAGATCTATTCAAAAATCTACACAATTGGAGAGTATCACACCGTATCCCACTAGATCTAGGATACGCATGTGACACGAGTCCAACACACAACCAATTGCACCCCGAAGGATACAAACAAATCACAAATAATATTTGTGAATAAATCAAAGTGTCAAAAGTAGATCTATGTGTCCGTGTCAAAATACGACATGTTCAAAGCCCCGTGTCGGAGGGAAAACCCCCAAAATGACACGTATCACCAAATAGTTGGGATATGAACCACATGTACCAAATTATGGATACGACACTAGCCCCAAACACATAAGCTCATGTCCAATTGATCTATAGGATCAATTGATACACACAACAAAATGTAAATTCGGAATTCCAACAAAATTAACACAAAAAGCACCATAACTTTCTCCATGGGTCTCCTATGAACACAAAACAAAGTCCTATGGATAGTACATACATATAGGTTAATTTTATATGATTAAATCTCAGATTTAGAAGCTATTTAAATGGGAAAATCTGAATTATACCTATTGGGAGATGGATTCCCAATGAAACCTCCAATTGAGAAGAACTTGCTTCCAAATTGTAGATCCTTGCTCCTCTTTGTAGATCCTTGCTTCCTTCTTCTAGATCCTTGCTTCCTCCTTCTCTAATGGTGAATTGGAAAGAATTTGGAATGAATTTGGTAGGGAATTGGAATGGGAATGGAGAGAATTTGGGAGTGGGAAATTCTAGATCTAGATTGGAAATGAGAATGAGAGGAGAGAGAAATTTCCCCCCTCTTAAATAGGCCGGCCATGCCCCCTTCCCCAAGCAATTGTAAAATGTCCAATGTACCCCTTGGGGCCTCTCATGAAGAAATAATTAAGGAAGGAAGCTTCTAGTCTAATCACTTAATTAATTTAATCCATCTCCTTAACCATGGGCTTTCTAAATGGGCCAAATCTAACTATTTAATTCATGTTGGTCCATGGGTCCAAACTACACTAGTTGGGTCCACTAAAATAAGTCCAAAATAATTAAATAACATCCAACAACAATTAAATAATACAACAAAATTATTTACCATGCACAATATTTATTTAAATAGGAAATTACTAAAATACCCTTTTTCCTAAAATGTGGTAGTGACAAGTCTACCCTCCTTAAAATAATTTCGTCCTCAAAATTCAAAGACGAAAACTACCCCCAGAAAAATACAGAACAGAACTAAAGAATCACAACTAACTAATGAACAGAACATAACAATGAACAGAACATAACTAGAAATAACATACCTCAAGGTACAAACAAATATGGATAACGCTCTCACATGTCATCCTCTCTCTCCCAGGTAGACTCCCCCGGAGAGTGATGCCTCCATGCGACGCGTACCAAAAGAATAGTCTGGTTCCTCAGCACCTTCTCTCTCCGATCCAGAATCTCAACTGGCTGCTCTGGATAGCTAAGAGTAGGGCCCACCTCTATCTCCGAGTGATCCAATACATGACTAGGATCTGCCACGTATCGTCTCAACTGCGACACATGAAATACGTTGTGCACTCCCTCCAATGCAGGTGGCAAGTCTAGTCTATAAGCAACTGCACCGACCCTCTCTAGAATAGTGAAAGGTCCGATGAATCGCGGACTAAGCTTTCCGCCTCCACCGAAGCGAATCGTGCCTCGTGTCGGAGAAATCCTCAGAAACACCAAACCACCCACCTAGAACAAAATACCATCTTAAGAACTTAATCTATAACAAACAAGAACAAGCACAAACAAAATCTAAACTATACCTCAAACTCCAAAGGTCTCCGATGGCTATCGGCCCAATGTCGCTGTCTGTCCTGCGCCACTCGAAGTCTGTCTCTGATCAAATGAACCTTCTCTGCTGCATCCACAACCATCTCTGGCCCAAGCAAAATTCTCTCTCCAACATCGTCCCAAGACAAAGGAGTACGACACCTCCGACCATATAGAGCTTCAAAAGGTGACATCTCTATACTGGCCTGGTAACTGTTGTTGTAAGCAAACTCTACCAAATGGAGATGGTCCTCCCAAGAACCCCCAAAATCTAGTACACAAGTGCGCAACATATCCTCGAGAGTCTGGATAGTCCTCTCTGACTGCCCATCTGTTTGGGGATGATATGCAGTACTGAACTTGAGCTGAGTGCCCAAACTCTCCTGCAAACTCCTCCAGAAATGAGAAGTGAAACGACTATCTCGATCTGAGACTATGCTGACGGGAACTCCGTGTATCCTAACGATCTGCCTCACATACATCTCTGCCAGCTTCTCCGTAGACAAACCCACCTTGAAAGGCAAAAAGTGGGCCGACTTGGTCAATCTATCAACAATGACCCAAATCGCGTCTTTCCCTCCTGGAGATCGTGGAAGTCCGGACACAAAATCCATAGTAATGTGTTCCCACTTCCACTCTGGAATGGGTAATGGCTGAAGTAACCCTCCTGGCCTCTGCCTCTCGGCTTTCACCTGCTGGCATACTAAGCATCTGGATACAAACTGTGCCACTTCCCTCTTCATGCCATACCACCACACACTCTCTCGCATATCCCGATACATCTTGTTAGCACCTGGATGTATGGAATACTGAGAGCGATGCGCTTCCTGCAACACCTCCTCGCGCAACTCCCCACTAGGCACACACAATCTAACTCCATGCCTCAAGGATCCATCCTCTGCAATAGTGAAATCATCCTCCAATCCTGCTCTCACCTGAGCTCTGATACTCCTCAAAGATACATCATCATACTGTGCTGCCTTGATCCTGTCCATCAAATCTGAGTGTATCTGCATAGCACACCCAGGAACAATCACCTCAATGCCCAAGCTCTCCAAGTCCTCCAACAGATATCGATCCTGCATCAAGAACATAGCTACCGGATACCTGCTCAAAGCATCGGCAACTACATTGGCTTTCCCAGGATGATATTGCAAAGAGATATCAAAATCCTTTATCAATTCCAACCACCGATGCTGCCTCATGTTCAACTCCTTCTGCGTGAAAACGTACTTCAAGCTTTTGTGGTCTGTGAAGATCTCCACACGCTCTCCGTACAAATAATGTTTCCACAACTTCAGGGCGAATATGACAGCTGCCAACTCCAAATCATGGGTAGGATAGTTCTTTTCATGAGGACGCAATTGCCTGGATGCATAGGCAATCACTTTCCCATGCTGCTGAAGAACACAACCTAAACCCTTCCCCGATGCATCACTATAAATAGTGAAACCTCCGGACCCTGATGGCAACGTCAAAGTAGGAGCAGACGTCAACCTCTTCTTCAACTCCTCAAAAGCAACCTGGCAATCCTCCGTCCAAACAAACTCCACATCCTTCCTTGTGAGTCTGGTCATCGGCTCGGCAATCCTCGAAAAATCTTGCACAAACTTCCTGTAATAGCCTGCCAATCCCAAGAAACTCCTGATCTTTGCTACTGAACTCGGAGTCTTCCAAGATTCCACTGCTAAAATCTTCTTCGGATCCACTGAAATACCATCACCAGTCACAACATGCCCCAAGAATTCCACCTTGTCCAGGAAAAACTCACACTTGGACAACTTCCCATAAAGCTTCTCCTTCCTTAGCACATCCAACACAATCCTCAAATGCTCCTCATGTTCCTCCGGTGTCCTCGAGTATATGAGTATGTCGTCGATGAACACCACCACGAACTTGTCAAGGTACTGGTGGAACACCTTGTTCATCAAGTTCATAAATACCGCTGGTGCATTAGTCAAACCAAACGGCATCACCATAAACTCGTACTGACCATACCGAGTTCTAAAAGCAGTCTTCGGTATGTCCTCCGGCTTCACCTTCACCTGATGGTAGCCTGATCTCAAATCTATCTTAGAAAATACCTTCGCACCACTCAACTGATCAAACAGATCATCAATCCGTAGTAAAGGATACTTATTCTTGATAGTGAGATTATTCAAAGCCCTGTAATCGATGCACATACGCACCGATCCATCCTTCTTCGGTACAAACAATACCGGGGCTCCCCATGGTGAAGAACTCGATCTGATAAACCCCTTATCCTGCAATTCGTCCACCTGCTTCTTCAACTCGACCAGCTCGCTGTTGTTTACTCTATAGACATGTTGCAAAATTGGTTCTGCACCTGGCACCAAGTCTATAGAAATTTCAATATCTCGATCTGGTGGCAATCCTGGCAATTCCTCAGGAAACACATCCAAGAATTCTGCTATCAACGGATGTGGCAACTCCTTGTCTTCTACCATAGCTCCACAAATAATGCCTTCGTCCTGCTCCGCAGCTCCTCTAGTAAACTCGAACTCTGGCTCTCCTGGCGGACCAAACAAAACTCTACCTCCTCTACAGTCTATGCTAGCACGGTGCCTACTCAACCAATCCATCCCAAGTACAATGTCGTAGCTCGAAAGTGGCATTACAGGTAGACACACACTCAACTCCCGGCCTCCCAGAGTAACTCTCCGATCCTTGCAAATATCATTAACCAGGATAATGCCTCCCCCGGTCATGATCTTGCAAGTCCTAAGCAAAGACTCAGCTACCAAACCATGCTTCAGAGCAAAAGAAATAGATACAAAACTATGGGAAGCACCACTATCAAACAAAGCTAAGGCTGGAATGGAATCAAGAAGAATAGAACCTGCGATAACATCTCCGGTGGGTTCCTCCTCTTCGACGGTCATAGCAAACGCTCGTCCCTGTCGAGCACCTCCCTGCTGTTGATGCTGGACAAAATGCTGCTGCTGTGTCGGAAGCGGTCCCCTCGGCTGTGCTGCAGGTGGTCTCGTCTGTGTCCTCGGAGCTGGAGCTGCTCCTTGAACTGCACGACGAGGACACTCCCTCGATTGATGCCCTTCAGTACCACAATACAAACAAACTCCTAACCTCCTCCTGCAAACTTCCCAGATGTGGTCGGGCTTCTTGCAGAAGTTGCATGGAGCTTGCTGTATCTGTCTCTGCTGTTGAGGTGCCTGGTGAAAAGGCGCTCTAGCTGGAGTCTGGTTCTGCTGTGGCTGCTGGAAAGGTCTGGACTGGAAATGAGGACGTTTGGCAGATACTGCACTGCCGTTGGCCCCCAGAAAAGAATCACGGTCTCTCTTGGTCTTCAAACCCAGATCCCGCTCAACCTTGCGTTCCTCCGCAAGTATCTTCGAGTATGTCTCATAAAAAGACGGAATGAGAATCTTCACCTCCCAGTTTAGACCCTCTCGGAAACGAATAGCTCGAACCTCCGGCTCCCTCACCAAGTACTCTGCAAATTGGCTCAACCTAACGAACTCTGCAGCGTATTCCTCCACTGACATGCTTCCCTGAATGAGACTCTCAAATTGTCTCCCCAAGTCAAGCCTGTCCATCCGAGCGAAAAACTTCTTCTTGAAAAGGTCCTTGAATACCTCCCAAGATTGTCCTGCGTCAACTAGAACCGGCTCATTCCTGAACTAAGTGCGAGCGACGTCGAACAGTTGAAGTCCTACCGCCTCAACCTTCAGATCTTCAGAAAGACGGGACACCCTCATAAGACGCTCAATGTCCTCGAGCCAATCATCAGCATAGACGATGCCCTCCGTCCCTTTGAAAACCCTAGGCTCCAGTTTCTTGAAGTCCTGAATGTTGCCTGGCTGAAGCTGAGCAACTTGAGGAACAACCTGCTGCTGGATCGGAACTCCTCTCTCAACTACAGCACGAGCAAGCTGATGAGCACTCTCGATGTCCTGCCGTAGAACGTCGGTCTGCCTCTGATGTGCCTCTGACTGAGCCCTCTGTGCCTCGAGCATCTCACGAAACAGTGTAAACATCTGTGACGCCTCTGCTGGCACAGGAGGTGGAGGTGGAAGCCCCTCAGATACAGCTGGCACAGTCCTCTGAGTAGGTGGTGGACCTCCGAAAGCAGCTGACACTCCAATCACTGGAGAAGTGACTGGTGCAGGCCCTCGGGATGTCGTAGACCTCTCAGAAGCTGCTCTCCCCTGCTGTGATCTAGTCTTAGGCGGCATCCTGAGACAAAGCGAAAGAAAGAATCAATATGGTACAAGATGTAAGACATCAAGGAAATGACAGTTTAAGAGATCAAGTATCAATATCAAAGGAGAATAGTTGAATCAAAAGAATTTTCCTAGATGTGATTGAGTATCTCAGCCTATATCCTATATCCTATTGCAGGCTCGCAGTAGTACAACTAAGTTATCGCACTACCACGACATCACATACTTGTGAAGCTAGACCTACATGGGCCACCGCCAAAAATGTGTCACAACCCGCACCCGGGGTAAGGGTACTAGTCGGAAACAACGCCCAGCCTACGCCGCAGAATCGGCGGTAGAACGCTGTCTAGAAAGTCTATCTAATATAATGAACCACCAAAAGATAGTGTACTCAATCACAGAACTAAGATAGAATGAACACGAATCAGATAAGAATAGAATAGTCACCATACAACTCATGAGTTTAAAATAATACATTAATGAGTCTGAAGAGTAATAAAATAAGCTGGAGACAAATCCAGCACAAAAGAATACTATCATACTACAAGCTACACTCCAGGGTCAACTGTCTCAGTTGGGATAAGTCCCTCTTGAGCCAGGGTCTCCGAATCTAAACCCACAACATCCTGGGGTCCATAATAGGTAGGGTACTCCTCAGTGTCATCTGGAAAAATATATCCAGTCAGGAAAGGAGCAGAGTACATCTCTAACAGCAGTTCTAATCCATGATAAAAACTATGTAACAGTAAATAGCTGTGGATAAACAGGATGCACAAAAATAGATGCAAGAGATATATAGACAATAAGGAAATACTAGAAAGAAATACAATAATGAACAATATGCCAATGAAACAATAATACTAATGACTAAGTGTGTGAGTACTAGCTTAACATGTGATCGGCTTGGGCAAAATATAATGCGGCCTGGCTAATCATACGTGCGGTGCATGATCAACACTATTCGCTTACCAATACTTTATTCAATAGGGATTTGATCACATATCTATACTAATACTCTCCACCCCCAACTGGTATAATAGATCCAACCACGGTATGCTATGGCACTAGATTCTCAAAGAAGATAGCTAGTCTCCCCGAGAATCGGTGTCTGTACATGTACAAGATAACCAATAAAACAATACTTGCACCATATACACCATATACCAAGGAATAATATCTCATGACGAGATCCGGATATACCAATCCGTGTAACCATAGTGTCGAGAGAAACATGTAAATCTACACTAGATACAACGAACATAGAGGATATCATAAATGAGAAACTATTAGAGAATGTACTCGCCTGAAATCCAAAGAACAGTCTCACAGATGTCTGACTCGGTACCTCGAAGACCTAGATATGGAATACCACATTAATACAAGGTCCCGGAAAGAGAACAAGTCAAACTAGTCAACTCCTAGGTCAATAAATAAATTCTAAGTCAAAAGTCAACTATGGTCAACTCTAAAGTCAACTAAAGTCAAACATGGTCAAACCAAGGTCAACCTCACAAGAAATCTATATAAATAATATAGAAATAAAATACAACAATTTAGGAATAAAAATTAGATCCCAAATCATACTCACACAAAGTATACTACTAATACAAATAATATATACCCTAAAATAATATATATACAAACCAATATGTATACAAATAACATAATATATTATTACAAATATTATACAAAACACATATATATACACATATATATATATACAATAATAATATATAAAATATAATTTAAAACTGCCAAAGCGTCACTGAAAACAGGGAGTTAAAAATACAATTTAATTAAAACAGCTTATAGTGACAGTCTCAACTGTTACAGAAAACGTCGCAAAAGCCACTGTGTAATAAAATCCACTGCTGCTGCATTGGTGACAGTTAATCAACTGTCACCGAAAACTGTCGCCACTGCTGCTAAGATCCCGCCCGCAGCATTAATGACAGAACTGTCATTAATGCACAGTCGGCTACAGCGGCTGCTGCTAACCCGCCTATTTAGCGACAGTTTCACTGTCACAAATCCACTGTCACTAAAACACAGAAATATATATATATATAAATATATATATGCAATAATAATCACAATACATATATATAAATAAATAATTATATACTTATATATATATGCACATATAAACTTATAATTAAATACCAATAGTTACAACACATGCACATATTAATGTTCATATTTTACATGGCTAGAAGCACACCTAAAATATATACATTAATATACAAATAATTACATAATAATTATAAATAATATAATTACACAATTAAACACATAAATATATTTTATAAAACATTTATGTATAATTTATACTATTAACATAAGTACATATATAATTACATGCAAGAAAGCTACATATTATATTTGTACATCATATTAGCACACACAAAAATATATAGATCTATGCTACAATAATTACTATAATAAATACACAAAATAAATATATAATATCTATATATATTTACTAATTATAATTGAAGAATTTAAACCATACATAATTAGATCTATTCAAAAATCTACACAATTGGAGAGTATCACACCGTATCCCACTAGATCTAGGATACGCATGTGACACGAGTCCAACACACAACCAATTGCACCCCGAAGGATACAAACAAATCACAAATAATATTTATGAATAAATCAAAGTGTCAAAAGTAGATCTATGTGTCCGTGTCAAAATACGACATGTTCAAAGCCCCGTGTCGGAGGGAAAACCCCCAAAATGACACGTATCACCAAATAGTTGGGATATGAACCACATGTACCAAATTATGGATACGACACTAGCCCCAAACACATAAGCTCATGTCCAATTGATCTATAGGATCAATTGATACACACAACAAAATGTAAATTCGGAATTCTAACAAAATTAACACAAAAAGCACCATAACTTTCTCCATGGGTCTCCTATGAACACAAAACAAAGTCCTATGGATAGTACATACATATAGGTTAATTTTACATGATTAAATCTCAGATTTAGAAGCTATTTAAATGGGAAAATCTGAATTATACCTATTGGGAGATGGATTCCCAATGAAACCTCCAATTGAGAAGAACTTGCTTCCAAATTGTAGATCCTTGCTCCTCTTTGTAGATCCTTGCTTCCTTCTTCTAGATCCTTGCTTCCTCCTTCTCTAATGGTGAATTGGGAAGAATTTGGAATGAATTTGGTAGGGAATTGGAATGGGAATGGAGAGAATTTGGGAGTGGGAAATTCTAGATCTAGATTGGAAATGAGAATGAGAGGAGAGAGAAATTTCCCCCCTCTTAAATAAGTCGGCCATGCCCCCTTCCCCAAGCAATTGTAAAATGTCCAATGTACCCCTTGGGGCCTCTCATGAAGAAATAATTAAGGAAGGAAGCTTCTAGTCTAATCACTTAATTAATTTAATCCATCTCCTTAACCATGGGCTTTCTAAATGGGCCAAATCTAACTATTTAATTCATGTTGGTCCATGGGTCCAAACTACACTAGTTGGGTCCACTAAAATAAGTCCAAAATAATTAAATAACATCCAACAACAATTAAATAATACAACAAAATTATTTACCATGCACAATATTTATTTAAATAGAAAATTACTAAAATACCCTTTTTCCTAAAATGTGGTAGTGACAAGTCTACCCTCCTTAAAATAATTTCGTCCTCAAAATTCAAAGACGAAAACTACCCCCAGAAAAATACAGAACAGAACTAAAGAATCACAACTAACTAATGAACAGAACATAACAATGAACAGAACATAACTAGAAATAACATACCTCAAGGTACAAACAAATATGGATAACGCTCTCGCATGTCATCCTCTCTCTCCCAGGTAGACTCCCCCGGAGAGTGATGCCTCCATGCGACGCGTACCAAAAGAATAGTCTGGTTCCTCAGCACCTTCTCTCTCCGATCCAGAATCTCAACTGGCTGCTCTGGATAGCTAAGAGTAGGGCCCACCTCTATCTCCGAGTGATCCAATACATGACTAGGATCTGCCACGTATCGTCTCAACTGCGACACATGAAATACGTTGTGCACTCCCTCCAATGCAGGTGGCAAGTCTAGTCTATAAGCAACTGCACCGACCCTCTCTAGAATAGTGAAAGGTCCGATGAATCGCGGACTAAGCTTTCCGCCTCCACCGAAGCGAATCGTGCCTCGTGTCGGAGAAATCCTCAGAAACACCAAACCACCCACCTAGAACAAAATACCATCTTAAGAACTTAATCTATAACAAACAAGAACAAGCACAAACAAAATCTAAACTATACCTCAAACTCCAAAGGTCTCCGATGGCTATCGGCCCAATGCCGCTGTCTGTCCTGCGCCACTCGAAGTCTGTCTCTGATCAAATGAACCTTCTCTGCTGCATCCACAACCATCTCTGGCCCAAGCAAAATTCTCTCTCCAACATCGTCCCAAGACAAAGGAGTACGACACCTCCGACCATATAGAGCTTCAAAAGGTGACATCTCTATACTGGCCTAGTAACTGTTGTTGTAAGCAAACTCTACCAAATGGAGATGGTCCTCCCAAGAACCCCCGAAATCTAGTACACAAGTGCGCAACATATCCTCGAGAGTCTGGATAGTCCTCTCTGACTGCCCATCTGTTTGGGGATGATATGCAGTACTGAACTTGAGCTGAGTGCCCAAACTCTCCTGCAAACTCCTCCAGAAATGAGAAGTGAAACGACTATCTCGATCTGAGACTATGCTGACGGGAACTCCGTGTATCCTAACGATCTGCCTCACATACATCTCTGCCAGCTTCTCCGTAGACAAACCCACCTTGAAAGGCAAAAAGTGGGCCGACTTGGTCAATCTATCAACAATGACCCAAATCGCGTCTTTCCCTCCTGGAGATCGTGGAAGTCCGGACACAAAATCCATAGTAATGTGTTCCCACTTCCACTCTGGAATGGGTAATGGCTGAAGTAACCCTCCTGGCCTCTGCCTCTCGGCTTTCACCTGCTGGCATACTAAGCATCTGGATACAAACTGTGCCACTTCCCTCTTCATGCCATACCACCACACACTCTCTCGCATATCCCGATACATCTTGTTAGCACCTGGATGTATGGAATACTGAGAGCGATGCGCTTCCTGCAACACCTCCTCGCGCAACTCCCCACTAGGCACACACAATCTAACTCCATGCCTCAAGGATCCATCCTCTGCAATAGTGAAATCATCCTCCAATCCTGCTCTCACCTGAGCTCTGATACTCCTCAAAGATACATCATCATACTGTGCTGCCTTGATCCTGTCCATCAAATCTGAGTGTATCTGCATAGCACACCCAGGAACAATCACCTCAATGCCCAAGCTCTCCAAGTCCTCCAACAGATATCGATCCTGCATCAAGAACATAGCTACCGGATACCTGCTCAAAGCATCGGCAACTACATTGGCTTTTCCAGGATGATATTGCAAAGAGATATCAAAATCCTTTATCAATTCCAACCACCGACGCTACCTCATGTTCAACTCCTTCTGCGTGAAAACGTACTTCAAGCTTTTGTGGTCTGTGAAGATCTCCACACGCTCTCCGTACAAATAATGTTTCCACAACTTCAGGGCGAATATGACAGCTGCCAACTCCAAATCATGGGTAGGATAGTTCTTTTCATGAGGACGCAATTGCCTGGATGCATAGGCAATCACTTTCCCATACTGCTGAAGAACACAACCTAAACCCTTCCCCGATGCATCACTATAAATAGTGAAACCTCCGGACCCTGATGGCAACGTCAAAGTAGGAGCAGACGTCAACCTCTTCTTCAACTCCTCAAAAGCAACCTGGCAATCCTCCGTCCAAACAAACTCCACATCCTTCCTTGTGAGTCTGGTCATCGGCTCGGCAATCCTCGAAAAATCTTGCACAAACTTCCTGTAATAGCCTGCCAATCCCAAGAAACTCCTAATCTTTGCTACTGAACTCGGAGTCTTCCAAGATTCCACTGCTGAAATCTTCTTCGGATCCACTGAAATACCATCACCAGTCACAACATGCCCCAAGAATTCCACCTTGTCCAGGAAAAACTCACACTTGGACAACTTCCCATAAAGCTTCTCCTTCCTTAGCACATCCAACACAATCCTCAAATGCTCCTCATGTTCCTCCGGTGTCCTCGAGTATATGAGTATGTCGTCGATGAACACCACCATGAACTTGTCAAGGTACTGGTGGAACACCTTGTTCATCAAGTTCATAAATACCGCTGGTGCATTAGTCAAACCAAACGGCATCACCATAAACTCGTACTGACCATACCGAGTTCTAAAAGCAGTCTTCGGTATGTCCTCCGGCTTCACCTTCACCTGATGGTAGCCTGATCTCAAATCTATCTTAGAAAATACCTTCGCACCACTCAACTGATCAAACAGATCATCAATCCGTAGTAAAGGATACTTATTCTTGATAGTGAGATTATTCAAAGCCCTGTAATCGATGCACATACGCACCGATCCATCCTTCTTCGGTACAAACAATACCGGGGCTCCCCATGGTGAAGAACTCGATCTGATAAACCCCTTATCCTGCAATTCGTCCACCTGCTTCTTCAACTCGACCAGCTCGCTGTTGTTTACTCTATAGACATGTTGCAAAATTGGTTCTGCACCTGACACCAAGTCTATAGAAATTTCAATATCTCGATCTGGTGGCAATCCTGGCAATTCCTCAGGAAACACATCCAAGAATTCTGCTATCAACGGATGTGGCAACTCCTTGTCTTCTACCATAGCTCCACAAATAATGCCTTCGTCCTGCTCCGCAGCTCCTCTAGTAAACTCGAACTCTGGCTCTCCTGGCGGACCAAACAAAACTCTACCTCCTCTACAGTCTATGCTAGCACGGTGCCTACTCAACCAATCCATCCCAAGTACAATGTCGTAGCTCGAAAGTGGCATTACAGGTAGACACGCACTCAACTCCCGGCCTCCCAGAGTAACTCTCCGATCCTTGCAAATATCATTAACCAGGATAATGCCTCCCCCGGTCATGATCTTGCAAGTCCTAAGCAAAGACTCAGCTACCAAACCATGCTTCAGAGCAAAAGAAACAGATACAAAACTATGGGAAGCACCACTATCAAACAAAGCTAAGGCTGGAATGGAATCAAGAAGAATAGAACCTGCGATAACATCTCCGGTGGGTTTCTCCTCTTCGACGGTCATAGCAAACGCTCGTCCCTGTCGAGCACCTCCCTGCTGTTGATGCTGGACAAAACGCTGCTGCTGTGTCGGAAGCGGTCCCCTCGGCTGTGCTGCAGGTGGTCTCGTCTGTGTCCTCGGAGCTGGAGCTGCTCCTTGAACTGCACGACGAGGACACTCCCTCGATTGATGCCCTTCAGTACCACAATACAAACAAACTCCTAACCTCCTCCTGCAAACTTCCCAGATGTGGTCGGGCTTCTTGCAGAAGTTGCATGGAGCTTGCTGTATCTGTCTCTGCTGTTGAGGTGCCTGGTGAAAAGGCGCTCTAGCTGGAGTCTGGTTCTGCTGTGGCTGCTGGAAAGGTCTGGACTGGAAATGAGGACGTTTGGCAGATACTGCACTGCCGTTGGCCCCCAGAAAAGAATCACGGTCTCTCTTGGTCTTCAAACCCAGATCCCGCTCAACCTTGCGTTCCTCCGCAAGTATCTCCGAGTATGTCTAATAAAAAGACGGAATGAGAATCTTCACCTCCCAGTTTAGACCCTCTCGGAAACGAATAGCTCGAACCTCCGGCTCCCTCACCAAGTACTCTGCAAATTGGCTTAACCTACCGAACTCCGCAGTGTATTCCTCCACAGACATGCTTCCCTGAATGAGACTCTCAAATTGTCTCCCCAAGTCAAGCCTGTCCATCCGAGCGAAAAACTTCTTCTTGAAAAGGTCCTTGAATACCTCCCAAGATTGTCCTGCGTCAACTAGAACCGGCTCATTCCTGAACCAAGTGCGAGCGACGTCGAACAGTTGAAGTCCTACCGCCTCAACCTTCAGATCTTCAGAAAGACGGGACACCCTCATAAGACGCTCAATGTCCTCGAGCCAATCATCAGCATAGACGATGCCCTCCGTCCCTTTGAAAACCCTAGGCTCCAGTTTCTTGAAGTCCTGAATGTTGCCTGGCTGAAGCTGAGCAACTTGAGGAACAACCTGCTGTTGGATCGGAACTCCTCTCTCAACTACAGCACGAGCAAGCTGATGAGCACTCTCGATGTCCTGCCGTAGAACGTCGGTCTGCCTCTGATGTGCCTCTGACTGAGCCCTCTCTGCCTCGAGCATCTCACGAAACAGTGTAAACATCTGTGACGCCTCTGCTGGCACAGGAGGTGGAGGTGGAAGCCCCTCAGATACAGCTGGCACAGTCCTCTGAGTAGGTGGTGGACCTCCGAAAGCAGCTGACACTCCAATCACTGGAGAAGTGACTGGTGCAGGCCCTCGGGATGTCGCAGACCTCTCAGAAGCTGCTCTCCCCTGCTGTGATCTAGTCTTAGGCGGCATCCTGAGACAAAGCGAAAGAAAGAATCAATATGGCACAAGATGTAAGACATCAAGGAAATGACAGTTTAAGAGATCAAGTATCAATATCAAAGGAGAATAGTTGAATCAAAAGAATTTTCCTAGATGTGATTGAGTATCTCAGCCTATATCCTATATCCTATTGCAGGCTCGCAGTAGTACAACTAAGTTGTCGCACTACCACGACATCACATACTTGTGAAGCTAGACCTGCATGGGCCACCACCAAAAATGTGTCACAACCCGCACCCGGGGTAAGGGTACTAGTCGGAAACAACGCCCAGCCTACGCCGCAGAATCGGCGGTAGAACGCTGTCTAGAAAGTCTATCTAATATAATGAACCACCAAAAGATAGTGTACTCAATCACAGAACTAAGATAGAATGAACACGAATCAGATAAGAATAGAATAGTCACCATACAACTCATGAGTTTAAAATAATACATTAATGAGTCTGAAGAGTAATAAAATAAGCTGGAGACAAATCCAGTACAAAAGAATACTATCATACTACAAGCTACACTCCAGGGTCAACTGTCTCAGTTGGGATAAGTCCCTCTTGAGCCAGGGTCTCCGAATCTAAACCCACAACATCCTGGGGTCCATAATAGGTAGGGTACTCCTCAGTGTCATCTGGAAAAATATATCCAGTCAGGAAAGGAGCAGAGTACATCTCTAACAGCAGTTCTAATCCATGATAAAAACTATGTAACAGTAAATAGCTGTGGATAAACAGGATGCACAAAAATAGATACAAGAGATATATAGACAATAAGGAAATACTGGAAAGAAATACAATAATGAACAATATGCCAATGAAACAATAATACTAATGACTAAGTGTGTGAGTACTAGCTTAACATGTGATCGGCTTGGGCAAGATACAATGCGGCCTGGCTAATCATACGTGCGATGCATGATCAACACTATTCGCTTACCAATACTTTATTCAATAGGGATTTGATCACATATCTTTACTAATACTCTCCACCCCCAACTGGTATAATAGATCCAACCACGGTATGCTATGGCACTAGATTCTCAAAGAAGATAGCTAGTCTCCCCGAGAATCGGTGTCTGTACATGTACAAGATAACCAATAAAACAATACTTGCACCATATACACCATATACCAAGGAATAATATCTCATGACGAGATCCGGATATACCAATCCGTGTAACCATAGTGTCGAGAGAAACATGTAAATCTACACTAGATACAACGAACATAGAGGATATCATAAATGAGAAACTATTAGAGAATGTACTCGCCTGAAATCCAAAGAACAGTCTCACAGATGTCTGACTCGGTACCTCGAAGACCTAGATATGGAATACCAAGATATGGAATACCACATTAATACAAGGTCCCGGAAAGAGAACAAGTCAAACTAGTCAACTCCTAGGTCAATAAATAAATTCTAAGTCAAAAGTCAACTATGGTCAACTCTAAAGTCAACTAAAGTCAAACATGGTCAAACCAAGGTCAACCTCACAAGAAATCTATATAAATAATATAGAAATAAAATACAACAATTTAGGAATAAAAATTAGATCCCAAATCATACTCACACAAAGTATACTACTAATACAAATAATATATACCCTAAAATAATATATATACAAACCAATATGTATACAAATAACATAATATATTATTACAAATATTATACAAAACACATATATATACACATATATATATATACAATAATAATATATAAAATATAATTTAAAACTGCCAAAGCGTCACTGAAAACAGGGAGTTAAAAATATAATTTAATTAAAACAGCTTATAATGACGTCTCAACTGTCACAGAAAACGTCGCAAAAGCCACTGTGTAATAAAATCCACTGCTGCTGCATTGGTGACAGTTAATCAACTGTCACCGAAAACTGTCGCCACTGCTGCTAAGATCCCGCCCGCAGCATTAATGACAGAACTGTCATTAATGCACAGTGGGCTACAGCGGCTGCTGCTAACCCGCCTATTTAGCGACAGTTTCACTGTCACAAACCCACTGTCACTAAAACACAGAAATATATATATATATAAATATATATATGCAATAATAATCACAATACATATATATAAATAAATAATTATATACTTATATATATATGCACATATAAACTTATAATTAAATACCAATAGTTACAACACATGCACATATTAATGTTCATATTTTACATGGCTAGAAGCACACCTAAAATATATACATTAATATACAAATAATTACATAATAATTATAAATAATATAATTACACAATTAAACACATAAATATATTTTATAAAACATTTATGTATAATTTATACTATTAACATAAGTACATATATAATTACATGCAAGAAAGCTACATATTATATTTGTACATCATATTAGCACACACAAAAATATATAGATCTATGCTACAATAATTACTATAATAAATACACAAAATAAATATATAATATCTATATATATTTACTAATTATAATTGAAGAATTTAAACCATACATAATTAGATCTATTCAAAAATCTACACAATTGGAGAGTATCACACAGTATCCCACTAGATCTAGGATACGCATGTGACACGAGTCCAACACACAACCAATTGCACCCCGAAGGATACAAACAAATCACAAATAATATTTATGAATAAATCAAAGTGTCAAAAGTAGATCTATGTGTCCGTGTCAAAATACGACATGTTCAAAGCCCCGTATCGGAGGGAAAACCCCCAAAATGACACGTATCACCAAATAGTTGGGATACGAACCACATGTACCAAATTATGGACATGACACTAGCCCCAAACACATAAGCTCATGTCCAATTGATCTATAGGATCAATTGATACACACAACAAAATATAAATTCGGAATTTCAACAAAATTAACACAAAAAGTACCATAACTTTCTCCATGGGTCTCCTATGAACACAAAACAAAGTCCTATGGATAGTACATACATATAGGTTAATTTTACATGATTAAATCTCAGATTTAGAAGCTATTTAAATGGAAAAATCTGAATTATACCTATTGGGAGATGGATTCCCAATGAAACCTCCAATTGAGAAGAACTTGCTTCCAAATTGTAGATCCTTGCTCCTCTTTGTAGATCCTTGCTTCCTTCTTCTAGATCCTTACTTCCTCCTTCTCTAATGGTGAATTGAGAAGAATTTAGAATGAATTTGGTAGGGAATTGGAATGGGAATGGAGGGAATTTGGGAGTGGGAAATTCTAGATCTAGATTGGAAATGAGAATGAGAGGAGAGAGAAATTTCCTCCCTCTTAAATAGGCCGGCCATGCCCCCTTCCCCAAGCAATTGTAAAATGTCCAATGTACCCCTTGGGGCCTCTCATGAAGAAATAATTAAGGAAGAAAGCTTCTAGTCTAATCACTTAATTAATTTAATCCATCTCCTTAACCATGGGCTTTCTAAATGGGCCAAATCTAACTATTTAATTCATGTTGGTCCATGGGTCCAAACTACACTAGTTGGGTCCACTAAAATAAGTCCAAAATAATTAAATAACATTCAACAATAATTAAATAATACAACAAAATTATTTACCATGCACAATATTTATTTAAATAGGAAATTACTAAAATACCCTTTTTCCTAAAATGTGGTAGTGACAATATATACACACATACATATGCATATATACCTAGATATCTATATATATATCACACGTACTCATATACATATAACCCAAACTCATACCTATACACATATATTTCTAACTAGTATCTATTTATCTATCTATCCATCTATCTATACAAACATATATAGCTCTCTCTCACCCTCTCTCACTTCTTCTGCTAGAGCCTCGCTACGCGGCGCCACGCTGGCTACGAACTGCTGCCCTGCTGCTACTGGATTGCTGCTACAGCGGCGCTGTCGCTGCTGTCGCGGCGCTGCGCGGCGCTGCCCGCGCCTGCTGCTGCTGTCGCGGCGTGCTGCCGCTTCTGTCGTGGCGCAGTCGCGGTGCATGCTGCGTTGCATCGATGCTGGAGCAGACTGCTGCTACTGCAGTTTCCTGCTCTCGACACACCACACACACAAACACACAAGCACACACACACACACACACACACACACACACATATATACGTATATATATATATATATACAAACATATATACGTATATATATATATATATATACACACAACCAAATATATATATACACGCACACATATATATATATATATAGACACATATACACATATACACATACACAAACACATATATATAAATACACACAATCATATAGATATACAAACACATATTTATATAGATATATACACACATACATATATATATAAACTCATATACACATATATATATATATACACACATACAACACGCACAACACACCCAACACCCCACCAATACGCGCACAACCACCCCGACACACACAAATATATATATATATATATATATATATATATATATATATATATATATATATATATAATACAACCCGAGAACTCTAGCACACACTCCCCGAAGCTAACCCAATGTGCGCACAAGCCCGAAACCAAGAAACTAAGTCGAAATGGCCGTTCGGTTATTTCGACGAACACGTGATATGCGGTTCACAAAACCTCCTGAAACGCACACCAAACCTACTCGAAATTGGCCCAAAATTTACCCATAGGTTCTAATCGATGTCTAGATCCTAGAAAAAAATACTAACTCGTCGATTCTAGGTCCGTGACAAAAATGCCTACGTACATAGAACCTACGACGACGAAAACCCCTAAATTGCCCGAAACGTCCATTTCTCTGCGACACGACTTTACGTATCCGAACAGAGACACGTACTAATGCGCAAGACACTCAAGCACGTCTACCTAGGTTCGTCTAACCTAGAACATCACCCAAAATTGGGCCAATCTCAAATTTTACCCAAAATTGACACAAAACATAATGTCAAAGTCTTCAAACACAACCAAACTTATTCTAACTATCTTCCATGGGTACCCTTAGGGTCTAGGAAGGTTCTAAACCACTAATTATACTATATTAGAGTAATTAGTAAGAGAAAAGTTAGGATTTCTCTCTTGGGAGTTGGAATTCCAAGGCCAAAGTCTCCAAAATCCTTGAAATCACCACCCTCAAGCCTCCAAGCCACCAAATCAAGCCTCCACACTAAGTCTAAGCTCTAAACACCTAGGTTAGGAAAAAGTATAGGATTAGGGTTAACATAAATGGAAGAATAGAAGAAGAAGGAAGAAGAAGAAAGTGGAGAATGCTTACTTAAAATAGGAAGTGGGAAGAAGAAAAGAAGAAGAAAGAGTGGAGAAGAAGAAGAAGAAGAAGTGAAGAAGAATGGGGGGGCTGCTGGTTTCGGTCCCGAAAGGGGTTGGGGGAACCGGCCACACATGTAGGAATATGTTACATAATGCCAAAAGACCAAAATGCCCTCTCGTTAAGTCATTCTAATTGGAATTTGGGTTTGGGGTTTCAAAAGTACTCAAATTAACTCCTAATCACTCCAACTAACTAAAATAAAATATAATAATAATTCTAAATCCATAAGTAGGCCTCACAAGGGTATTGGTTGGGTCGGATATGGGTCTATAGGGTCTGACATGGGTCTAGACTAGCCAAAATCCTAAAACAATCAATAGAAAAATAATACAACCATCAATTAAATATAAATATAATTAATTATAAACAATACACAATTTACCAAATAAAAAAAACCCTATTTTCTAGAATTGGGTAGTGACACAAGATACACCCAGATCTAATTATGTTCCTGCATGTCAGAATGCTGAACCAGATTGTACAGCAAGATGAGGGCTTCTTGGTGTTCTAGAATGATGTGCGAGTGAGGTATTTCACATGCAGGATACGTACCCAATGAGCTTCAGGATTATGAAGCATTCTCTAGCAAATTTTGGACACTAGAGTTTGGTTGCTAATCTCAGGTATACAAAACCCAAGTCCACCTAACTCCTTAGGCTTTGTGAAAATTTTCCATGCAGTACAATAATTTTTCATCTTCTTATCCTTAGCGCCCTACTAGAATTTCGTTTGGATGCTATTGAGCATCTTCAAGACACCATTGGGAAGAAGATAGCATGATATATAAAATATTGGTATGGAAGCCAACGCTGATTTGAGTAGTATGGTTCTACCTGCATGAGATAAACACCTTGCCTTCCAACCATTAAGCTTACCATGACAAGTATTGATAAGGTTAGTAAAAGATTAATCTTATTCTTATGAAGTAGGAGATGGTATCCCAAATACTTGTCACTACTGTCCATCAATTACACATGGAGCAAGTTTAAGAGTAACTGTTTCATATAAGTGTCCAAATTTTTTTAAGAAGAACACAGATGATTTAGCTAAATTGATATCTTGTTCAGATCAGGAAGAGAATGTGTTGATTATGGATATGATTTATGAGACACTGGAAAGGGTTGCTTCCCAAAAAATAATAATGTCATCAACAAACATCAGATGTGAAATGCTAGGAGCCCTACTATTAATTTTGACACTGAAATATAGGCCAATTTATTCCCGATGGAGAATTAACTGAGATATAACTTCCCTACATGTGATAAACAAGTATGAAGATAGGGGGCACCCTTGATGAATACCTCTGGATGATCTGAAGGTTTGGGAAGGGGAACTGTTCACAAAAATAGCAAATAAGAGTTTTTCCTCTTTTTCAAGTTCCAAGTAGTTACTAAAGTCTAAAGACACCTCTCCAGCCCATAATATGGTAGAATATTAAATTTCTCCAAAATTTTTATTACCACATACTTTTAATTATACTCCTAGTGGTTTAATAGTTTGTCAACTTTCTTAAACTCTTTCGATAAATAGAATCTATACTAACACTCAAATTAGACTTTATCTCACATCACACTTTATGTCACATCACACTTGTAATTATGCTTTTTTTTCTGACACGCTTTATATCATATCATACTTTATGTCACATCACTGACACTTTATTTATTTTCCGTTACTTTATCACTTATCCTGAGGAGTAGACCTTAGCCCTGACTCTATTCGGCATGACTCCATACGGCCAGGATTGTCATGTGGTCTGACTCTATGCGGCAATTGATCTTATGTGACAGCTGATTCCCTGTGGCCTTGATCCTTCTGCGCGCATGCGGCCCCTTACACAAATTTTATTGGACTAGTTTTGGTTAAATTTTTCTTTGGACTTTATGAGTTGTATGTGTGACTTTGATGACCACAAAAGTATTAGACCCATCTATGCGTCATGACCCGACCACTTGTATCCGTACTGATACACTTACTACATATTATGTGTTCCTATGTGCTAAGTGTTCCTACACGATTATATTATATGTTTACACTGTGATGTACCTAAGCGCTACGTGACATACGATATGACTCAATCACCAGCATGGACATAAGGGTTAGTCAATGACCAAGCGTGACTAGGATCTGTTGATTGTTGTATCATGCTAGGGTGAATCCAAATTAAACTATCAAGTGACAAAATAGATTCGTATCTAGCGCGGCCGTACTATGGTAAGTCATATAAAGGAATACCATGTGATCACGTTATGAGATTCTAGTTAACGTTAGGGTTAACTAGGCAACTAAACTTGTAAAGCATTGGGAGAGAAAAAAATCTCGAGATCGTGCCTAACTAGCGACCTCCAGTCATTTGAATTGGGACGCGCAGGCTAGTCCCCATGGATATTGTTTAAATCCTCATTAGTGGATGGTAATATTCGACTATTATATGATACTATATTTTCTATGTGATCTTAGCACGATGGCCTTACGAGGGACCGGTGTATACTACTATGTGTTATACGGTAATTTATGGCTCGACTTACCCTGCTAGTACCTGGTTCGATATGAGGATTCCAATATGCATAATATCTTTAGGATAACCTAAAATGCATCTAGTAAGCTGTACAAGTGATTGGCCAATTATGTAACTGAACGTATTTGTGTATTGTATCTGCTGTCAAATTGTCTAGGGACATGGACTATCATGGTGCGATGGTTTAACCCTTGTCCTTGTTTGGTTGTAGGGTTAGATTGTTGTGTCACGATAGGCTATGAACCAAAACTATGAGACCAAACTATATATATATATATATAACCTTGTTTTATTTTTGTATTTGTGCTTCCTTTGTGGTACTTGCTATTTGGGGTCTAACCCCACTGGTTTTGCATGGACATGTTTAGAGCCAGCACCCGAGGATGAAGCGTATTTATTTCTGAATAATGGCACACAACAGGTGGATGGCCACAGACGAAAACGAGTGGGTCCCTTCTTCCCTGCTTGTTATTTCATATTTTACTTATTTTGGGCATTTAGCCACCGGCACTTGTTAGCCGTGAATCTGGATATTTAGTTCCCTATATGATTGTAATTAATCAGACTGTAGTTGATCATGGTCATGTACTCATGTTACTCTGCCAGCCCTCTCAATTTTGTACAGCTGGTATCTTGAATATTATGGCAGGAGATTTGGGATGCCTTTCTTCCTTGTCATATATGTTCTATGTTTATTGTTATTATTTGACTGATTCGGACAATAGATATTCTATGTGACCCTAAGTGACTTGCTTGTAGTATGCACCCCCTTGTCTAGTTACAGCCGTGATGTCATACAATGTTCTATACCTTGTACAGGAGAGCTGGCCATGTCTATCTTCGTATTTCGGTACTGGGGCATGACATATGCGGCCTTCAGCTCACAAGATCTCCCCGTTACAACTACACAGATTTTTGTACAGTTGGTGCTGACTACGTGTCCAGCTGAACAAGTCACGCCCACAATTGGTTGATAACAACCCAGAGATCTCGTCAACAACATATCTGAAATAAATTCATGCGGCAGCTTCCTTGTGACAAGCGGTCACAATTACAACCACATGCTGTTGAAGTAGTCCTATGCGGCCACAAAGCAGGAATATACGCGACATCCATAGCACTTCCACAGAATGGCTATAAATAGCAAGGTACCACACCGATATAAAGCTGGCTGGCTATCTGCGGATCTATACTCGAACAAGAGAGAAGAGCTTCTACATCGGATCATCCACAGAGTAAAGAGAGTTGCTACACTCCTAACCCTCCATCGTCACCCCCAGAAAACAAATTTTTACTTAGATTATCTTCTACGACTTTTCTATACTTTCTCTTGATTTGTTAATTAAATCCAGTTCTTTCAGTTCTCTTTTTGATTTAAATAGAAAATACGATGACGACTCTGCTGGGGACCAACTTCTCCTTTATTGAGAAGTCAGTGACGTAGTCCGATACGTCCAAGCTTGGCTCGATGCAAAAGATGCTAATGGTTCACTTTGCCCAGCAAGCGTTTGAGCATATGCTCTCGAAAGGAAGCGTCAGTCCTTCCTCAAGGCTAGCCAAGTCCAAGGTAACCCGCAGGCAATGGGTAGTGAAGGCCGACGTGCCTCGCCCAACTGGGGAAAAGATGATTCCAACCGCTCACCCTGTTGCTGACAGCCAGGCACGGACCCAACAAGTCCACGTCCATGCGGCCTCCCGACCCGACGTGGAAACTACTCAGTGCCCAGACTCTGGTAAAGGAAAATACTATGATACCAAACATTCTGGGGCCGAAGCAAGTTCCATGCGGCCAAGGATGAGGCCGCATAAGACTGGCATACAGCCTTATGCAGCCTCATCTCACAACCGCATGCAGACATCCCCATGCGGCCCAGTCAACAGTTAAATGTCTGTCTTCGATCGTATCTCGTGTCTATCTTCGATCGTATCTCATGTGGCCCAGATTCTATGCGGCCCAATGAGAACGGTGAATACCCAAACTTGGACTTTATGTACTATGCACCCGCAGGGTCTAAGTCAAAGTGGTCCAGGACAGTGCGAGCTCGCCAAGCTCAGACAACTGTCCAGTCAGCCGATCGTTAGAGGGTACTGATAATCATTACGTGGGACCCTGATAGAAAATTATATAAGACTGCCCCATGCATCTAGCCCCCGGCAGCCAATGGACAGGGTCGGTCTCAAAAGTCTCCCGCCAACGATCTGAGGCAAGTTCTTATGCGAACCTTGGATCCGAGAGCCAACACAACACCTACATACCCGTGCGCTAGGTCTACCTAGGCCCATAAAAAGGGTGCAAAGGTAGAACAACCCTCGTTCGACTTGCGCAACGAGATCAATCACAAGCGCAAAGCGAGGGAAACAACTGTGGTTGATGAAATATCCTCTCCAGGGCATCATTGTGCCAAGATTATCATCAACTGTTGCTGCAACAGAGCAGCAACACCCACAAACAGGCAGTCGTCCTTCTAACGACTGCACCAGAAGAGACCTGCCCGATAATAACCCGGAGGTCAGGCACAAGCGACATAGGAGGAGGAGATGCCCTTCGCCGCATGCTACTCGGCTCAGAAGGTCCCCTCAACCAAAGGAGGAAAGAAGGCCAGCACCTCCAGTCCGTTACTCTAGACCAACGCGTTGAGAGGAAGACTGCTAGGAGGACCGACAACAGGACCTATGGAAAGCATTTTTCAAAAAACTCGCTTGAGGAAGAAACTCTCAACTTCTGGGGGGTATTTCTTCCTCGGAACCCCTATGGTCTCCCAAGATGGGGGTAGTAAACCCTTGGACCTACACAATAATCCAGCATTCCAGAAAGATGATGACTCTCAAGAAACAGATTTTAAAACCCCTGGGAGTGGCTACTCTCGAAAAGATGACATAGCCTCCTACGAATCTGAGAATGACACAACGTTGCCAGTCTTCCTCGAAGACGATTTACTGAAATGGTCCGATACGGAGAGTGCGACATCCACGGCCCCGTCCATCTTTTCCCACGTGAGGACGGTATACATGGCTGGGGATGACTATGAAGCTCCTAGTGACTGATATCGCCTGGAGGCTCTCGATAACATGATGCACACCATGAACGCATCGATGCAAGCCTTGACCCAAACAATATTGGAAATCAAGGCAAACTTGGCATCTCAGCCGACAAGGACCTCTGCGCCAGCTAACTTAGATCCCAGGACTAACGCGGATTCAAACACAATAGCTCCACCCGCTGGCGGCAATCCTCCCCAACCTGGTTCCTCAGCCCCTTCGGCAGCAAATGAGGCTAAGAAAGAAATGAAAGAGGCCTGAGAACTCCGAGCTTGACTGGACTCTATGGGTAATCATAACTCATTCCGCAATCTCGGAGTACGCCAACCGTACCCGCTAGAATGGAGGGACGTACCGTACCCGCCTAAGTACAAGCCCTTCAACATAGACATATTTGACGAGAAGTCCTCCCCTCGTCGATACATGAGCTACTTCAAGAAAACAATATGGCATCTACCCTGCAATGATGCCATCCGTACCAGGATCTTTATCGGGGCATTGGCGGAAGTAGCCTTCGACTAGTTTTGTAGCCTGCCGGACAATTGCATATAATCATTCAACGATATGAAGAGTCTTTTCTTCAAAAGATTCTATGAGACAGGATATGATATGACCATGTCTTTCCTGATAGATGTCGTCCAGGGAGAAAAGGTGCTTGCTCATAATTACATCGAACAATTTCGACAGACAGCTCTAAGACTGCCCCCTGGCAATTCCGAAGCGAAGCTAATAGAAATGTGCCAGAGGAACCTATGTCTGACAGTCAGCCTCTGGATGGATGACGCTCACTTTAAAGACTTGACGACATTCATCGTAAGCGCCATCAACGCTGAGAAGAAGCTAAAGAATGCCCTAAACTTGGGGATCCATATCCCTACCACCGAGGACTGGGGAAACATCCCAACCCCAATAACAACAATAGTAACGGCAGCAATAGCATCCGCGATGGAAAGGGAAAATAGGCTATGGTTGCTACCTTGACCAAGAAGCCTGAGCAAAAGTAGGCAGAGCCTCCAAAGGAGACTTACTCTTTTGAAGATCGAGATGTCAAATCCATCTTCGACATGGTGATACAGGGAGGAAAAATTTGATTCCCTGATGTCAGACATCAGCCTGAAGTGACAGAAATGGAAAACTCGAAGTATTGTCCCTTCCAACGATACGTCTACCACCCGACGTAGGAGTGCTATACCCTGAAGCAGTACGTCCAACGCCTGATCCATACCAAGGCCCTTTCCTTAGACTTCGACGACGAGACGGTCGCAGCCAATATGGTGTCCCTTCAATTTGGCAAATTTTTACCGACCAAAGCCCAAGGCTGAATGGTCCCAGTTCCTAAGGCGACGATGAATGTTGTCAACCATCTACCAGCTCGCTAGCAAGTAGGCGGGCTGACACCTCTTACTACACCTAGGGGCAAAATCATGTTCGTTCACTCGGATCTTGTCCCAGACTTAACGCAGCAAGCAGCGCCTTCTGCCGTCAGGCTTAAAATATGAAAATCGAGTCTTGCTGCATGGTTTCTCCCACCACTGAGGAGGCCTGGGCAGGGACAACCAGATCGGGCCTTGCCTATCAGCGGGATTCCGATGCACCCAACGTCAAAGAACCTTCAACGACCAGGTCAAAGGAAAAGTAATGCAGGCCAGGACGCAGGATCCTTTCCTTAGAAAATATACATTATAGACTTTGGATGCTCAGTGCAGCTCAATAAGTCTCCCTGTGCACAAAAGCTAAGTCTCGCATGACTCATCAGCAATGTTGCTTGATAGACAGCGTTATATTGTATGCATCCGAGCAAGTCTTTAGTGCAAGGACGTATCACACTGCATGTGCACACGATAATACTTCTAGTTGTAACAAATCCTTGTGGGCAACATGTGAACGCGACAGTGATCCTACACGCACAACTCAGCCAACTACTTCGTGTATATGTGGCAGTATTCCTGTGCACAAAGCTCCATATTCGGTGCAAGCTAAGTCATCGATAATATTTAACGCAACAAATAATGAGCTGCCTCAGTTCTATTATTACAGCCAACAATCACTCCGTCTCATGTCAAAGATAGGATATGACCTCCAAAAAGTTGAAGGTCTGAACTTTGGTAAAGGACGACGTATTTCTTTATAATTCGACATTTATTACAACAACACTCACAGAGGGCTAGGATATGGAGATGCTAGTATGCCCCACGACTCACAAGACGGTCGAAAAATTCTAACCTAAATGGGAGGGCCCGTTCATTGTGGAAACAATATTTTCCAACGGCGCATACCGACTAGTGAAACTCGACGACGACTTGCTCATGATGCCTATCAATGGCAAGTTCCTAAAAAAAAGTACTACGTCTAAACTAGACTTGTACTCCCCTCATCCCCAGTAGGACAATCCAGATGTACAAATCAATTCTTGGTTCTTCATCCCCAATAAGTGCCTATGTGCAACATTTTTCTTTCTTTACAAATTTATCATAAAACCCATCAACTTAGGGGTATCCATGTAAAAGTAACTACTCAAATCATCGATGGGTTCGTCCTCCTCCTTCGAGGAACCTCCAGCTTCCTCGCCCTCGGGGGCCAGTTTCCTCTGCTCCCGGATGGAATCAACTACTTACTGCTTGGATTATAGGGTCCGAACATGAACCTTATTGGACTCCTTCTGCTCCGGGAAGAGGTAGTGAGTCCAAGTTGTGATATGAGGAAAAGACCCCTCAGTAGATTTCTTCCTCTTCTTCGAAGATCTCTAGCAAATGTCGTGGTGGCATAGCAGCTCCTGGTACACCGCCATGATCTCGGGGTTCTTCGCTGCTAACTCCCATAGTTTTTTATTTCTTGGGGTATACGCTTCGTATGGCTCATCGCCCTAAGAAAGCTTTGAGACGACATACATCTCATGCAAAGCCAGTCCTATCACGCCGCCAGGTATAAAAAGGGCTCCCGTACGAAGATTCTACAACTCCATCAGGGCAATAAATAGGGGTCGGTTCATCTCCAAACTGTAGCAGGTGCACCCCTCATAGCAAAAAACAAGTCTGCAACCCTGAGCTCCCGCTCAAACTTCTTCAGAATCTACTGGGTCATATGACACCAGAAAATATTATAATGAGCTCAGCTGAGAGTCCGCAACGGCCCTGGGGGGTAAGTTCCCTTCATGGCGACATGATGAAGGAAGGTGCCTGCCGCGTATATGTTGAGGTTTCGTTCCAGTTCACTTCCAACAAGACCATGCTTCATTTCTAGCAAGGAGTACGAGGGTGACTCCTTCGTGCTATAAAACTCTCCCTTGTTCTTTCCGGTACCACATAGAATATTGTCGAGGAGCGCTCCTTGTGGTTCAGGGGTCAGGTTCTAGTCCATCCGCTGTTGACCCATCATCACCTTTAAGTGTGATAAAGAGAGGTAACATTCAAAGAAGGGAAATGACATCTCTGTCTCGCAGAACATAAATGACCAGTTCTCTCTGGTCGCACCCATGCCAGACTGAGTAGACTCGAATGCATCGCCAAATAAGAAGTATGGCTTCCCAAAAGTACCACTGCCATCCCCAACAGGGATCTCCCCTGCATTTATCTGGCTCAACAAGAAAGAAGGACTCTGTTCGCCAATCTTTTGTTGTCGCCCAGGCGGAAGATCGTTATCAATCTGATTCTAGACAGTCACAACCAGGTCCCTCAGATTTATGTTCAAAGATAGCACATTCTGCCCAAGGACCAGTTTGCCAGACGATGTAGCCGAAAAAGTCACTGCGATAACCATAAAAGAATTTTTGTCAGAAGTGTTCTATAATGATATATATATGTGACCCAGACACCTATGCGGTCAAGCCGACTATGCGAAATTATAGTCTATGCGGCATGGTCCCTTACGTGGCATAAGGCACTATGCGGCATAGCTTCATATGTGGTAGGGTCGCCCATGCAGCTACCCATGTGGTAGTAAGAAGTTGGCATATAGACAAATCTATGCGTCCAACTGTGCACATGTATCGCTGCAGCTTGGAGAATCAGTTCATCTTCCTCATTCAAGACCTACCCTTGATCAGCGGCTGAATATCTTTGGGGATCGACGGAGGGTCCGCCACAGCGGCACGTCCCTTTCCTTTGCTCTTGGCCTTCCCCTCACCCTTAGCAACGGCGGCAGCGACGGAGGAAGCAACTTTGGGGGCCATGGAAGCAGCAGTAAGAAAAAGAGATAAGAAAATATGAAGAAGGTTTTCTCTCTCCTCTACCTCTATATATATATAGGTAGCAACATGCGACTGAAGATGAGGTTGCGGCTATTCAGATCCAGAGTCATCTCGATCCACGAAACGGCCATGAATGACATCGACTCCTTAATTTTTGGGCCACTTTATCCCCTGAAGTCACATAATCCCAAGAGATCTCCTCGAAGATCAAACCAAATCCACTCAATTAATGACTTGACAGCCAGACAGAATATGCTATACGACAACACAAAGTCATGTGGCAACATGGTTATACGGTATGTCACTCCTATACGCCAAAAGTTCTCGACCATGCTTCTTATTCAAAGTATTGCAAACTTGTCATTTTAGAAACTTTAAGGGGGGTCTTGTAGAAGCATAAAAATATTACAGGCCACATAGAGCTCACGCTGTATAAAATATGATAGGTACAAAATCCGTATAATAAACTTCATGCGACCTGACCAACCGAGTCGCAGAGAAGCCGTATAGTATACTATATGCGTCCTGAATGACCACAGAATAGGGAGGCCACATAAGGACCCTCCTGACACAGATTTTGATGTTTGCCAAAGGCTCTGACATATCACTCATCACTCTGAGATGCTTTGAGACTCGTGAAGATGACGACTCAAAAAAAGATAATGAGTCACATTAGTGCATTAATTGCTTCGACAAAGGTGCCATGTCATGTGTTTCCTCGTATGCAGCTATGCGGCCTCGCCTACATACGGCCAAAGTATCCATTCAATCAAGGCCCAACCGAGAGCACGTATGCGGCTACAAGACCGATGCGGCCTCCCCAACAAGTGGCCAGAGTGTCCATTCGACCAAGGCCCAAACGAGAGCACGTATGCGGCTAAAAGACCTGTACGACTTCGCCATCATGCGACCTAGTTATCATGCGGCCTCTAGCTCACAAGATCTCCCTGTTACAACTATAGAGATCTTCGTACAGTTGGTGCTGACTACGTGTCCAGCTGACCAAGTCACGCCCACAATGGGTTGATAATAACCCTGATATCTCGTCAACAACATATCTGAACCAAATTTACTTGGCAACTTCCTCGTGACATACGGCCACAGTTACACCTGTATGCTGTTGACGTAGTCCTATGTGGCCACCAAGCAGGAACATATGCGGCATCCATAGCACGTCCACAGGACGGCTATAAATAGCAAGGTACCACACCCATACAAAGTTGGCTGGCTATCTGCGGGTCTACACTCGAACAAGAGAGAAGTGCTTCTGTATCGGATCTTCCACGAAGTAGAGAGAGTTGCTACACACCTAACCCACTATTGTCACCCCTAGAAAACAAATTTGTACTTAGATTATCTTCTAGGACTTCTTTGTACTTTCTCTTAGTTTGTTAATCAAATCCAGTTCTTTCAGTTCTCTTTTTAATTTGGCAAACACCAGGTACACTAGTATTGTAGTATTCGCAAGGAGGTAGTGGTATTCGGTTGGGGAACTGGATATTTTCTGTAGGGAGAATGGAGTTTTCTATTACGGGTTTGTGCTGGAGGAGGATCTGGACCGCCAACTAATAGGCTGGTAATGGCTATTGGAAGACCAATTGGTGGTCATCAAGCAATGGGATCCTGCTACCCAAGGGCATACCTATACTGGGGCTGGGGTAGGCTGCATCCTACCCCTATCTTTTATTATTATTTTTTATATTTTATATTTTTGTTTTTTTATGTGAGTAAGTCCCATCTAGACCACCTTAGCATACTACAACCCAACAAAATTTGAATTTTTGTTCTTATATAGTTTGCCTCCTAGGTCCACTGTTGCCCTTGTGGGACATTGACTTGGTGGGTAAGATAACAGCGTGGTCGGAATCCATCAAGATAGATTTAGCCACGGATCGACAAAAATGATTACTGTTTGCTAGGGTTTTCTTGTAGATCTGGGCCGTGCAGACTGTTCCTAAGGTGGTGCAGATCCACCTCCCTAACGAGAAGATAATAGAGGAATCGGTGGAGTATGAATGGGTTACTCCGGCTTATACAGGTTGTAAGTGCTTTGATCATACGACTTCAGATTGCCTTGAAACAACCGGGGGGGGGGGGGTATTTATTCGCAATGAGTTGACAAAATCATGAGAGAAGCAAGTTGAGAGGATTGTAAGAGAGGAAATAAAAATTTTGTTCTTCAACCAAAAAGACGCCTAAGAAGTTTTTATACAAATGAGAGGAGGAAGGCGCAACCACATCTGCTTTGGAACTAGAAGAGGTTTGTGGGGTCTTACAATAAAAAAGAGGTGCCTGGCCCAAGGCATCTCCAAGTTCTGGTTCCTACAGCAGAAGCCACAAGTGAGGATGGCATCGGAAGAAGGTTTTAGGAGAGTCCTTTTGACATGCCTGTCCATCCTATGAAGGAGCCACCATGTCACGACCCGCACCCGGCATAGGGACACGAGTACGTGGGTACGTCCAGCCTATGTGGCAGCATCGACGGTAGTGCATTGTCTAGGTCATGATACTATCTAAATAATCTCACACGAGTATCCAACTCCATAAGGAGACACATATATCATAATATAATATATAAATACTCAATCACAGAATTAAAGCACGATGAGATATCGAAGAAAATAAATAAAATACAACACAAGTCTAAACAGAATAATCTAATCCATACTATAATATCCAAGTCTCAAAGTATGCCGAAAATAAATCCGGTACCAATAATCTGCTAAAAGAAACTAACTGAATAATTAGTGATCCCGGATAGACCTCCCGGAATCACACCTGGCTACAAGGTCCAAGGCTGCAGCTACTCTCCCTGTGGTCCATAATATGTCGGACATCAGTCCTCTAAGTCACTGTCTGGAAAAATATTTCCAGTCAGGATGGAACGAAGTACATCTCTAATAGCAGTTCTAAATCAATGATATAAACTATGTAGCAGTAAATAGATATAAATATACAAGATTCATATACATGTACAAGAGATACACAATAAAGAAAATACTGGAAATAAATAAAAGAATGAACAATATGACAATGAACAAGAATACTAATGACTAAGTATATGAGTATTAGCTTTAGCATGTGATCGGCTTAGGAACTTGTACATGAATAATGGGCTGGTTAGTCATACGTGCGGTGTATGACTTACACTAACAAGAAAACAAGACTTGCACATGAAGGGTATGATCACATATCTACACTAAAATACTCCCTACCCCGATTGGCATAGAAGATCCAACCATGGTACACTATGGCACATGATTCTCTAGGAAGGTAGCAAAACTTCTCGAGAATCAGTATTTGTACATGCACAAGATAATCAATAAAACAAGACTTGCACAAGATACACCATATACAAGGAATAACATCTCATGAAAAGATCTAGATATACCAATCCGTGTAACCATCGTATCAAGAAATATGGATATCTACACTAAATAAAATGAACATAGAGGATATCATAAACAAGAAACTATCAGAGAATATACTCGCTTGGGGTCCATAGCTGGCAATACCAATGTCCTATTTTCGAGGTTTTGTCTGAATGATCCAACAGTCCTATAGACATATAATATAACATAATATAGCATCAGCCATTACACTAGCATATACAATATAATTATGCTGAACTCAACAACTACACTAGGGTGACACTGGTCAACTAGGGTCAAGTGTACGTCTAATTGTACGGATGTTACATCTGTAATTGCTGTGCAAGATCAGACAGTCAAAATAATACGGGTCTCGCCAGTATGTCAGTGTACATAAGGCAGTCTACTAACAATTCACAAGGTCACAGGTCAAGGTAAATACGAGATATCCGTAATAACACTAGGGTCACCTAGTACATCTATAAATATATGCATAGTCTTAACTAGCATATAACATTAAATTACTTATAATTTATATATATACCAATTATATACATACTAAACATATACTAATTGAATACATATACTATATATATATATATATATATATATATATATGTATATATATATATATATATATATATATATATATATATATATATATATATATATATATATATATATGTATATATATATATACCAATTATATACATACTAAACATATACTAATTGAATACATATACTATATATATATATATGTATATATATATATATATATATATATATATATATATATATATATGTATATATATATATATATATATATATATATATATATATATATATATATATATATGTACCAATTATATACATACTAAACATATACTAATTGAATACATATACTATATATATATATGTATATATATATATATACCAATTATATACAAACACCCATTGAATAATATACATATACGCGTACGTGTACGTATGCGCAACAAGAAAAGTGTATCTCGAACCTGTGCGCGCGAGAACGAGGGTGTTCGACGTCGAGGGATGAATATTCAGGTCATCGTCGAGGTGTTCAGCGGCTCGGAGCTGTTCCTGCTGCTACTATTCCTGCTCAGGTAGTCGGCTTCTGGCGAGTTCAGCGGCTCGTGATCCGACGGGTTGAGGGGGAGAAGACAGGTTGAGTCGGGGGTTATCGTCGACGAGTCAAGGTGCTCCGGCTGGTTCAGGTGCCATCGGGGTCGGGTTCAGCAGGTTCAGGTGCAGTCGGGGTACAGGCATTCATGGCGAGGATAGCGGGAAGGAGTCAACTCCGGTAGGGTTCGGATAAGGGTGTGACTGGCAGCGTTGCTGGTGTCGGTTTCAGCGACTTCAGGCGAGATCGTGGTCGTTTAGGTCTGGTGGAGGATGGATGGGTGTTGAGCATAGCGGCTCAGGCGAGGATGGCGTCGGGCTCCGGCGTGTTGGTCGGCTCAGCGGAAGGGGGATGTGAATAGGAGATGGGGGTGTAGTCAGGGACGCTATGGTCGGCTCAGGCGAGATGTGGCCGGTGGAAGGAACTGCTCTGGTAGGGTAGGGATGAGCAGGGAGGTTGGTGATGGGGATGATATAGGTTTCGATTTTGGGTTAGTTTTGAGTTTTGATAATGGAGATGAGAAATATAATGGAGAGTGGAGAGTTTTCATGGGGAGGAGATGATGTTGACAACCTAGGGATTAGGGCTGGCCAAGTACATCTTGGGATAGGGTTTGCATTGGGAGAGGGATTAGTATATATATATATATATATATATATATATATATATATATATATATATATATATATAATGGTGAGGGTATTGTGTGGTGAGGATGGCTCCATTTAAAATAAGTGGCCTAGATTAATCATGAAGGGACATGTCAAATCAAAAAGGAGAAGAGAGGGGAAGAGTGGACCGGTCAACGAGGGAGGGGGTATTTTCTTCATTGGTCTTGACCAATAGGATGGTGACACATTATTGCACTTTTGCAATAAAGCCCCCAACAATTGGAAAATTATACAGAAAATGGGTTTTGGAATTGGATGAGGGAAAATACCATATTTGGTATGATATATTGGCTAAAAAGGGTGTGTGGTGTTTAGTATGAAGCTTGAGGGTATAAATGGAGATTTTGTTTGGTGTTGGGTCTAGTTTTGGGTCAAGTTGGGTTCTTACAATAATTTAATTAAAATTAATGCAATAGGTGTTCTAACATAAATTGGAAGTACATGGGGTTAAAATTTAGTAGGACACAGGTGTCATGGACGTAGAGGGCTCAGAATAAAATATTGTCATAATTTAGGTTGCATAAAATGGGTCAAGATTATGTCTCCAATTTTAATTGGAACGCACAAGGATACAAAGTTGGATTTATTTGAAATTAAATAATAACGTCTGTGCCGAATGTTGTGCGACTAAAATATAGCACAACAGAGCAAAATTATGAGTTACACAAAGGTCAGAATAGTAGGCTGGCCTGTCTAGGACAAAGGTGCAAAATTTGTTGGAGGACAAAAGCTAGTGTAGCGTTCCAAATATCGAAGCAACGATAAGGCACAACAATCAAATAAAATCACAATAATTAAATATAAATAATTATTATGCAATTAATTAAAATAAATTAACACAATACTTATAATAAACAAAAAGCAGAAAATATCCCTATTTTAGAATATGGTAGTGACACGCCAACCTCCAGAGTGGTCTCCACCCTCTGGAGATGTCTCATATGGCGGATAGTGAGATGGTCCTATATTTAGAGCAACACATCCTGGTGAGGCCAAAATGGGTAGAGTCAATAATGACATAAGATATGGGTGGATGGAGAGGATATGATAGGGGAGGGGGCTGATAAGATGCGGGCCAGGGATGACCCAAAAAGGATCTAGCTTATCGAGAATATAGAGAAAAGTATGAGCTTGAAGAATAACATGCTTCAAAAGAAAGTTGTCCAATTAACGAACCCGCTAATTCGCACTAGCTTACGGGTAATAAAAAAATAAATAAATATCGATGTACTTGTGTCTGCATGTAAGATCAGTATAAGGAACATTTGATGGTGCCCTATATTGGGTAGGATAGGGTTGAAGGGGTGTGAAATGGCATATTTTTTTCAAAAAATTTTGGAAGGGGAAGAAGTTTGCGTCGACAACTCTGGAGTTGCATAATAGAAAGGATCTGATGTTGACTCGGTCAAGACAACTTTAGAAGCATAAAAAGTACGCCTCCAAAGAATAGTGGATTCAAAGGAAGAATGGCGCACTCCTTCACAAAACAGGTTAACAAAAAGGGTGCCACCCTATATCATTCTAGAGTATGACACACTTCATTAAAATAGAACAATGGCATGCTTTAGTCCAGCTTTACAAAAATAAGCGCACAACTCTTAAATTTCTTCTCCCACATTTAGTGTAATGAATCTAATAGACTGGTACAGTAGTCGAGAATATCAGAGTCATTATGATAGAAGATTTATAGCACGCAGATCCAGGTTATCGTTTAGTGGACTATTTGGCCAATCTCTTACAGAGTGCGCCATTGGGCCAAGCTCTTACAGGGTATGCTGTTGGACCAAGCTCTAACAGAATGTGCCGTTGTGCTAAGATCTAACAGAGTGTGCCATTATAGTCACTATCTACAAGCTCCAACATAGTGTGCCGTTGTGCTAAGCTCTAACAGAGTGTGCCATCACAGCCGCTATCACCCAAATCTCATTAAAGTGCGCTAGTATGGTTGTTATATACAAATTTTATCAAAATGCGCTATCGCAGCCACTATTTCCAAATCCTCTCAATTGTGCGCCAACATGGCCATTGTATTCAAACGTCAACAAAGCAGGCCAAGGATCCTAACTAACAGTGAGCGGTTATGATTATGTGCCATTAATATCTTGTTTCTCGTAAGATACCCACAAATAACTGTCCCCGTGACCTACACTTTTCTACTATAGGAAGGCCACATATCAAGCAGATGACATGTTATGCGCTCACTTAACAGAACATGGGATATAAAATTCTCAAAAGTGCACGCACAGTGGAAAATACTGTATAAATTGCCCAAAGTGTGCACACACTTCTATAACCGCTTCTGAAGGTTATAAATACAGGGTTGGTTCTTCATTTACACAAGGACGGACAGACGAACGGACATACAGAGTGAGAAAGAAAGAAGCTTTTTGGTGCCAGTGTTGCCCGAGTTTTCTTGCCTTCAAGTTTTCAAGTGTTCGTGTGTGCATCTCTTCTTTGGTGTCAAGTGGTCCAAGGAGTAAAGTGATCGACTGCAGATCAGATCTCTATAGCTATACATTCCGAAAATTATTGTACTTTAGATTCTTATATAGGATTTATTGTACTCTTCTTTCTTTAATAGTTTGTAATACAAAGGTTTGTATAACTTTTTTTTCATGGCAAACAAAATAACGACTCTGCTGGGGATAGACTTCTCCTCTGACAAAAAGGTGATAGCTCAACATGACACCGCATTGAATGGCACAACACAAAAGAGTTTGTTCATGAAGTTCGACAAGAAAGCTTACGAAGAGATGCTCGCTGGGGGTAGTGCTAGTCCCTCAACCGTAGTCAAGTCCAAGAAAGTCCGCAAGATGTGGCTACCAAAGCCTCACTCTTCCTATCCCGAAGTTGCTTCTAACAAAGGAAAGAGGGTATCGACTGTCACTAACGAGCATTCCCTCATAGTCTTTATATCCCGGGTCTGTGACTTGGTATATATTAATTTTTCATCCCCAGTTTTTAAATTGGTGGATACTCCCCTTAGCCACGCCAATGTGCTAACTAAGAAGAGCAAACTGCAACGTCTTCGCAACAATAAGCGGAGAATGAACCGATCTTTCCTTGGCAGAGGAATTTATTACGATGCTAAAGGAATTGTTCATCTTCATGCTGTTCAATCTTCCAAAATCCATAGTTATACAAAGAGCAGATTCAATAGAGGCTCTATATTCAAGATGCTGGCGTACCTCCTGCTACATCCAAAGTACTTGGCAAGGATGTAAAACCCCTAATCCTAAAAACCGTATTAATCTTTTTTTATTAATTATTAATTTAATTGTAGTAATTATGAGCTAATTAAGAGAAATAGATTTTATTTAATTTTTATTTTGGGTGTTTGTGAACTTAGGAGATTTATGGAGCCATTATGAATTTTTCCTAATTTATTTTATGTAGGAGACCCTTGGACAGTTGCTAGCTTAATGGTATGCATTATATAAATTCTAGATTTTTCTATGCGTATATATATATATATATATATATATATATATATATATATATATATATATATATATATATACATATTTTTAACAGAAATAGAAAGAGAAAGAAATTAAAAAAGGAAAAAAAAAGAAAAGAAAAGAAAAAAAAAACAAAACACAAAACTACTTAAAGTAACTAACAAAACCCATAGCCCAACACCCATCCAAAACCAACCCACGTATAAAGAAAGCAAGAGCAGCAGCAGCGCCCCCCCCCCCCAATCTGTGCGTGAAGACCCCGACCTCTCTCTATCTATCCTATATATATATATATATATATATATATATATATATATATATATATATATATACAATCTCATTCGATCAAAAACCCTAACCCTAATTCATTCTTCCTCTTCCCATCTGACCTAGCCTCTCTCTGACCACCACTCCAGCCGGAGAACCGCCGCCCAGGCCATCCAGGACCGACCCCGACTACCGCGATCTCGCGCAATCCCTCACAACTGCAGTTTCAAACATCAACTTACCTGTGTTCCCGCTCCGTTTTCTGTGCCACCGCTGGGCCAAACTCGACTCCGTCTTCTCCGGTATGATCCTCACCTATCCTCCTTCCATATTTGTATGTTAGTTGACCTCGAACAGCGCGTAACCTTAGGTGAAAATAGCGTCCAAGTTGACAGAGAAAGACTACTTTTTGGGTCTCGCAGAAAACTGCGGTGACCACCTATGTTCCCAGATTCGTATCTCCCACCACAGAGAACCGAATTCAATTTTTCTTTTTGGTATGAGGAGACCACTTGAACTAGTTTAATTTATATTAATTAATATTAAATTATTAACTGTTGTATGTAGAATTAAATTCGTTGGAAAGCTCCGAAAATATACTTTTTTTAGATTTCCAAAAATTAAAAAATGGAGCGCGTCCCGCCAAACGGGACCGCCCTGTCGTGTACCAAGTGTACCAAAAGGTGCGTACAGCATATTCGGACGTGTAAGAGTTTGCAGAAACTGATTTGGACACGTGTGCACGTCGGAATCAGCCCATATCCGCGAACAATCCCCGAGTGACAACTTTTGCGAAAGCCGTGCGCATTTTATGCACGCTCGTCAGATTGCGACGAAACTTGTGCCACTGGACTCGTGTTAACGCGCTGGTCCTGTGACCCAATTTTTACGTAATTCTGAGACAGTTGACCAAGTCGTCAATTGGTGGGCCCTACGGTTGACTTTTTGGGCAAATTTGTGTTCGGCTCACCTGAATCCAAAATTAGACGTACCGTTGAGTTTGTATTGACATTTAGAATTTGTTTGACCTATAATTTGTCCCATTTAGAGACCTTTACACCTGGCATGCTTTTCGGTACAAAGTGGGCCACAAGTGGACCGCGTTTTGACCCAAAATTACCATTTTGCCCCTGTGTCCAAATTGGACGAAAGGTAAGTGCTTTCTAGCTATTTTGATTACTCTGGGAATGTTGATGATATCTTTTTCAGCATCCGGAGATATTTGTTTTGAGGCCATAGCTTCTGATCCTGTGTGTGGACTTCTGGACGTTACACTCTGCAGCTTTCTTACCAGGCAAGATACCTTGTCAAATTATTTACAGTTCCTTGCATGCTATTTATATTTCTGTTTATTCGTTGCCTGTATAGTTTTTTTTTAGTTATATTTATTGCATGTGTAGTTCGTTCAGTCATTACTATATATATTAAATATATGGACACACACTTGACACCTAGTATCATGAGAGGACAATCATTAGGCGTATGGGCTTTTCACTACTCTAGTAAACTGTAGTATATAGCTTGCACTACGGGCGTGTATCGCGCTGGTCGCTACCCCCACGGTATATCAATTTTTGGAGTCTCGCTGGTCGTTACCCCCGAGGTATGTCAATTTCTGATGTCCACTGACGTGTGTGTGAGTTGTGAGATTTAGATCGAGTAGCCTACCCTTGCCCATACATTAAAAAGTTGTCCTCATTTGAATTCATATAGATTGTCTTGTACAACATACTTATATATTTTCAAATACTATGCATGTTCACTATAATCAATTGGCTTGCTTCTATGTATCTTGTTACGTTCCTCTGAGGACCTGGTCCCTTTTCAGGTGTATCTATTCTTGAGTATTCGCAGGAGCGCAGATTTGGATGGTTACATATGTTTCGAGGATGTCTTCTCTTCGAGTCCTATGGTCGTTAGCTGGTATTCTTATATTGTGTTTATTGTGTTAGACTTTTCCATTCGAGTTGGTAGTGGATTTGTTTCCATCCAACTATCATCTTTAGATACTTCTTATTGAGATTTAGTTGTATAGATGTTGGTTATTTATTTATATTAATTTTTTATGGATGAGATTTAGATTGTACCCTGTGACTTGAGATACATTTTATACCACTTATGGATTTGATATTCATATTACAGCGTACGTATGGGTTATAGTTTCCATATATTGGAGTTGCCATATCCATGCGGCTGACATGCTTACGTGTCCTAGTCCTATGTATTTTGGGACTGGGGCGTGACATATTTTTGTAGTGGCCCATGTAGGTCGAAAGCATATTGTCTCAGTTACATTATTGTACCGAACAAGCCTGCACCTAGGAATAGAGTATACGATCTCAGCAATTGACTATGATTCACTCTTCTTCCAATCCATTCTATTTGAATAATTGTATCCTGCTTGATTCTTGCACTTCCCTAATAGTTCTTTGAGTATAGCCTTCTGCTAGAATATAGGAACCCCTGTTATTAGGATGATAATTAGGGTAGCACACCTATTAAGAATACAACGAGTATATAGGCACACCACTAAGTTTAGAATATCTAGTGAACCTTAGAATTCCTTATCTATAGATTGGTTTACTATCACCCCTTGATGTATTTATGAAGACTTGAGAGTAGTATAGACACTACTAGAGTTAATTAGAATTTGATAATAGTGTTTGACCCTAGTATTGAGGAGCCAATAGAAATCCAAGGTTGAATATTATGACTGAAACTAACCTTCATAAGTAAGATAGTATTAGAGAACCATAAATTTAGATCATTGTCCTATCATTAGCAGGACAGTACATTAGGAAGCCAAGAGAAATGAATATAATATTTTTTCCGATCATACCCTGAACACAAAAGAGTAGCATCCCACCTATTCCTTAGAAAACGATGATACTATCTAGAGACTTTATATTTAAGTTCATATCTTGTTCCTCTGCAACCTTAACGTTCGCTAATTGTGCAACGACTATATTACGTTCTTCTTTTCTTCATCTTTCAACTCGTGCCACCTGACACTTCTGATTATAGGCCAGGTGATTTATTCTATGTTAAGGATATATAGTTGCTGGGATTATAGTTGTTAATGTTAAATTTTGAAATTGTGTGCTTAGTAGTTAGAACTTGGTGGTTTAAGCTATTCTTGTAGATTGAGACTTGGTGCTTATCCCTTAGTTTTAAATTATGTAACATGTACCCCCACCTCGATACGAGTTATATTCCCTTTCCCTTGAGGCCAGTAACTGTTCCATTCTTACTATTGACACTTGCACTAAGACTAAGACTTAGGACGACCATGACCTATATAATGTAAGAGGATACCCTAATAAGTACCAAGATTTTTTCCCAATAATAGTTATACTTTATTTACAAGGACCAGGTTATTCTGAAGAATTTCCTCAAGGCAATTACAGTATTAGTTATTGTTATAAGTTGGGTAGTATACCTCACAACCTAGTATCATATTGACATTAACTGTATGCTAGCATAAAAAGATAATGTTTCGTCAGACTGTAGAACTTAGAAGCCCATACCCCTATTTAGTCGACTATCGACTTAGACAAGAAGTTAGTATGACAGCTGTAGAGATTGCAAGAGTCTTATCTTCTTTGAGAACTTGAATTATTTTGTAACTTCTCTCATCAGAATCTAGCATACTTATATTTTCTGTACTATCTTGATTTATGCTGCTATTATAGCCTAGTTTTTGCAAGCTTATTCTTTTATCGATCTTGCTCATGACATATATATTATTGGGTGCACACAATGATACAATTGCCTAATCAGAATCGGTGTATTAAGGTCTAGCTAACCTTAGTACGCTTGGTTTGCTCTTCGCATGACTACTTTACGTGGATTGAGATATATAGTAGTAGACGAATATACTTGCCCCTAGACATGTCTGACATATCGTATCGGTCATATAACTATACTGATATGAGCATGTAAATAAGAAATTACTAAAATAGGATTTTAATCCACAACTGCCCTGACAACTCTCTTTTCGAATTCTTTTATCTCCTTGAACCTCGTACTTGTATTCTATCACCTTCACCTTGAAATCTTTATTATTGCTCTCCCTCTTCCCTTATTTAGGAAAGACAAAACCTCGTGCTGGTATAAGTTGACACACTGATAGTACTATATATACCCCATAAGGCTAATCACATGACTTAGTGTCTCTCTTTTATAATTGATTAAGGGCATATCATAGGTGATATGTTTGGTGTTAAAACTTGAGGATTGAATAACATGATTAAATAATTTGAGGAATAGTTTTCCTAGATGTATAGCCTTAGGTGATAGATGAGTAAATTTTAAGTTGGGTAGATTATAAAATTCTTACCCAAAATTGGACCTACTTGGCTTAGATAGTGAGACTAAGGCTAGATTGAATCCAGTTAAAAATAGAACACGGTATTTTTTTTATTTAATTTTTTCAATAATTATATCACTTAGCGCACCTTACCGTGCTTCGATAATTGGAGCACTACACTAGCCACTGCCTTCCTACAAATTCCACACCCTTATCCTAGACGTGCCCATCTTCCATTCTGACCTTTTTGCAACTTATAATTAAGTTCCCTTGTGCTACATTTTGGTCGCGCAACATCGCCCCCTCCTTTAAACCTAGCCTTGTATTTTAAACAATGCAAATCTTATACCATCCTTGACTTTCAACCGTGGCTTAATTTAATTTCGAGGACAAATTTTTTATAAGTTGGGTAGAATGTAAAACCCCTAATCCTAAAAATCGTATTAATCTTTTTTATTAATTATTAATTTAATTATAGTAATTATGAGCCAATTAGGAGAAATAGATTTTATTTTATTTTTATTTTGGGTGTTTGTGAACTTAGGGGATTTATTGAGCCATTAGAAATTTTTCCTAATTTATTTCATGTAGGAGACCCTTGGACAGTTGCTAGCTTAATGGTATTCATTAATATAAATTCTAGATTTTTCTATGCGTATATATATATATATATATATATATATATATATATATATATATATATATATATATATATATATATATATATATTTTTAAAAGAAATAGAAAGAGAAAGAAATGAAAAAAGGAAATGAAAAGAAAAGAAAAAAAAACAAAACACAAAAATACTTAAAGTAACTAACAAAATCCATAGCCCAACACCCATCCAAAACCAACCCACGTTATAAAGCAAGCAAGAGCAGCACCAGCCCCCTCCCCCCCAATCCGTGCGTGAAGACCCCGGCATCTCTCTATCTCTTATATATATATATATATATATATATATATATATATATATATATATATATATATACAATCTCATTCGATCAAAAACCCTAACCCTAATTCATTCTTCCTCTTCCTATCTGACCTAGCCGCGCCCTGACCGCCACTCCAGCCAGAGAACTGCCGCCCAGGCCGTCCAGGACCGACCCCGATGACCGCGACCTCGCGCAACCCCGCACAACTGCAGTTTCAAACAGCAACTTACCTGTGTTCCCGTTTCGTTTTCTGTGCCACCGCTCGGGCAAATTCGACCTCCTTCCATATTTGTATGTTAGTTGACCTCGAACAACATGTAATCCTAAGCGAAAATAGCATCCAAGTTGACAGAAAAATACCAGTTTTTCGGTATCGCAGAAAACTGCGGTGACCACCTATTTTCCCGGATTCATATCTCCCACCACAGAGATCCAAATTCAATTTTTCTTTTTGGTATGCGGAGACCACTTGACCTAGTTTAATTTTTGTTAATTAACATTAAATTATTAACTATTGTATGTAGAATTAAATTTCTTGAAAAACCTCAAAAATAGATTTTTTCAAAATTTCAAAAATTATGAAACGGAGCGTGTCCCGCCAAACGGGATCGTTCCGTTGTGTACCAAGGGTACCAAAAGGTGCGTACAGTGTACCCGGACGTGTGAGAGTTCACAGAAACTGATTTGGATGTGTGTGTGCGTCGAAATCATCCCGTATTCGCAGACAATCCTCGTATCGCAACTTTTGTGAAAGACGTACGCATTTTGTGCACGCTCGTCAGATTGTGACAAAACTTGCACCACTGGACTCGAGGTAACGTTATGGTCCTGTGGCCCAATTTTCACCGGAATCCAAAATTGGACGTACCGTTGAGTTCGTATTGACTTTTAGAATTGGTTTGACCTATAATTTATCCTATTTAGAGACCTTTATCCCTGGCTTGCTTTTCGGTGCAAAATGGGTCACAGGTGGACCCAGCTTTGACCCAAAATTATCGTTTTGCCCCTGTATCCAAATTGGACAAAAGGGAAGTACTTTCTAGCTATTTTACTTATTCTTGGAACGTTGGTGATATCTATTTCAGCATCCTGAGACATTTGTTCTGAGGCCATAGCTTCTAATCCTGTGTGTGGACATCTAAACGTTACACTTTGCAGCTTTCTTACCAGGCAAGATACATTGTCAAATTGTTTACAGTACCTTGCATGCTATTTATATTTCTATTTATTCGTTGCCTGTTAGTTTCGTTCAGTTATATTGATTGCATGTGTAGTTCGTTCAGTCATTACTATATATATTAGATATATTGACACACACTTGACACCTAGTATCATGAGAGGACAATCATTAGGCGTATGGGATTTTAACCACTCTGGTAAACTGTAGTATATAGCTCGCACTATGGGCGTGTGTCGCGCTGGTCGCTACCCCCACGGTATATTGATTTTTGGAGTCTCGCTGGTCGCTACCCCCGCAGTATGTTGATTTCTGATGTCCACTGACGTGTGTGTGAGTTGTGATATTTAGATCGAGTAGCCTACCCTTGCCCATACATCAAAAAGTTATCCTCATTTGCATTTATATAGATTGTCTTGTACAACATACTTATATATTTTCAAACACTATGCATGTTCACTGTAATCAATTGGCTTGCTTCTATGTATCTTGTTATGTCCCTCTGAGGACCTGGTCCCTTTCCAGGTGTATCTGTTCTTGAGTATTCGCAAGAGCGCAGATTTGGATGGTTACATATGTTTCGAGGATGTCTTCTCTTCAAGCCCCGTGGTAGTTAACTGGTATTCTTATATTGTGTTTATTGTGTTGTACTTTTTCATTCGAGTTGGTAGTGAATTTATTTCTATGCAACTATCATCGTTAGACACTTCTTATTGAGATTTAGTTATATAGATGTTGATTATTTATTTATATTGATTTTCTGTGGATGAGATTTAGATTGTATCCTGTGACTTGAGATACATTTTATACCACTTATGGATTTGATATTCATATTACAACGTACGTATGGGTTATAGTTTCCATATATTGGAGTTGCCATATCCATGCGGCTGGCATGCTTACGTGTCCTAGTCATATATATTTTGGGACTGGGGTGTGACAAAGGAAGTTGTTAAATGTCCGCACCATCCAAAGAAAGACTGCCTGCGCATACAAGAAAAGCCTGAGAAAGAGATTTCTCTACCATAGATCAAAATTAGGCGCGTAATTGAAGAAAAGTTGTGTGCCATTAATTCTGAACATTAGTATTGTACGCCTAAAGCACATGACCTACGTCCAAAATTGGGCACGCAAAGACAGAAGATGCATACACCAACAGAATATGCTATTTAAGCTAGCACTTCCCTCTATACGCAGGGTACCAAAAGAGTATATGCAAAATTCAATGTACAAAATATAAAAAGCAAGAATCGGCCTTCTTATTCTTCTTTCCTTCCTCCTCTTGACATATGCGAGATTATTGTACAAAAGCGTAAGGATAAAGGACCATCTGTGCCTCCAAAAATGCTTCCAAATAAACACCATTATGGTGGTCATCAAGTTGTAATAAACTATTATTGCACCAAAATAATAGAATATTTATCTAACGGTCTGTGTTTGACCGTTTGAGTTACACACTGCCCACTAAATTGTATTCTAGGAAGCAAGTCGACAAACAAGAAGATGATGATGAATTACTTCTGCCTCCAGTTTATATGGCTTCGAGACTCCCCCATAAAGGAAGAGGTTCAAGAACGCCCAGTCAAAGGAGGTTCGTTAAGCTAGTCGAATCCTTTAAAGGGGTATATCAAAACACCCATTCTCAAAGAAGGCAATTCTCTCTTACGAAGAGTGGTCACTCTTCAGAATCTGAAGCTGACTTTCCTCTGGGTAACAATCCTCCTGAATCCGAAATCGATATTATAGACCCTAATTATATAGTACAATCCTCTAGTTCTTCTATTGTCTATAGAGAAGTAGGTGCATATACTATCGGTGATGAACAAGATGCTTCTCCATCTAAAAGCACTGAACAATGTCTCAACTCACTAGAAACTACACTCAAGAATATGCATTCAATGATGCTAAGCCTGAATCAAATAATGATGGCTCAACATACCGTCACCTACACCTGTACAAGTTGCAACATCTATTCTGGTACAACCATCTCCGGGGGTAGTGCCACCGTTGGGTAATATAAATCATGATTCTAGTCCTAATCAAGAGTCAGTAGCACCAACTCTCAAACCTCTTAATGCTGGAGGTGGTCCTACGCCGGTGGTTGTCCAAGTTCAAATCACACCCCTTCAGTCAGCTGTACCACAACAGCTCGATGAGACACAATAAGCTATCAAGGAGTTGCGTGCCTAGTTCAATGCTATAACTAATTGGGACAAGCTCCAGAACCTTGGGATTAGACAACCTTTTCCTCCTGAGTGGCATAAGTTTGCCTACCCGCCTAAATTCAAGCCCCTAACCATAACTCCCTTCGATGGAAGGAAGTCACCTGGTCAACATATGAACTATTTCGAGATAATTATGGGACATTTGCCACAGGATGATGCCTTCCTAACCAAACTGTTTGTCGGATCCTTGTCTAGCATAGCTTATGAGTGGTTCTGCAGTCTCCCTGATAATTGTATTTCGTCATTTAAAGATTTATGGAGTCTTTTCCTTGCACAATTTTATGAGGGAGGTATGGATATGACAATGTCAAGCCTCATTAATACCATGCAAATGAGGAAAGAGTCTTCTCGCCAATTTATCGAGCGCTTTAGACAAGAAGCTCTGAAGATGCCGCCTAGCATTCTCGAGACCCATTTAATGGATACATGCAGAAAAACTTCTTGCCTAGATTGAAATTCTAGATAGGCACGACCCAATTTAAGGATTGGAATGCATTCACTATAAACGCAAACATTGTTGAGCAGAATACGAATGATATCAACTTTGATTTTATAAAGTTCAAAGCCTCGAAGGATAAAGGCAAACACCCTTTTAGCCTCAACAACAACAACAACAATAACAATCACAACAACAAAGGAAAGGAGGCCCATGCCGTTAACTTGTCCAAAGGATGACCTCTCTGCCAAAGTAGAGAGCTCCGGAATCTTCGAAGAAGAATGAGGAGTACTCCTTTAATGAAACTGATATAATCAGCATTTCTAATTGCTTGATGAAAGGTAATAAATTGTAACTACCTTACATTAAGAGACCGAATAAAGCTGATAAAGTTGACAATCCAAAGTATTTTCTGTACCACCGATACGTGCACCATCCTACAAAGGTTTGTTATGTACTAAAGAGAAAAATCAAGCAGTTAATTGATTCCTAAGCTATCACGTTGCACAATAATGAGAAAACAGTCACTGCTAATCTGCTATCTCTTTAATTTAGAGATTTTCCTGCTCAGGAAGTACTGTATGATGTTCTACTAATACCGAGAGCGACAATAGAGATTTGTAATCTCCCACCAACCTATGATTAAACTGAAGGGTTAGTGCCTCTTACCACTCATAAGGGCAAAATTATGTGAATTCATCCTGATCTTTGAAAGATTTAGAACAAGAAACAAAATCTTCAAGTTCTAAACTCAAGAAGAAAGAGCATAAGGGTCGATCATGCAATATGATCTCTCTAGAGCATAATTTAGAGCAAGAATAGTCTAGAAATGATAGCTCTCTTGAATCTAGACTCAGAGGTCTGAACTTATATCCAGGGGCCTCAATATACAAGCCTCACATGGTCTACCAACAGTCTTGTTGGTTAGGAAGTATTCCCTTGTACATAGAAAACTATATCTTCCATACAAGCCGCATCTTGGATGGTTTATCTGCTACCTTCAAGTATGCTCATCTTTCATCAACAGGTCCGTTACCTGCCTCTGACAATAAGAAACCTCAGTTTTATCATTACAGCTAACAATTAATCCATCTTATGCAAAAGATAGGATATGATACTCAAAAAGCTGAAGGACTAAACTTTGGCAAAGGGCATCGTATTCCATTTAAACCTCAAAGTAGTCCTGGCAAGTCTCGTTTTGGATTGTGGCACGAAGATGAAAGCATACAAGGTCACTCTGATAATTCAAAGAAGATGCGTATCAGGAGGAAGATTAAATCATGTCATAAGGTTCTTCTTTCTCCTGTACCTGAGGAAGTCATGGATCAACACTAGGTCCGGGAAAGAATATCACAAGATCTATGAACAGGCTCAGGAAGACGCTCCTTCAACTTCTCCTGCTCCTCCTAATAATTTGACAACTTGTGAACCTTGTCCTTCACAACCCACAACAGCAGAGAACTGGAAGCAAAAGGAGGTCTGATTAGATAAAACTCTTAAGAAGAATCCATCGCATGGACTCGACAAGCCATATACTTTTGACATATTAGCACAACTTGTTAATAAACCAGCTTGACTTTCGATTTTTGAATTACTCCATCTTTCAAAGGAAACCCATGATGCCTTGAGTGAAGCACTTACATATGCTGAATCGTATTTGACGCAGCTCAAGACTTCAACTAATAGTCCAGTCGACTACCCCCACTGTCATAGTGTGATAGAGAAGATCCCTAATATCACCTCCACACAAGATGATATATTGTTGAAAGATAACCAGCATTGTAGACCACTATACTATACTAGTTATGTCGGTTCCATCATAGTGAGCCAAATTCACATTGACCCAGATTCATCGCTCAATATTATCCCAAGGAACTTGTTGCCAGCTTTGAAGATCCCAATGGACAACTTATCGACTACCAATACTATAATCCTGGGCTTTAATGCTGGAAAGAGTTGTCCGCTTGGAAAGATTTACCTGAAGATTCAGATAGGTGATCTCTGGACTGAAGTCACATATTATGTGATCGATTCAGAAGTATCCTATAATGTCTTGCTGGGACAGACATGGATACATGAAAATAAGATTGTGCCTTTTACTCTACACCAATGCCTCAAATATATGGACAGCCAATGAGAGGTCAAAACAGACTTCGCCGATATTAACCCTTTTAAAGGTGTTGAATCGTATTATACCGAATCCACACTATATAAATCGGAGCATACAAAAGATAAAGCCAATGAAGATGATGATAAAAATGAGGGTATCCCTAGTGAAGAACCTCTCAGAATCTTTGTCAAAGGGTGAATTACTCGTCCGAGTTCTTCGAAACCTATTGTTGTTAATCTCTGTAAGCAGTCGTGCGAAGAGAAAGACAAAGAACCATTGGTAATCGATCTCACCAATAAGAAGGAACAACCACTTGTTATCAACCTTCATCGTAACAAATATCTGGTTTAGGCAAATTAGTCCTTGATTATCAATCTCACGAAGCCCCTTGTTAAGGCTGAATCCTCTGTTGACTTTTTAGAGAAGGAAGAGATATTATATTTCTTGAATAAAGATGACGCTTCTTTGAACTATGTTGATATGGATCCTCTTGCTAGAGAATTCCTAGAGGTTATGTATGCTTATGAACCTCTATCTATACTGGTCATGTCACTATCTCAAAGGGGTACGTCATATCCTTCATGTGATGGTACTTATTTTCTGGTTCCGGCAAGGAAAAATGAAGAATATCGGATAATCTTTGTCACGACCCGCACCAGATGTAAGGATGCAAGTCAAAAACAATGTCCAGCCTATGCCACAGAATTGACGGTAGAACGCTGTCTGAGTAATCTATCTAGCAATATAATGAACCATCAATAATGATAACATACTCAATCACATATCTAAGATGGAATGAGCATGAATAAGATAAAGAATAGAAATAGTCACATACAACTCATGACTCTAAAATAATACATCATTGAGTCTGAAAGAATGCTAACAAATAAGATGGAGACAAATCTAGTACAAGAAATACTAAGAAGGTACTAATCCTGGGTCATCTGTCTCAGTCGGGATAAGTCCCTCTTGAGCCAGGGTCTCTGACTCTAAGTCCACAACATCCTGAGGTCCATAATGTGTAGGGTACCACTCCTCAGTTTTATCTGGAAAAAATATATCCAGTCAGGAAAGGAGAAGAGTACATCTCTAACAACAGTTCTAATCAATGATAAAAACTATGTAACAGTAAATAGATATAAATATACAAGATGCACAATAGATACAAGAGATATATAATAAGAAAATACTGGAATGAATACAATAATGAAAAATATGACAATGAATAAGAATACTAATGACTAAGTGTGTGAGTACTAGCTTTAACTGTGATCGACTTGGGAACATGATACAATATATACGGCCTGGCTAATCATACGTGCCGTGTATGATTAATACTATTCAATAAAATTTTCCTATAGATTTCAAGATTGTGCCAATTAATCCGGAAGTTGGATACCACCTCTACATGCTTTGTACGATCACATATCTACACTAAAGTACACTCCACCCTCGACTGGTATAATAGATCCAACCACGGTACGCTATGGCACGAGATTCCCCAAGAAGATAGCTAGTCTTCCCGAGAATCAGTGTTTGTACATGTACAAGATAATCAATAAAACAATGCTTGCACAAGATATACCATATACCAAAGAATAATATCTCATGACGAGATTCAGATATAGCAATCCATGTAACCATCGTGTCAAGAGAACATGGATATCTACACTAGATTCAATGAACATAGAGGATATCATAAATGAGAAACTATCAGAGAATATACTCGCCTGAAGTCTAAAGAATAGTCTCACAGATGTATAATACGGTGCCTCGAAGACCTAGATATGCAATACAACATTAATACAAGGTTCCGGAAAGAAAATAAGTTAAACTAGTCAACTTCTAGGTCAACAAGTCAATTCTAAGTCAAAAGTCAAACTCGATCAACTCTAAGTCAACTATGGTCAAACTATGGTCGAACTACTTATTCTAAGTGGCATAAGTCTAACACAAAAATATTGGGTTCATATACTAAAGTCTAGGTCATAAAAACTATATCTTAGGATACTTAGGATACCGTAACTCTGGATACATAAATCAATAGGTAAATAATCACATACACATATCAAACAAGTATTAATTATATAAAATATTAATTACAAACATTAAATAGATGCCTTGATTTTGAACTAACTTGGTATCACAACGCTAAACCATAAACTTGATACCCAAACCCAATACCTCGGGTATTCCCAATACCTTTATACTTACCTTGGTATCTCAAGGTAATATCCAATACCTTGCTTATACTAACTACCCGTAAATATATATACTAACAACTAAACATTATACCTATACTATACTAAAACACAATTAGTAATTAGGAACATATTTACATATATATTAATAACTATATATATATATACATATATATCTATTATATATAAATATATAATATATACTCAAAACCGCAAAATTGTCATAAAAAGCCGCTGCGCACTGTCGCTGAAACTACTGATACTGCTGATACTCTGCTGCTTTTCATCGACGAACTCCTGCTGCTGTTACCATTGTTGTTGCCGCTGTTTCCACTGCCGCTGCTGCTGTGTGCTAATGTTGCTGTCGCTGATGCTCTTGCTGCTGCTGCTGCTGCTGCTGTTGGCTGCTGTCGCTGATTCTCTTGCTGTTGCTGCTGTTGGCTGCTGTCGCCAATGCTCTTACTGCTGCTGTTTTGGTGACGCTGACCGTCGCCAAAGCTCCCTGCTCTTCCTCTATCTCTTATATATATATACCCAATATATATATATATATATATATATATATATATATATATATATATATATATATATATATATATATATATAGCACAATGTATATACTATAATATGTATATAACTACAACTAATAAATATACACACCTACATACTCTTCTCATACATATATATGTACATAATAACTACATAGTAATATACACATACATAGTAACATTTGTATAATAACACATATACATATACGTATATATAATCATACACAATATATAACATACATCATATAAATATAAATATAACAACATATAGATATCTATTTAACATATACATATCTATACATATTATAATATATATACATACACTACACTATTAAATAGCTCTTACATATGTAGAATAATAGCTATATACAATATACATAAATAGATACATAGATCTAAGACACAAATAATACATAAATATAAATACAACATAATATACATATATACATATATACATATTTATAATTACATCTCATCATAAATAAGAACTCAAGAGAAATAGATCTACAATTAAATTGCACAAACGCATGGATCGTATCACCCCGTATCCCACTAGATTAAGGATACGCTTATGCCACGAGTCCACCATATATTCAAACATACCCCGAAGGACACAAGCAAGTCTAAAATATTATTTATGGGCAATACGAAGAGTCAAACACAAATTTACGTATCCGTGTCAAAATATGACATGCACAAAGTTCCGTGTCGGAGAAAAACCCCCCAAATCAACACGTATCACCAAATTATTGGGATACGACCTACACATACCCAATTGTGGATATGACACTATCCACAAACACACAAGCATGTGCCAAATTTATCTATAGGACCAATTGACACATACAATAATTATTAATCTCGAAATTTCTCCAAAATTGACACAAAAAACACCATAACTTTTTCAATAGGCCTGTTATGAACACAAAACCAAATCCTATGGATAGTCTATGCATATGGGTTAATTTCTCATGGTTAAATCTCATATTTATAACTTAAATTAAGGGGAAAAATTGAATTATACCTATTAGGAGATGGATTCCCAATACAACCTCCAACCTCCAAATATGATAAAATTGGCCTCCAACTTGTAGATTCTTGCTCCTCTTTGTAGATCCTTGCTTTCTCCTTCCAGATCCTTGCTCCACTAGTCTCTAATGGTGATTTGGGAAGGAATTGGAATAAATTTTAGTAGGAAAATAAAGTAGGAATGAAGAAATTTGGTTGAGAAAAATTCTAGATCTAATTTGCAAATAAAAAGAGGAGAGAGAAATAAATTCCCCTCTCTTTAATAGGCCGGCCCCCTTTCCCCTTCCTCAAGTCACTATAAAATATCTAATATACCCCTTGGGGCCTCTAATGAAGAAATAATTAAGGAGGAAAGCTTCTAGTCTAATGGTTTAATTAAATTAATCCTTCTCCTAAACAATGGGCTTTCTAAATGGGCTAAAATCTAACAATAATACATGTTAGTCCATGAGTCTAAACTAAACTAGTTATGTCCACTAACACAAGTCCAAAATAAATAAATATTATCTAATAATAATTAAATAATACAACAAATAATTATTTATCATGCACAATATTTAATTAAATATAAAATTACTAAAATATTCTTTCCTAGAAATGTGGTAGTGACAAGTCTACCCTCCTTAAAATAATTTTGTTCTCAAAATTTCAAAGACGAAAACTACCCCCAGAAAATAACAGAACATAACAAAAGAACATAACTAAAGAACAGAACTAACTATGAAAGAACATAACATAATTAGGAAAGAACATACCTCAAGGCACAAACAAATATGGATAACGCTCTCGCATTTCATCCTGTCTCTCCCAGGTAGACTCCCCCGGAGAGTGATGCCTCCATGCGACGCGCACCAAAGGAATAGTCTGGTTTCTCAGCACCTTCTCTCTCCGATCCAGAAACTCAGTTGGCTGTTCTGGATAGCTAAGAGTAGGGCCTACCTCTATCTCTGAGTGATCCAACACATGACTAGGATCTGCCACGTACCATCTTAACTGTGATATATGAAATACGTTGTGTACTTCCTCTAATACAAGTGGCAAGTCTAGTCTATAAGCAACTGCACCGACCCACTCTAGAATAGTGAAAGGTCCGATAAATTGTTGACTAAGCTTCCCGCATCCACCCAAGCGAATCATGCCTCGTATCGGAGAAATTCTCAGAAAAACCAAACCACCCACCTAGAACAAAATACCACCTTAAGAACTTAATCTATAACAAACAACCAATAACAAGCACAAAACAAAAATAAAAAACTAGACCTCGAACTCCAAAGGTCTCCGGTGGCTATCGGCCCAATGCCGCTGTCTATCCTACGCCACACGAAGTCTGTCTCTGATCAACTGAAACTTCTTCACTGCATCTACAACCATCTCTGGCCCAAGCAAAACTCTTTCTCCAATATCGTCCCGTGACAAGGGGGTACGATACCTCCGACCGTACAATGGTTCAAAAGGTGATATCTCTATACTAGCCTGATAGCTGTTGTTGTAAGAAAACTCTACCAAATGGAGATGGTCCTCCCAATAACCCCCAAAATCTAGTACACAGGCATGCAATATATCATCGAGAGTCTGAATAGTCCTCTCTGACTGCTCATCTGTCTGGGGATGATATGCAGTACTGAACTTGAGCTGGGTGACCAAACTCTCCTACAAACTTCTCAAGAAATGAGAAGTGAAACGACTATCCCAATTCGAGACTATGCTAACGGGAACTCCATGTATCCTAACGATCTGCCTCACATACATCTCTGCAAGCTTCTCCGTAGACAAATCCACCTTAAAAGGCAAAAAGTGGGCCGACTTGGTCAACCTGTCAACGATGACCCAAATTGTGTCTTTCCCTCCTGGAGATCGTGGAAGTCCGAACACAAAATCCTTAGTAATATGCTCCCACTTCCACTCTGGAATGGGTAATGGCTGAAGTAAACCTTCTGGCCTCTGTCTCTTTGCTTTTACCTGCTGGCACACTAAGCATCTGGATACAAACTGTGCCACTTTCCTCTTCATGCCATACTACCACACACTCTCTCTCATATCCCGATACATCTTGTTGGCACCTGGGTGTATAGAATACTGAGAGCGATGCACTTCCTATAGCACCTTCTCACGCAGCCCCCTACTAGGCACACACAATCTAACTCCATGCCTCAAAAATCCATTCTCAACAATGGTAAAATCATTCTCCAATCCTGCTCTCACCTAAGCTCTGATGCGCCTCAGAGATACATCCCCATACTGTGCTGCCTTGATCCTGTCCACCAAACTGAATGTATCTGTAATCCCATATCTGTATAGCACAACCAGGAACAATCACTTCGATACCCAATCTCTCCAAGTCCTCCAGCAAATATCGATCCTGCGTCAAGAACATAGCTACCAGATACCTACTCAAAGCATCGGCAACTACATTAGCTTTCCCAGGATGATATTGGAAAGATATATCAAAATCCATCATCAATTCCAACCACCGACGCTACCTCATTTTTAACTCCTTCTGTGTGAAAATATACTTTAAGCTTTTGTGGTCTGTGAAGATCTCCATACGCTCTTCGTACAAATAAAATTTCCACAACTTCAGGGTGAAGATGACTGCTGCCAACTCCAATTCATGGGTAGGATAGTTCTTTTTATGAGGACGCAATTGCCTGGATGCATAGGCAATCACATTCCTAATTTGCTGAAAAATATAACCCAAACTTTTCCCCGATGCATCACTATGAATAGTGAAACTCCAGACCCTTATGGTAATGTCAAAATAGGAGCAGACGTCAACCTCTTCTTTAATTCCTCAAAAGCAACCTGGCAAACCTCCGTCCAAACAAACTCTATATCCTTTCTGGTGAGTCTGGTTATCAGCTCGGTAATCCTTGAAAAATCTTGCACAAACTTCCTGTAGTATCCTGCCAATCCCAAGAAACTCCTGAGCTCTGCTACCGAACTCGGGGTCTTCTAAGATTCCACTGTTGCGATCTTCTTTGAATCCACATAAATACCATCACCAGTCATAACATGCTCCAAGAAGTCTACCATGTCCAGAAAAAACTCACACTTGGACAGCTTCCCATACAGCTTTTCCTTCCTTAGCACATCCAACAAAATTCTCAAATGCTTCCCGTGCTCCTCCGGTGTCTTCGAGTATATGAGTATATCGTCGATGAATACCCCCACAAACTTGTCAAGGTACTGATGGAATACCTTGTTCATCTAGTTCATAAATATCGTCGGTGCATTAGTCAAACCAAACGGCATCACCATAAACTCATACTGACCATACCGAGTTCTAAAAGCAGTCTTCGGTATGTCCTTCGACTTCACCTACACCTGATGGTAGCCTGATCTCAAATCTATCTTAGAAAATACCTTGACACCACTCAACTGATCGAACAGATCATCAATCCATGGCAAAGGGTACTTATTCTTGATAGTGAGATTATTCAATGTCCTGTAATCAATGCACATGCATACCGATCCATTATTTTTCGGTATAAACAATACCGGGACTCCCTACGGTGAAGAACTCGATCTGATAAACCCCTTATCCTGCAATTCATCCACCTGCTTCTTCAGCTTGACCAGCTCGCTATTGTTTACTTAATAGATATGTTGCAAAATTGGTTCTGCCCCTGGCACCAAGTCTATAGTGAATTTAATATCTCGATCTGGCGATAATCCTGGCAATTTCTCAGGAAATACATCCAAGAACTCTGCTATCAACGGATGCGATAACTCCTTGTCTTCCACCATAGCTCCACGTATAATGCCTTCTCCCTGCTCTGGCTCTCCCGACGGACCAAACAAAACTCTACCTCTTCTGCAATCTATGCTAGCACGGTGCCTACTCAACCAATCCATCCCGAGTACAATATCGTAGCTCAGAAGTGGCATTACAAGTAGACACGTACTCAACTCCCAGCCTCCCAGAGTAACTCTCCGATCCTTGTAAATATTATTAACCAGGACAATGCCTCCCCCGGTCATGATCTTGTAAGTCCTAAGCAAAGACACAGCTACCAAATCATGCTTCAGAGCAAAAAATTGATATAAAACTATGGAAAGCACCACTATAAAACAAAGCTAAAGCTAGAATGGAATCAAGAAGAATATAACCTGTGATGACATCTCCGGTGGGTTTATCCTCCTCAACGGTCATAGTAAACGCTCGTCCCTAACGTGCACCTCCCTACTGCCGATGCTGGACATAACGCTGCTGCTGTGTCGAAACAGGTCCCCCTCGACTGTACTGCAGGTGGTCTTGTCTGTGTCCTCAGAGCTAAACTTGTTCCCTGAACTACACGACGAGGATACTCTCTCGACTGATGCCTTTCAGTACCACAATACAAACAAACTTCTAGCCTCCTCCTGCAAAATTCCCAGATATGACCGGGCTTCTTGCAGTAGTGGCAGAAAGCTTGCTGTAACTGTCTCTGCTGCTGTGGTGTTTAGTGAAAAGGTGCCCTAGCTGGAGTCTGGTGCTGCTGTGGCTGTTGGAAAGATCTGGACTAGAAATGAGGACGTTTGGTAGATACTACACTGCTGTTGCCCCCCAGAAATGAATCACGGTCTCTCTTGGGCTTCAAATCCAACTCCCGCTCAACCTTGCGTGCCTTCCCAAGTATCCTCGAGTATGCCTCATAAAAAGATGGAATGAGGATCTTCACTTCCCAGTTTAGACCCTCACAGAAACGAATAGCCTGAACCTCCAGCTCTCTCACCAAATACTCTGTAAATCGGCTCAACCTGTCGAACTCCGTAGCATACATCTCCACAGACATGCTCCACTGAATGAGAGTCTCGAACTGTCTCCCCAAGTCTAGCCTGTCTTCCCGAGCAAAAAACTTCTTCTTAAAGAGGTCCTTGAATACCTTCCAAGACTGTCCTACATCAACCAGAATTGTCTTATTCCAGAACCAAGTACGAGCGATGTCGAACAGTTGAAGTCCTGCCGCCTCAACCTTCAGATCCTCAGAAAGACGGGACATCATCATAAGATGCTCAATATTCTTGAGGCAATCATCAGCATTGACGATGCACTCTGTCCCCTTGAAGACCCTAGGCTCCAGCTTCTTGAAGTCCTGAATGTTGCCTGGCCAAAGCTGAGCAACTTGAGGTACAACCTATTGCTAGACTGGAACTTCTCTCTTGACTACGGTACGAGCAAGCTGATGAGCACTCTCGATGCCTTGCCATAGAATGTCGGTCTGCCTCTGATGTGCCTCAGACTGAGCCCTCTGTGCCTTGAGCATCTCATAAAATAGTATAAATATCTGTGTCACCTCTGTTGGCACATGAGGTGGAGGTGGAAGCCCCTCAGATACAATTGGCACAGTCCTCTGAGTAGGTGGTGGACCTCCGAAAGCAGCTGACACTCCAATCACCAGAGAAGTGACTGGTGCAGGCCCTCGGGATGTTGCAGACCTCTCAGAAACTGCTCTCTCATGCTGCGATCTAGTCTTAGGCGACATCCTGAGACAAAGCGAAAGAAAAGGATCAATATAGCACATGATGTAAGACACTCAAGGAAAGGACAGTTTAAGAGATCAAGTATCAATATCAAGAAAGAATAGTTAAATCAAAAGAATTTTCCTAGATATGATTGAGTATTCTCAGCCTATAGCCTGCATTCTATATCCTATCGCAGGCTCGTAGTAGTACAACTAAATCATCGTACTACCACAATATCGCATAACTTGTGAAGCTTGACCTGCATGGGCCACCACTAAAAATGTGTCACGACCCGCACCCGATGTAAGGATGCAAGTCGGAAATAACGCCCAGCCTACGCCGCAAAATCTATCTAGCAATATACTGAACCACCAACAATGACAATATACTCAATCATAGATCTAATATGGAACAAGCACGAATACGATAAAGATTAGAAATAGTCACATATAACTCATGAGTCTAAAATAATTCATCAATGAGTCTGAAAGAATGCTAACAAATAAGCTGGAGACAAATCCAGTACAAAAAATACTAAGAAGGTACTAATCCTGGGTCATTTGTCTCAGTCGGGATAAGTTCCTCCTGAGCCAGGGTCTCTGACTCTAAGCCCATAACATCCTGATGTCCATAATGTGTAGGGTACCACTCCTCAGTATTATCTGGGAAAAATATATCCAGTCAGGAAAGAAGCAGAGTACATCTCTAACAACAGTTCTAATCAATGATAAAAACTACGTAATAGTAAATAGATGTGAATATACAAGATGTACAATAGATACGAGAGATATATAATAAAAAAATACTGGAATGAATAAAATAACAAAAAATATGAAATTGAACAAGAATACTAATGAGTAAGTATGTGAGTAATAGCTTTAATATGTGATCGGCTTGGGTACGCTATGGCATGAGATTCCCCAAGAAGATAGCTAGTCTTCCTGAGAATCAGTGTATGTACATGTATAAGATAATCAATGAAACAATGCTTGCACAAGATACACCATATACCAAGGAATACTATCTCATGACGAGATCCGAATATAGAAATCCGTGTAACCATCATGTCAAGATAATATGGATATCTACACTAGATACAATGAACATAGAGGATATCATAAATGAGAAACAATCAGAGAATGTACTCGCTGAAGTCCAAAAAATAGTCTCACAGATGTCTGATACGATGCCTCGAAGACCTAGATATGGAATACAATATCAATACAAGGTGTCACGCCCCGATCTCCCGTAGGCTAAATTGACCGTTCCCGCTAGGCGAGAATGACCGCGCCAGCGCTCCCACGGAACATTCGCTTTATGACCCTTCCGGGCATAATACCGCATGAGCGTGAGCCACGCCCGTGCAAGGATATGGTTCATTGGCTGGCGGTAAGAGTTCTAAGATACAGAGTCGTACAGATTATTCGATTGCAGCAGAGTCATAAACGCATAGCAATTTGGTAACAAGTTCACTGAGTTGACAATATAGCGGAAGCATTGAATAAAACAAGTTGAAGTAAAGAAACTCTTTTATTGATATAAATATGTGTTACAGGCGGCGCATAGCCGAGATTACAAGTCGCTCGAGCCTCTCTCTCTGAAACAGTAAAAGTGTGCCAAGTGGCTACAATTATGGGATGATTGTACAGGCAATATTCACAACATTATGTCTTCTATATGTGCATCAGTTTCGGACACACCGCTACTTTGGAGTGATCTTCATGCCTTAGCATGCACGAAGGAGCATCCGCACCGAACGAGGTTCTTCCGCACCCTCTATACAAACTGGTGGATTATCAGTATATTGAATGCACTGGTGGGAAAACTACTCGCCCGCTCAACAAATCCAAACACGTAATACATATTCCGTGTACCAACTATTAGGTTGTATTTCTAGTTGCCTTAGGATCAATTTCATGCAAGATTTGAATAGCCTAACTCGTGTGGCAGTGCGCCGTGCAACATGAGAGAAAACACGTTGAGACTTACCAACTTACCATTTGTCCTTCTCTGTCCAAGGCAAATATTAACAATTCAAGCACGGGCATGTATAAATATTCAGGCGATAGCATATGCAACACGAGTATTGTTATTTCAAGATCGTTCAGGTGTTCAGTTGTTCTTTGATAAAATGCAACGAAAGTACACGATGCGCTACAAACTATCTCGCCTGCACACGATGGACTATACACGAGTTCCATCCGGATCGGATCGGCCCTAGTGCCACGGAGATCGTCCGTGGAACTATACCTCATTTCCGATTTGTCCGCGACATGCAAGTCAGGGTCTATCCAATTTCATTTCTCCGCCAAGCAGGCAACATGAGTACGTGATTTATTTTGCCAAGCAGGCAACACGAGTACATGAGAAACATGAGAATATATAAACACGGATACACGAGTACACGAGATGCTTGCATCTTGATTCTTTGTTCAGTGAGTGACTTGCCTTGATGCATTCCCCTAGTTCGGGGCTGCCTTTGGTGACCTAACGGTCCCGGATACTTGCAGGTTCAATCATGCATGGAACGACTACTTAGTAGTCTCCTGGGGTTCAGATGAAAATAAGGCAACATACAAGCAGACAAGCATGCATTTGTATAAATACAAACATTCACGTTAGCTCGGGACCGAAGGTAAGCCGAGGAGTGAGATCGTTAGGGGACTTCCTGAGCGACACGTTCTAGGGTAGCATGCGAGGGTCTGAACATATATAAAAACAATATTTTATTTCCATGTTCTAGCACAAGCAATACAAGTTGGGATTATTCCCTTAGCTAGGTGCGTTGAATTCTTATTAGCATGTAGGGGGTGATTCTTCTAGCGACTAGCATGTATCATTCCAGATTTTATGTGTGCTGGCTAAGTAAAGACAAGTTCACCGTAGCCACCCACCTTAGCGATGATTCGCCTCGGTAGAGCGATACGTCAAGCGAGCCTCTGAAAGCCTAAGCCAGATCCCTCTAGGGACAAGTCTGGATATCCTTTGCTTCTCGTTTGAGGCAAAGCGGGTCGGGACAGTTGCACTTTTGTCGTTCGAGTCGGCAGTCCGCTTGAACGGAAAGGGGTGTTACATCCTACCCAACTCAGAAAAAGTCTCGTTCTTGAGACTTACTGAGGATAAGCAGTACATTTTTATCAATTTTGATTTAACGATACAAGGCTGAGGCAAACCTATACAAGTTGTTGTACTTGTTTATTTGGATATTCACTTGCACAAGCATCGAGATTGACATATCGCTTAGTCTGGATCGTATGCACATTCGAAGTGCACCTCTAGCGTGAGCACGTCAACCAACTTAGCGATAGCAAAGTCTTAGCACTCGAGTTTCACCTTTTCTTAAGCCTTTGATCGTACACAAGTTCAAGGCATCCCTCGAATAGATGCATTCAACCAAACTAGAGTTAGTGAAATCGGACAAGATACTGCGATATTCTCAAGGGTTCGTACAAGTTGGCACAAAGGCCACTAGCCTCACGATATCATACAAGCAATTATATTAATCAAAATGCATTTTGAAAGTATTTAGACTTATTGTTGGAATATCCTATCGAGGCATTAAGAGAGAGCGTGCACATAACCCACGAATGAGCTTTCAAAACAGAAATATTTGAAATAAAGTCTAAAGGTGTAGAAGCCAGGCTCTGATACCAACATGTCACGTCCCGATCTCCCGCAGGCTAAATCGGCCACTCCTGCTAGGCGAGAATGACCGCGCCAGTACTCCCGTGGAACGATCGCTTTATGACCCATCAGGGCGTGATGCCGCACGAGCGTGAGCCACGCACGTACAAGACCGTGGTTTATTGGCTGACGGTAAGAGTTCTAAGCCACAGAATCGCACAGATTGTCCGAGTGCAGTAGAGTCATAAACGCATAGCAATTTGGTAACAAGTTCACTGAGTCGACAATATAGCGGAAGCATTGAATAACACAAGTTGAAGTAAAGCAACTCTTTTGTTGATATAAATATGTGTTACAGGCGGCACATAGCCGAGATTACAAGTCGCTCGAGCCTCTCTCTCTGAAACAGTAAAAGTGTACCAAGTGGCTACAATTATGGGATGATTGTACAGGCGATATTCACAATATTATGTCTTCTATATGTGCTTCAGTTTCGGACACACCACTACTTCGGAGTGATCTTCATGTCTTAGCACGCACGAAGGAGCATCCGCACCGAACGAGGTTCTCCCGCACCCTGTATACAAACTGGTGGATTATCAGTATATTGAATCCACTGGTGGGGAAACTACTCGCCTGCTCAACAAATCCAAACACGTAATACATGTTCCATGCACCAATTATTAGGTTGTATTTCTAGTTGCCTTAGGATCAATTTCATGCTAGATTTGAATAGCCTAACTCGTGTGGCAGTGTGCCGTGCAACACGAGAGAAAACACGTTGAGACTTACCAACTTACCATTTGTCCTTCTCTATCCAAGGCAAATATTAACAATTCAAGCACGGGCATGTATAAATATTCAGGTGATAGCATATACAACACGAGTACTATTATTTCAAGATCGTTCAGGTGTTCAGTTTTTCATTGATGCGATGCAATAACTCGTACGCGGATAGCTGCTAAGCGAGGATGACTTATCTATATGAACATGAGTCACTGGCATAGCCATAAAGGACCGATCACAGACGAGAATGGAACATAGCGAAAGTACAAGAGGCGCTACGAACCATCTCCTGCACACGATGATCGCACATAAAGTAGTCCAAGGCCAAAATAGAATGCAACGAAAGTACATGATGCACTACAAACTATCTCGCCTGCACACGATGGACTATACACGAGTTCCATTCGGATCGGATCGGCCCTAGTGCCCCGGTGATCGTCCGTGGAACAATACCTCATTTTCGAGTTGTCCGCGACATGCAAGTCAGGGTCTATCCAATTTTATTTCTCCGCCAAGCAGGCAACATGAGTACGTGATTTATTTTGCTAAGCAGGCAACACGAGTACACGAGAAACACGAGAATATGTGAACACAGATACACGAGTACACGAGATGCTTGCATCATGATTCTTTATTCAGTGAGTGACTTGCCTTGATGCATTCCCCTAGTTCGGGGCTGCCTTTGGTGACCTAACGGTCCCGGAAACTTGCAGGTTCAATCATGCACGGAACGACTACTTAGTAGTCTCCTGGGGTTCGGATGAAAATAAGGCAACATACAAGCAGACAAGCATGCATTTGTATAAATACAAACATTCACGTTAGCTCGGGACCGAAGGTAAGCCGAGGAGTGAGATCGTTAAGGGACTTCCTGGGCGACACGTTCTAGGGTAGCATGCGAGGGTCTGAACATATATAAAACAATATTTTATTTTCATATTCTAGCACAAGCAATACAAGTTGGGATTATTCCCTTAACTAGGTGCGTTGAATTCTTATTAGCATGTAGGAGGTGATTCACCTAGCGACTAGCATGTATCATTCAGATTTTATGTGTGTTGGCTAAGTAAAGACAAGTTCACCGTAGCCACCCACCTTAGCGATGATTTGCCTCGGTAGAGCGATACGTCAAGCGAGCCTCTGAAAGCCTAAGCCAGATCCCTCTAGGGACAAGTCTGGATATCCTTTGCTTCTCGTTTGAGGCAAAGTGGGTCGGGACAGTTGCACTTTTCTCGTTCGAGTCGGCAGTCCGCTTGAACGGAATGGGGGTGTTACACAAGATTCCAGAAAGAAAATAAGTTACACTAGTCAACTTCTATGTCAACAAGTCAATTCTAAGCCAAAAGTCAAACAAGGTCAACTCTAAGTCAACAATGGTCAACTATAGTCAAACTATGGTCAACTACTTATTTTTATGTTGCATAAGTCTAACCCAAAAATAAGGGGTTCATATACTAAAGTCTAGGTCATAAAAACTATATCTTAGGATACTTAGGATACCGTATCTTTGGATAGGTAAATTATCACATACACATATCAAACAAGTATTAGTTATATAAAATCCTAATTACAAATATTAAATTGATGCCTTGGTTTTGAACCAACTTTGTATCACAACGCTAAACAATAAACTTGATACCCAAACCCAATACCTTGGGTATTTCCAATATCTTGATACTTACCTTGGTATCTCAAGGTAATATCCAATACCTTGCTTATACTAACTACCCATAAATATATATACTAATAACTAAATATTATACATATAGTATACTAAACCACAATTAGCAATTAGGAACATATTTACATATATATTAATTACTATATATACACATATTTATCTATTATATATAAATATATAATATATACTCAAAACCGTAAAACTGTTATAAAAAGCTGCTGCCCACTGTCGCTAAAACTATCGATATTGCTGATACTCTACTGCTTTCCGTGACAAACTTCTGCTGCTGTCGCCAAAGCTGTTGCTGCTGCATCGCTGTTGCTGCTGCAACCGTCGCTACTGCTGCTACTGTCACCATTGTTACTGTCGTTATTTCCTATGCCGCTGCTGCTGTGTGCTAATGCTGCCGTCGCTAATCCTCTTGCTGCTGCTTCTATCGCTAATGCTCTTCCTGCTGCTGTGTGCTACTACCGCTGCTGTTTTGGTGACGCTGACCATCGCCAAAGCTCCCTGCTCTACCTCTATCTCTTATATATATATATATATATATATATATATAACACATAAAATATATACTATAATATGTATATAACTACAACTAATAAATATACACACCCACATACTCCTCTCATACATATATATGTACATAATAACTACATAGTAATATACACATACATAGTAACATATGTATAACAACAAATATACGTATACATAATCAAACACAATATATAACATACATCATATAAATATAAATATAACAACATATAAATATCTATTTAACATATACACATCTATACATATTATAATATATATACATACACTACACTATTAAATAACTTTTATATATGTAGAATAATAGCTACATACAATATACATAAATAGATACATAGATCTAAGACACAAATAATACATAAATATAAATATACCATAATATACGTATATACATATTTATAATTATACCTCACCATGAATAAGAACACAAGAGAAATAGATCTACAATTAAATTATACAAACACATGGATCGTATCACCCAGTATCCCACTAGATCTAGGATACGCTTATGACACGAGTCCACCACACATCCAAACGTACCCCAAAGGACACGAGAAAGTCTAAAATATCATTTATGAGCAATATGAAGGGTCAAACACAAATTTACGTGTCTGTGTCAAAATATGACATGCACAAAGTCCCGTGTCGGAGAAAAAGCCCCCAAATCAATACGTATCATCAAATTATTGGGATACAACCTATACGTACCCAATTGTAGATACGACACTAGCCCCAAACACACAAGCATATGCCAAATTGATCTATAGGATCAATTGACACACACAACAATTGTCAATCTCGAAATTCCCCTAAAATTGACCCAAAAAGTACCATAACTTTCTCAATAGGCCTCCTATGAACACAAAACTAAATCCTATGGGTAGCCTATGCATATGAGTTGATTTCTTATGGTTCAATCTTAGATTTAGAACCTAAATTAAGAAAAAAAACTGAATTATACCTATTAGAAGATGGATTTCCAATGTAACCTCCAAATATGATAAAATTGGCCTTCAACTTGTAGATCCTTGCTTCTCTTTGTAGATCATTGCTTTCTCCTTCTAGATTCTTGCTCCACTAGTCTCCAATGGTGATTTATGAAGGAATTATGATAAAATTTGGTAGAGAAATAAAGTGGGAATGAAGGAATTTGGTTGAGAGAAATTCTAGATCTAATTTGCAAACAAAAAGAGGAGAGAGAAACAAATTCTCCCCTCTTTAATAGGTCGACCCCCTTTCCCCTTCCTCAAGTCACTATGAAATGTCCAATATATCCCTTGGGGCCTCTCATGAAGAAATAATTAAGGAGATAATCTTCTAGTCTAACAGTTTAATTAAATTAATTCTCCTCCTAAACAATGGGCTTTCTAAATGGGCTAAAATCTAACAATTAATACATGTTGGTCCATGAGTCTAAACTAAACTAGTTAGGTCCACTAACACAAGTCCAAAATAAATAACTAACATCTAACAATAATTAAATAATACAACAAATAATTATTTATCATGCACAATATTTAATTAAATATAAAATTACTAAAATATCCTTTCCTAGAAATGTGGTAGTGACAATCTTCGGCAGAGCATATATAGAAGAGTCATATATGATTATGACCCATAAGATGACATTGGGAAGTACAATTTTACCACTACAGTCAACCGGCTAAGAACATTATTCAAAAGATGGGTTATAAGATAAAATATGAAAAAGGCCGTAACTACAAAAATGTCAACGAACTCCATACGTCACTTTTCTCTGAAAGGTAATCTTGAAATCTATTACCAGAAAACACATCGTGGGTTGGGTTATATTACCCCTATGATAACTCCTAAAATTTTGGAAACAAGTAGAGAAATACCTTCTCACTCTTCCGACTCATCATCATGTGATTCTGATGAAAGCATAGGTAACATGCTCAAGGATTCTTTCTCAGTCAATATGGTGTCAATTGATCTAGACAAAAATAAAAAGATCAAACATTAGAAGCATTCGAGAATGATCCATAGGCACAACAGATGGATTCACAGTAAAAAATATGGTTCAACCAACATGAACCGCCTACAGAGGATAAAATTATTCAGATCGATGTAAGAGAACTGTCTTCATCAAAACTAATTTTTATTAGTAAGAGTATGTCCGATGAAGATAAACAAGCCCTGTTGGAGCTCATAAGGGAATATATTAATGTTTTTACTTGGAGCTACAAAGATATGCCTGGCCTAGATCATCAAATAGCTATATACAAGCTCAACATCCTTCCTAATGTCAAGCCAGTCAAGCAACAACAACGATAATTTTTTCCTGATGTAATGGATGTAATCGAAGATGAGGTCAAGAAGCTAATAGCCTGCAGTTTCGTTCGTAAAGAGAAACACCCTTAATGGGTAGCTAATGTAGTCCTAGTCATAAAGAAGAATTGGAAGATCTGAGTCTGCATAGACTACTATAATTTAAACTTGGCATGTCCTAAGGATGATTTCCCTCTCTCAATCACAGATGTCATGATCGAAAATACTTGCAGATTTGAACGTATGTCGTTAATGGATGGGGTTTCAGGATACAATTAAATTAAGATGTTCTAATGACAAAAAATACACGTCATTCTAGACCCCGTTGGGAGCGTACTGCTATACAGTAATGCCTTTTAGCTTAAATAATACAGGAACAACGTATCAACGGACCATGAGTACAATCTTCCATGAATATCTAAGGAAGACGGTCAAACGCTATGTCGACGATATTGCAGTCAAAATTTGTTACAAAGATGATCATCTGCAAGATCTTTGGATGGTGTTCAGCCTGATGCGTCAGTGCCATCTTAAGATAAATCCAACTAAATCCTTTCTGAGAGTCTCCAGTAGCAAGTTCCTCAACCTTATGATAACTTCTAAAGTCATTTATCTTGACCCATACAAAGTCAAAGCTATCATTGAGATGCGTTCTCCTCGTAACTTCAAAAAACTTCAGGGATTACAAGATCAGTTAGCATACATCATGAGGTTTATATCAAACCTCTCTGGACGATGGCAGCTATTCACCCAACTTATGAAGAAGGGAGTAACGTTCGTATGGAATGATTCATGCCAACGAGTATTTGATAATATCAATAAATATCTCACAAATCCACCGATCTTGGTAGCCCCAGTGGTAGGGAAGCCTTTCTTACTGTATGTTTGAGCAATGGATCACTCTTTAGGTGCTTTACTAGCACAAAAGAGCCATGAATGTCATGAACAAGCTATCTACTATCTCAGTCGCATAATGGTTGGTGCGGAACTTAGATACAATCCAGTGAAAAATGAGTTCCTCGCTTTGGTATTTTCCATCCAAAAAATATGTCACATGTCAAATAATTTATGTTATATCCAGAGTAAATCCACTCCGGATGCTAATGACCAAACAAAGTACCCTCAATTCTCGTCTAGCTACATGGATGATGCTACTATCTCCTTATGACATGGTATATGTTCCACAAAAGGCAGTAAAGGGCTAGGCACTGGCCAATTTTCTTGCCGCTCATCCTGTACCACTAATTCAAGTCATATAGAATTTTTTTAGATGACCCAAAAGAAGCTACCTTTATTACAAGATGCTCACTTCGATTTTACTATAATGCGATATCCAGGACCCTGTATCGTCGTTCATATAATAGGCTTTTAATGTGGTGCCTTTCAGACCTTGACGCAATACGGGTGCTTCGTGAAGCTCACGATGGTATAATTTTTAGAGCACACCAACCAGGTTCTAAGCTACATGATAGGCTCAAAAGGTTTGGCTACTATTAGCCTACCATAGTAGGCAATATTGTAGATTATGCTCACAAGTGTAGAGCATGTCAAATTCATGCTGATATTATCCAGTCGTCAGAGTTCTTACACCCAACAGCTGCATCCTGGCCTTTTGAAGTATGAGGGGTGGATATTATTGGCCCTATTAGTCCCCCTTCGTCTAGTGGTCATCAGTTTATTTTATCAATAATCGATTATTTTCTAAATGGGCTGAAGCAGTACCACTAATTCAAGTCAAGACATCCAATGTGATTAGCTTCATCAAACACCATATCATCTATCACTTCGGTGTTCTCAGTAGGATAATATATGATAATGGATCATAATTTGCTAGTCAGGCATTCTATCGGTTCTGTGACAAGAATCAGATCCAAAATGTTGCATCCACTGCGTACAATCCTGCAACAAATGGCTTAGCTGAAGCCTTCAATAAAATGATAATCAAGCCCCTCAAGAAGTTCATGTCATTCAACAAACGTTATTAGAACTAGAAGATGGGTGAATGGTTATAGGTCGACCGTACAACGATTCAAACTCCAATTGGCTGTATGCCATTTTATCTTGTCTATGGATATGAGGCAATCCTTTCTCTTGAGATTCAGATCCCTTCTCTCAGAATATCCCTTGCTAATGAGCTGATAGTTGAAAATAATGATCGAATATGACTTCAAGAGTTAGAAGCATTAGATGAAAAACGATATATGCTCAACAACGGATCGATATATCAAGCCCGTATCTCCAAAGATTTTAACAGAAAAGTCAAAGAAATAATATTTCAAGTTGGTGATCTTGTACTCACAGTGCGAATACCAATGAACCCAACCCACAAAACTAAAGGCAAATTCCAGGATAAATAGGAAGGTCCTTTCGTGGTGGAAATGGTCTATTCCAATAGTGCTTATAGGGTCGCAAAGCCTAACGGAGATATGATGATGAAGCCCATTATTGGAAAATTTCTCAAGAGATATTATGTTTGAGTCAGATTGTACTCTTTCCTCAGCAAATTATACACAAAGATACATGATTTTTGTATCCCCAGCAGTATACATCCTGAAAGACAATTATTTTAAATCTTAAACTATTACCTATATTCAAGAGTCTTGAATATATTATATGTAATGGGTCATCAAAATTCTCCAGTAGAGTAAAATCTGCTAAATAAAACAATCATATCCATAACTCCTTTACATTATTTTCTTCCACAGGTATGTAACCTATCACGTCTATATTACCTATAATAGTACTTTTACTGTCAAATTTGTTGTACGTACTTAGTATGAGTACGCCAAGGGTATCAAGTCCACCATAACTATCTCCATGAAGATGCGTTCTGCCATATCTATATTACCTCTGAGCAGAGGCATGTAATAAAATCCTATCTTGATAACTTATTACATCCATATTACCTCTGATAGTGTTATTCTTTCTAATTTATTGTCTATATCTAAGGTACATAATAGATAATAAGTCCACAATAAATTTGGAAAGCTAAAGATTTCTATTTTTTATAGGATTATAATGCAAAATGTCACAAAATAGGAAATTCTTGTTACATCATGGCTGTGCGAAAAAGTCAAGAATAGTTTGCCTCAGGCAATCAAGTTTTTGGTCTTTATTCAACTCAGCTCCCCCCCCCTCTCTCTCTCTCTCACTGCAGTCATTCTGGTATCTGTAGCTGCAAACTGAGTCATAGGAGCATATGACTCCATCATTCTATTTTGAGCTTGATCAAGTTCAGTCTAAGTATTTATGAGCTTAAGGAGTTGGTTGCCCATTATGTCATAATGAACAGACTCATCTTGATGCTTAGCTCGTACTATCTTTAGTTTTTCTTGGGCTTCCCTGATCTGAGCCTCAAGTTCCTTGATCTAAGCCTCGAGTTGTACTACTTCAGCAACATAATTGTCATGAGAAGATTGGTGAAGCAACATAGTAGAATTAGTCTTGTTTAGCTTGTCGGTTAATTAAGCACTCTTCTCTTGATGTATCTTCAGATATTATTTACAGAGTGTCTGACACTCCGTAAGTTGGGCTGTGATAGATTCTTATTCAGCCTGGATGAGAGGAGTGAGATCACCACCACTGAGCTGCAAATATTAATTGAGAGGCTGCTCAAGTCCAATTAAAATTTGCTCCAATAATATGGCTCGTTCTTTACCTTTGAAAGTCCTAATGGTCTTGATATTTCCAAAAACAACATCTATTGCATCACTAAAGTCCAAGTACTTATCAATAACCAGCTTCATCATACCACTTATTGTCTCATTAAAAGCGTTCGCCTGGATGTCAACTAGACGACTGAAATAATTGTCTGAACTGGGAGTTGCAGCTGCCGCAACCAGTGTTTTTCCTTGTGAAGAAGATATTTATGTCACAACAATTATAGCTTCAATACTGGGTACAAAAGGCAAGACACCCATTATTTGAGGCATTCTCTTTTGGATGGCAACTGGGTGCTCTCTTTGACTAATGACTGGTGCAGACTTATCGACATCGGTCAATGTTGTTGTAAGAGCAGTCAAAGTGGATGACTCCTCTTCTGCAACATGGGTGGAAGAAAAAGTAATATCAAGGGCATAAGTTATTTCAGGTTGAGAAATAACTACTTCCTCCACGTGCTCTGAGAAGACCTCTTCTTGAAACCCTGCACCTATAAGTCGCCAAATTAGGACAGTGAGATGAATGTCAAACTAAAGTTACAAATAAAATCTCAAGAATTGAATGATACCTTATCTCATGCTAGCCCTTGTCATCGCAAAGATATATAACAATGTAGCCTACAACAGAAGGACTTACAGCATATAAAGCATGTAGAGGCACGTACCAGATCTAACTGGGATATACGGGTCTTCTGGAGACAAACCCTCTAAAGAGTTCTATGAGTCTGTCATAGAAGCCTCTATTTGTGTCATATTGGTGCTGATCAGGAGGTCATCATAATCACTGGCCTCTATATCTATAATTGATATAGTTGTATTATCTACGACCGACATTGTTGTATCTGCTTCTGCATCCTGAGTCATGTCAGTAGATTCTACCTCAGCTTCCCCAATTTATTGACTGGGTGATTCTTCTCTGCTAGAACATCTTGGAGTAGTAAATTCTATTTCTATTTCAGTTGACTCCTCACCAGGTTCAACCAGAATACTATAGGTTATTTTAGTGATGATGGTATTTTTGCACAACACCAAATTATTCTAAAGGAATATAAGTAATTGGTACGAGTATTTTTGCTGTAGAATCACGAATAGGGTTTATTTCTATTAACTGAGGTTCAGAGTCATTGATGACCGTTATTGAGGTATCTATTGAACTAGTTCCCATGGTAGCAGTAGGTGAAGGTATGAAAGTGCTAATCCTCTGCACCATTGGTGAACTAATAGATGGACAAGCCCGGCTAATGAACTGGTTGGTGAAGTAAACAAACTCTTTCTTGGGGTAGTAGGAGACCTTGGCTTTGACTGTCATTTTTTAGAATGACTTCCTTCTTCTTAGTTGGCTGACCTTCAGAAGGAGAAGCAATTCGATGCTTCTGAGTCTACGAACATGCATAATAGGAGCAGGATGATCCACCGGCACTTGAGGGAGTGGCTCAAGTATTTTATCCATTGGATCAATGTCTTATGCTTCAATCAAGGAGTCGGTACCTTATTTCTCAGCCGCAACAACATCTTCTTCTGTAATCCTATAGCTACTCCGCATGTTATAATTTGGGTGAAACTTATTAAAGGAGCAATAAAACTTGGTGAATGTATGTAATAGGCGTATTGGAGCCTTCTCAGGAGACAAAGTGAATTGAGCTCTTATACAGCCCATACTGAAGTAATGCTATGCTCGGGCTTCGTTTATCAATCCTCTTTTTGTTTGAAGACAATGAGTAGCTTTCATAATATGGAGCTGATAATATCTAAAGTGCCTTACAAAACAACTAGGAAGGTAAGGCTCAAAGTGACAATCATCATCAATTCTATACATCAAATGAGATGGTTACGTATTAGATCACTCGGAGATTGAGGTGGGTTCGACTCTCAGTTATCAAAAGCAGTCAGTTGAGATTCTGGATCGTAGGAAGAAGGTGCTGCGGATCCAGACGATTACTTTGGTATGCATCGCGTGGAGGCATCACTCTCCGGGAGAGTCTACCTTGGTGAGGGAAGCCGAGATGCGTGAGCGGTACCCTTATCTTTTTGAGTCCTGAGGTAATTTATTCCTTGTTGTGATTGCTTGTGTAGTGCTAGTTCTTTCTTAAATTTTGGGGGCAAAATTTTTCTAAGGAGGGTAGGATTGTCACTACCACTTTTCAGGATAGGAATATTTTTGCCATTTTGTATTATTTACTATTGATATATCCTTACTTTATAATAATGGATATAGTTGTATACATATATATTTATTATAGATGATGGTTGTATGTTATCCTCTTAGTTAGACTAATTATTATTGAACCTAAGTGAACCCAACTAGACTTGTCATGACCACTAGTGCAACAAATTAGTTTAGTCATGATTGACTAATTTAATTAGAGAGAATGATCAATAACCCCTTGTAATTAAATTAGAAATCCTCTTAGTTAAACTCCCATTTATTAAATAACTTTTTATGACAACTTAGAGGGCATTTTAGATATTTTGAATCAAGCCAACCCTAACCCTAAGGTGGTCGGCCCTAATGAGAGGGAGAGCACCTCCATTAATTTATTATACTTTATTTATTTTCTCTATTATTCATTTATTCCTCAAATTCCTTTATTACCTCCTCCAAATTTCTTTAAATCAATCCCAATCCCTCTTATTTTCATCACCAAGGAGAGATAGAAGCTTGAAGATTGCAAGAGGATTGAGGAAGAGGGACCTTGCTAGGAGTTGGTGTTCATTCCTCACTCTTATGTCCACTTAAAAGAGCTACATTGGAAATCCATCTTCCATTAGGTAAAATCTTATTTTGCTTTATCATTTCAATTATAGAATGGTGTAATGTACCCATATGAACCCTTCATTGGCTTAGAACTACCCATATGAAGAAGAACTAGGTGCATAGGAGGCCTATGGAGAAAGCAACATTGAGTTTTGTGTCAATTTAGGAAAAACTTCGGAGTGGCACATCAAGTATTTGATAGAATGCCTAGTGGGTCATTTCTTATTATTTTATAGTATATTTTCTATATTGGATGTATTACAAGAGTTGGAGAGTGTTTGGAAGTGATTTGAGTGAGTATCATAAGAGTAGCATTGAGTATCCCATATGATACTTATGAGTATCATGAGTGTAGCCTAGTTGCCCACCAAGTGTTTGTGATAATGTTGTGTTTAGTTCTAGAGATGCGTGTGCATCAAATAATACATATAGTTATGTGTTATATAAATATATCTAATATATATATATATATATATATATATATATATATATATATATATATATATATATATATATAATTAGTGATATATATATAGTGGAGTGTGTGTAAGATTGTGTATGACTGTGAGTAGTAGAGGAATTATGACAATGCTCATTAGGTGTGTAGGGGGTGTGTGTGCTTTGTGTTAGCAACTGCGGATTGAAAAAGGATCAACGAATTAAGTAAGGGTAGAGTAGGGGGGTAAGTAGCAGTGGCAACCATGTGCTCTGTATTTGGCCGTGGCATAATAGCTGTGCTTGTGAGTAATATCATGTAAGTGCTGCTACTGTGTTTAGTAAGAAGGTAATTGATAGTGGATTGGATTATGTATGTGTTTGGAGGAAAAGTGTTCACCTGTGCACTGTGTTATCAGTGTGTGTATGTGTGGGTGTGTTTGATGGTTAGATATTAGGAGGTATCAGTGATCAATAGGAGTTAGTGTATCATGCTTGGAAGGGGCTCAGTTCTGTGCATATTGTGTCATAGTTTGGTGTGGGCATCTGCAGGCTTGGGGAGGGGAAGTTATTACCTGGAGCTACTGATACTTAGAAGTAATAAGAAGATGTGTAGGGGGAAATAGTGCAAACATTAGCAGCAACAGTTGCACTTAGGCATTGCAGTACTGTGTGCAACTAAATAGGATTGGGGGTGTCAGGTTTTGACACACAAAGCAGCAGCAATGGGTGCTCAAGTGTGTCTGTTCAGAGGGAGAGGTTCTAGCAACAGCTATAGCTTGATGTTGTAATTGAATATTGTGCCTTAGTGCACAACAAGTTTGAGTGACAGTTGTAGCAAGGAGCTTGATTCCTTGTAGTGTCAAAAAACAATTTCAAGTTCAACTATGAGGTATTTAGGGTTAGGCAATGTTAAGTTATGTGTAAGGGAAAGATCAGTTACCAACCTCAGTAGTAGACCTGGGTATCAGTCTAAAGGGGGTGGGTAATTAAGCATGGTGTTGGAGCATCGGGATATGCCTAGATGTATAACTAATAAATTAGTTAAGGTATGGATAATAGTTATATAACTAGGATTTTAGGTAGGTATTCCTAAGGTGTTAAGTTGTTAGCTAAGGTAATTAGATTATTTGTTACTTAAGGTACTAACTAGTATATTCATAAGATTAATTACATAGAAATCTTAGTACCACTAGCTAGTATAATACTAATATGGACTAGTTACCTTAATATGGACCTAGAAGCTAGGTATGGACCAAAAACTAAGGTATTAGCCTAGATTGACCTAGTTTTGCATAGTTTGACCTAGTTTGGCTTAGTTTGACCTAGAAATGGCCTAAAAAGTATATTTTGACTTATTTTTGTTATTTATCAGTTTATTACACCCAAGTGATATGATATTCATCAATTGGCTTGTGTGATACCATCTCAGACATCGAGTCATACCTTTTGCTCAGGACCACAGATGAGTGTATCTCTCTGTTAGTTTTCAGTACTTGATAGTATATATATCATATGATATAGATCTATATTACTTGATTCTGACATGATGTTACACTAGCTGGTATTGTATGGATTAAATCAGGATATGTTATTTACTATTCGTGGGCCCTATGTGCTCACATTATATTTGTGTGCGTAACTTGTCATGATTGGATCCGTGAATATTAGTTGGGGATGGAGAGTATGAGTCAATTATGTGATCACACCCTTTAGTGTATTCGTGTGCATGCCAATTTTATAAGACACGTATAATTGAGTTACCTTATTATATTCATGTGCAACCCAAACTGATCACATAATAAACTTGTACTCTAAATCACTTAGGGGTATCATCAGTTCTCTCATTACAGTTACCTTAATTGTAGTTCATACCTTGTTTCTGTATTTAATATTCTACTTATCATTCATTTTTATATGCCTAGGTCAGCTATATTTTCTATTTTCTACTTACTTATGCATCTCGTATTCTTTTCTATTGTTGTTATATATCCTCTACCATGTATATGAAACTGCTTTCAAAGTTTTGTACTTGCTCCAATTCTGAATGGATATATTTTTCCAAACGACTATTTAGAGGACTTGTGTCATACATACTATAGCCCGCAGGACGGAGAGCTAGTTGAGGTAGCACCTGTAGGCCAGGACGATCTAGTACCAGCTGTTGAGGATACACACTTAACTATAACAGACCATTATCTAGTATCTATTTATTATACTAGATATGTCTCCACCTTAGACTTTGGCATACAACTTATATTTGAGACCATTTGTATTTATTGCTAGATTCTATACTTGGATATTGTTATGACTTGTTATTTTCTTTCTTTTATGATATCGTGTCATTATCTGCCTCTAGTTTGGTGATTGAGTATTGATGATATATATATAAAGCCCATATAATGAAAGCAGATCCTGGTCCATGGAATCCTAAGAAGGTAAGAACTCCAACCTGTCTTTCCTTTCTATTCCTCGAGGCCTCGCCGATTGAGAGGGGCGGGCGGGGGGTTAGGATGGAAGGCAGAGCTGGTAAAGAGCGAGCTTAGGGCATCGTGCATATTATCATATAGAAACAAGCGAAGCATAGCGATTCGTACTATCGAAAAAGTGTCACTAACCGGCAGGCAATAGAGTCAGCTTACTGGATGGGGAGAAGGGGCCTAAGTACGGCATCTGCCATACACTTGAGCGGCAAGAAAGCGAGATCGTACCTATTTTTCCAAGCCTGTTCGGATATACGGTTCCTACGAAAGATCAAGTTGGTGAGCCGTGTGGTCATCCTAAAAATAGCTTTCCTTTCTGTGAACTCTTGTCCACTGCAAACCAAGAATGTAAAGACCCCGAATCAGCCTACACACCCACTTTTTTTGAAGCTGGAAAGAGGGAATTCTTTCAAAGAGCGCAAGCGGTGCGCGTGCCACGCGAAACCTTGTTAGCGCCTATTGGCATATTCATAATCATCGACGAGTCTCACTCAAGCTTGAGTGGCCATTTTCCCCGAGTAAGGATTCAATCCAGCCATAGGTTGCATTAGTTTAGCTAGCAAGGTAAGTCAGTGCTTTACCGCAGAGTGGGTGGCGTTCACCGCCCCGTGGGTTCGCCTACCTCACTTCGCTCGCCTTTAAACCCAAAAATAGTTGTTATTATGACACCAGGTGACTTTCAACATCAAAACTAGGAATAGTCTCGAGAACCCCCGCGTAGCCCCTTTTCTAGGAATACCAGGAAATCGAAGATGCAGAGAATACGCTGAGTGGAGTTAGCTCTAGCAGAGGTCAGAAATAAGCTCTTATCACGGTTGATAAGCTGCCCAGATGCTTTGGTGTACATGAGGAGTCTATTTTTCAGAGCTAGAAGGTTTTGTTCTTTGATATTATACTGTAAGGGGTGCAACCATTCAGCTACAATACCAAGAGTCATTGGGAAGATTATCTAGAGAGCAAGAAAGAGAGCTAGCATCTGCTACCACCGAATTCCATCGCTAATGCGCCTCAAGCTTCAGGCCGCAGCAACGAATGAAGGGAAACACTTCAAGCTTTCTCAGCCAGCGGCTTATGTAGTGGTCGGCCAACTAAAGCTCGCTAAGCTTCGCTTCCCCCCTTCATGAAGTAGTCGGCATTCTATAAGCCACTTATTTCAACTTTAAAGTCACCTGATTTGGCACCAGCCAAAGGAGTAGGAACAACAGCTGGGGAACCACCATAACCATGCTCCTACTACTTCTGCAGCTGGGTTCTATAAATACGGTAGGCAAGTTTTTCTTCTTTCTCTCCCGCAGGCTTGGAGAAGGAAGAGTTTACAACCCGTGATTGAAAAGCTATTTCTTCAGGTTCGGGGCTTTGCACAGCGCTTTCTCGGGCCGAGATGGTTAGAAAAGGGCAGGCAAAGCCCGAATGCTGCCCTTGGCCTTCTTCGTTTTCGATGAAAAACAAATCGACATCTCAAAATCCAGTTGCAAAAGTGACCCCATAGGCTTTCTCTTTCGCCTCTCTCGTCAATGGCAGTTCATGCAGGCAGAGATTGAAAAGATCAAACATGGGAATAAGAAGGGATTACATCACATTTTTGATCATTTTGATAGATGGGGATGGATAAAGTGGACAAAATAGACTCCCTAGTCGAAAGGATGGGTTCTCGTCTCGACAAATTCTTGAAAACGCTCCTTACCCCTTGCAATGATGTGGTGGTGAACCTCTTATTCGTCTTCAGTGCTCTCCAAAATGTACGGGAAGGTTTCCCATCACACGACTTACCAACATGATCTTCCGCAGGAACCGTATGTCCGAACAGGCCTGGAAAAATATGTACAATCTCGCTTTCTTGCCACTGAAGAGTTCGGTAGATGCCGTGCTTAGGCCCCTTCTTCCCTTCCCTAATCAAACAAAGAGTCCACCAGCTACCTGCGCGGCCGGGCCGGCTTTCCAGCAATTGTCGCCTATCTTACCCGGCATATTGAAGGGTGAGCCTTCGCTTTTTGGATCATCTTCTTCCCAATACGGTAGCCTCCCGTTCCCATAGCGATTACTGGACCGAGGAACCGACTTTTCTCACTAGTGAGGAAAGGTCGAGCAGCTTTTCCCCCGTCTCAAAATATGCGAAAATAGGCTTTTCGAGAGCATCTAGAGCTGCGAATTCGAGATCAGGAAGAGTTGTTGTGCCCCATTTCTTCTTTCATACTCTATGGGGTAAAAAAAACCCTGCTATTTGATCAAGTGGCATTCCCGGCCTTCATGAATCCCCGTCAGCCAATTAAACTTTGGCATAATTTTGCAAAATGTGGCTACGAAGTTATTGAGTTCCCCCTCAATTTCTTCCACTGAAGGGAAGTGGGTACCCCCGCCAGTAGAAGTAGGAGTGGGGGCCTGAAGACCACAATTATGAAAAAAGCACCTGAAAGAGGGATGGAATAGAACTCTTTCTATTTATTTGTAGCTACTTCTGGGGGAAAGGAAAAGTCAGGAGCTACTTTGTTGGGGTAAATCCCCGTTTATATATATATATATATATATATATATATATATATATATTCATCTTGTCCTCCTTATGGAGTTTAGTTATCATTGACAAGTTATATATATATCTTATTGCGTAAGTTTGTTAGATTATGTTGTAGACCTTTACTGTGTTCTACCGTTGATGCTGTGGCGTAGGCTGGACCTACCCATTACTCATGCCCATTTTTTGGGTGTAGGTCGTGACACACCCTATCATGTAAGTGAAGGGAAGCACAGTTCTGGGAAATTCCCTTCGTATAGGCTCTGTTACCAAATCGTTTCTGAGCTCTCGAAGAACAACATTGATATGCGACCATGGCTGATAGGAGGGCTAATTTGTGTTTGAAAACCAAATGCACCATAGGAAAGAGAATATTCCTGTGAAGTCGATCTACTACACCCGAGCCCCCAGAAGCTACCCACCGGCGAAGCCACAAAGAAAAAAAATACCCGACCAGTAGAGCTTCAGAAGAGATCTCTTTATGGGCATGCCTGAGGTAGCTGTCTACAAATATTCCAGCTGTGAAACCACATATGGACTCATCAAATTTTTTGTCTTCTCCTTTATGTTCTCTCATGAGTTCTTCGACTCTGCTAGCACTCATAGGTCGGATTGACCGGATGTCAGTAGCCTCCTTATTTCCCTTCTTTGCTCGATTATTGAAAAGATAAATGTACTAATTCTGGATATAGAAGGTGCTAGAATCAATATTATAGTAATGATTGCATGCGAGGTAATGAAACAATAGTTCTTGGTATACTTTGACAAGGCGAGGTTCTTTCTCCGCCCAGTCTTTAAGTTCCCAGCTGATTGGCACGTATTCTTCGTAAGGAACTTCCCCCCTTGGTAACTCAGATACTTCACGTATTTTACGTAATACGAATCTAAGCTCACAATATGGCATAAACATTTTCCCCATTCGAGCATTATATCGTTCCGACAATGCGATGAACATGAGCTGGTTAAATTCAAGACCGTAATAGGTTGCTAACAGGGCATTATATAATTATGTGTCTAGTAGGTTCTCTATGTACTGCCCGATTATCCATTCAGTTGCTCGATACCATTTAGTGTTGTTGTTACTCAACCAACTTGGTAATCAGACATTCTTCAAAGGGTAAATACTGCCATACTCAGTATAGCAGTTGGCAAAAATAGGGTATTATATGGGCTGAATGAGGGAGGATTCTTTGCTGGGCACAAATCTAGGTTGGAATCCTCGAATCTGAACACCATAAACGTATAGAGTACTGTAAAAGATACTATGTCCATGGCCATTGCTTCTGTGCATATTTTCCCTGGCTGGGCCCCATTAACCCAAGGAGGCAAGTCTGAATCAATCTTTCTTGGATAGGTAGCATGGAAAATACAGATAACAAAATGTCTCGTGCCATCTTAGGAAGATACATCACTCTCCCATCCAAATTAAATAACTACTTTTCCCACCTTGGTTTTGTTTGTGATGCCTGATTAATTGTAACACCAAACAAAAAAGCAGGCTTTGTATACTGCTCATTGGAAAAGGGAGAGAGGCACTGCTCATTGGCAAAGGAAGTGAGGCATTCGCGGCTTATTAAAAATGTCAACATCCGTTTCCCCTGACCAGTTATCAGTAGTTGCCTAGTTGGAGATATATTCTTATCAGATTGGGGAAACTTAGTGTGGGATAGGTCCTCCATATAGTTGGTATAAAGGAGACCAGCAGTAGATCCGAATATGTCAACTAAGGAATCCATGGAGATGTCAAATACAAAATCCATAAACATAAAATCAATACATCTTCACAAAGAACTATATACACAAAAATAATTTATCTATATTTAAAAAAGAGTACGCATCACGATTGAAAGAGGAAGAGTGCGCCAACTCGCCAAAAGATTGGAAAGTGCGCAAAATAAATTTTCTTTCACTCTGTAAGAGAAAAGTACGCCAAAGTGACTATTTTCACTCAAAGGCAATGGAAAGTGCGCCAACTCGCTAATAGAGTAGAAAGTGCGCAAAAGAAATTTTCTTTCAATTAGCAAGATGAAAGTGCGCCAAAGTGGTTGTTTCTACTCTGAACGAGAGAAAAATGCACGTGTCCCGATATTTCTATGTTTTATTCCACATTATCATCTTATTCCTCTTCCTTCCTTGCTTTTTACAACTGTATATGTGATGAAAAGAAAATAATAAGTCCTATCTTGCCTATCAAAAGGGGGCATACTGATGGATGGGGAGTGACCCTCGACCGCAACATGTTCAATCGCTCTATCACGGGTTTAGTTGTCGCCTGACTCGCGGAGGGTCTCACCCCATACGCATAAGAGGAGGAGGATAATCCCTTCCCCTTGCCTCCCTTTCTTGTTACTTGAGGTTTCTTGGGTGCCATTAGAAGAGCTCGAGGTTGAAGATGATGTTAGGGTTTTGGAGAAGTCAAAAAAGTTTCAGAAATGGTAAAGACGTCTCCCTTCTTGAGGCAAAATCCTTCATCTACTAAAGTGCACGCTTTGGGATCCGTGCCTCAAATCATGCCATAAGATCCTGACAGCATATTAAAAAGGCATCCATGTCAACAATTTGTTAAGATTTTTTTGAAGGATCGCGCATAGAACCTGAACCACCTCTCCATACTTCAACTATTCAAATTATTTAGAATTTATCTTTGAAAAAATTCAAAAACATTAAAGGGGTTCTTGTAGAAGGATAAAAATTATGCCTCTAAAGAATAGTGGATTCAAAGTAAGAATGATGCACTCTTTCACAAAACATGCTAACAAGAAGGGTGCCACACTATATAAATATTCCAGAGTATTACGCACTTCATTAAAATAGAAGAAAGGTGCACTTTAGTTCATCTTTACAAAAACAAGCGCACAACTCTTATATTTCCTTCCCCATATTTAATGAAATGATTCTGACAGACTAGCACAGTAGTCGAGAAGATCATAGTCTTTATGATAGAAGATTTTTAGTACGCAGACCCAGGTTGTCATTAAGTAGACTGTTTGGCCAAGCTCTTACAAAGTGTGTCATTGGGCCAATCTCTTATAGAGTGCGCCATTGGGCCAAGCTCTTACAGAGTGTGCCATTGGGCCAAGCGATAACAGAGTGCACTGTTGTGCTAAGCTCTAACTGAATGTGCCATTATAGCCACTATCTCCAAGCACTAACAGAGTGAGCCATTGTGCTAAGCTCTAAAAGAGTGTGCCATCACATCCGCTATCTCCTAAATTTCATCAAAGTGCACCAGTATGGTTGTTATCACCAAATTTTATCAAAGTGTATCATCGCAGCCACTATTTCCAAATCCCCTTAATTATGCGCCAACATGGACATTGTCTTTGAACTTCATCAAAATGCGCCAAGGATCCTAACTAACAATGAGCGGTTATAATTATGTGCCTTTTATACCTTGTTTCTCGTGAGATATGCACAAATAACTATCCACATGACCTACACTTTCCTCGTATAGAAAGCCATGTATCAAGTAGACAACATGTTGTGCGCCCACTTAGCAGAACGTGGGTTATAAAATTCTTAAAAGTGCATGCACAGTGGAAAATATAACAAAAATTTCCCAAAGTGCACACACACTTCTATAACCGTCTCCTGAAGGTTATAAATACATGGCCGTTTCTTCATTCACACAAGGACGGACGGACGGACGGATAGAGAGAGAAAGAAATAAGCTTTTTGGTGCCAGTGTTGCCTGATTTTTATTGCCTTCAAGTTCTCAAGTGTTCGTGTGTGAATCTCTTCTTTGGTGTCAAGTAGTCCAATGAGTAAAGTGATCGATCACAGATCAAATCTCTACAGCTATACTTTCCTATAATTATCGTACTTTAGATTCTTGTATATGGTTTATTGTACTCTTCTTTCTTTAATAGTTTGTAATACAAAAGTTTGTATAACTTTTTGTTCATGGCAAACAATAAACTCTAAGACAAAGTAGAAGGAATGAGTAAGGATTGAAGACCGAGCATGGATATGGAAGAACATGAGATGGATGATAAAGCAATAGTGAATAAGGCATATATTCCAAACAATCAAAGCAACTCTCCTCAAGTTTTTGACTCAATGCCAACATCGAGTTAATACAGATTCTTTAAGGAGAGGCCTATATATTGGGCCAATTTGTATAAACTGGGAGTGATGAGGGAAGAATTGGAGTTGTAGTATGCTGAATTAAAGGCTGTGAATGGAGATAGGGTGGCAGATATTATATTTGACAATCTAGCATACAAAGGAATATTTTAGGAATATACTTATATTTTATTTTACGGGTGCAAGACCATGGTTTGGGTAGTTAAGAGCTTTGGTGCTAAGAAAATATGAGCTTAAGGTTTAGAACCATGATCGACCTAGCTAAATTTAAGCATAATTTGACTTATACATGTTCACTTCTCTGATTCGTCAATAAAATTCATTCTGGTAGAGTTGATGGAAGTACTTCGAAAAATACTAGGAACATAGTGGCTTCATAAATACGAAGGCTACTGATCAAGGAATATAGATACTGAGGTTATTCACCAAAATAACTTACATAAGGAGTTGGTACCCTAGCTTACATGGCATAGTAGATAACCCAGACCAAGATAGCTTGCAAGCTAGAGGGCCCATTCCCATCTTTCATATAAATAACTCGTATAATCCATGCAATATGAACGATAGGAGCGCCTATGCAGGGGTAGGGGATGAGAGGTGTACTCTCCCTTCCAAGGTAGGAAGGTGCTCGCCTATGATAGAGTAGGCATCTTGTAATATGGTTCATCCTGGCCGATCAATTCTCTCTTTGGATGGTGGATTCTTGGACTTGTCGGTTCCTGATCAAGTGACTATTTCAAAGAGCAAAAAGTAACCTGTGGCCAATATTTGGTCACGTCCTAGTCCTAAAATATACGGGAATATGTCATGTGACAATTACCAGCTATGTATCAAGTTGACTCCAGTGCAACTCAAATACATATAAGTTGTTCAGTAATGGTCACTATCTAGATAACAGAATAAATGTATCTATGTATAAATCTGCAAAAAAATAAAATATAAGAATATAAAATATATATAAAGGTGTGCACCACATATAATACTTGTCTGAATAGGCTCGAAATGAACAATATGAGTCTATAAATTCTAGGCTATAACAGTAGATAAATAAGCAAATAGATTAAGTATCTGTAACTACAAAAGATATGATACAAGTACCTAGTCATAATAACTGCATATTGAGATTGTTTGGATAAACAAAATGAAGAGAGGTTTATACGAAACCTTTTTTTTTTTGGCTTACAAACAAGAAAAGAGTACAATTAATCCTATACGAGGATGTTAAGTAAAATAAAATGATTCTAGGAAAGTATTACTATAGAAGTCTGATCTGTGATAGATCACTTTGTTTCTTGGACCACACGATGATGAAGAAGTGCTGTAGAAGAAGCTTCAAGAGTTGCAAGTAGGATTAAATTCCTGTTGCCAAAGTTGTCAACCAAAACTATCTGTCTGAGCTCTATTTTCTCTCTGATCTCTCCTTGTGCTTGTTCGGTTGTTTCTTACCCTGTGACCAGGGGTCTCTATTTATAGAGCTTGATCAAATAACTGCCAGGTTGGCATAAAAGCCAAGTAATTATCTTGTTGGCGTAAAAGGCCAAACCGTGAAGAAGATTGCACCTTTTACGCTGCGATTATGACAACTGCTACCCACGTTCCAATTGTCTTCTGAATATGTGTATGACACATGTCCCTTTATAAGGTAACGCGTATAACTGCTTTTCGAAGATCATGGCATGCAAGCCACGTAGGTAACTGCCCCTGCGTAAAGATGGTTGGCGTAAAAACCAAATAACTGTCTTATTGGCGTAAAAGCCAAATAACTATCTTGTTGGCGTAAAAGACCAAACTGTGAAGAAGAAGACTTCTTTTACGTTGCGTTTATGATAACTGCTACCCACGTTCCCAAAGTCTTCTGAATCTGCGTATGACACGTGTCCCTTTATGAGATAACGCATATAACTACTTCTCGAAGATCATGGCATGTAAGCCACGTAGGTAACAGTACCTTACGTAAAGATGATTGTCGTAAAAGCCAAATAACTGTCTTGTTGGCGTAAAAGGCCAAACTCTGCGTAAAACTTGATGATTCATGAATAATAGACAACCAGTGTAAAATAGCCAATTGTCCATCACGACTGAGGTCTTGAGCGTATTCTGGGCTAATTAGCCTTATCACGTACCTTTGCAAATATAGCCGAGTTGGCCTATTTTGAGGAGATAGCATACGGCGCATTCCTATAGTTGAAAATAGCCTGGTTGACGTAAAATGCAAGGATGGTGATGTGAGCGTATTAGCCACAGTTTTAGCTTTCCCAGTCATTTTAAAAATAGAACAAAATTTTGTGCATAAAATACAGAGATATGCCTCTATCTCATGCATTAAATGCAGAGATATTCCTCGAACTCTGTACGAGAAATAGCTTTTGATGTGGCGTCTGATTTCGTCTTATCTTGAGCGTAAAAACTCATTTCTGCCCATGTAGAATAAGCAGCTTATTCTTTGAATGCTTAAAAATGACTTGTATTAAGAATATGTCACTAAACGATAACCTGGGTCTATATGCAAAATCATCATCACAGCCGTCATCTCGATCATTGTGCAGTACTTTTATCAAATTCATTTGACCTCCAATGGGTCTATGTGCAAAATCATCATCACACCCCTTGGACCTATAGAAACCTTCTCATGGTTGGAATTGACCCTCCAATGGTAGATCTAGGTACTAAGAGTCTTTAATATGGTAGATCTATTCATGTGACAAGTAGAATATTAAGTTTTTTGCTAAATTTGGAAAAAAATCCAAATTATGTCCATCAATTGGGTATTTGGAGTCCTCATGAGGATTACTAGTCTTCATTTGGTTTTGTGATGGTGTCCATAATTGGGTACATTGAGTCTGTATCATGATATACCATGATACGAGTGATTTGAATTGGTAATTTTTTTATACTATTGTTCCATTATGTCAATTTCATATAGACTCATTTAAATTACTTATTTTAGCTTTATTATGGTTATATTTCATATATTACTTGTGTTCAATGCATTTTGGTAGAGTTTGGTGATGTGAAAAGGGTGTATCATGAGAGTATCCTATATTTAATATGTATCATAGAGTGATGCATTCTAAGTGTTTGTGTTTATGCTTTATGTATATTTAGTGTCTATATATTGAGAGTTTTGGTGACATGATGAGTGAGAACTATAGCTTGACACTTGGGTGTATTAATGTGTGGTGTGCACTTGGACCTTTGATAGGGGTTGTGAGTTGATGTGTGCACAGTTGAGTTGGCGGAAGCAACTGTGCAGTGCTCAGTAGAGCACTACAATGACTGGGTTGAGGAGTAGTCGGGTTGAGGATTCATTAGTGCACTCTTATGCAGTTATGTTGAAGGGGGATCACATTTGTATGCAGAGTTCAGTTTTGCAGTGGCAACAAGGGTATTTGCGGTTGCAATATTGGAGAGGGTTAGGACCTGGAAGCAATTGGAGTATGGTAGTGCAACAGCCTACCTGTGACTGAGTGTTCAGGATTAGTTGGAATCGAGTGCAGGGTGGTTATGTTGGGGTTTGAGGATTATGATAGGATGTTAATGTATGTAGGTAATACTCATGTGAGTATTAGTTGCATTAGAGGGGAATCAGGTACTGCACATTAGTACAGTGGGCAACACTTGCTGCTCGAGTGGTATGTCTTGTTAGAGTCAGTATGGTGAGAGGGTTTTGTGTTAGAGAGTGTAGAGGAGGGAGATCTCATTCCAGTGCATTATTGTGCAATTAAGGGATCTTACCTGATTTTACCTGAGTTTTCCCTCGAGTTGTTTTTGATTATGTATTGTAGTACAATATGGGTGAAGCATGATATGGTCTGGTGTTGTGTAGTGTTTAGAAGATATTGGTGCAGCATTGTAGCGTGTAGACTTGGGAAGAGCACTACAAATTCTTGGTAGTAAGCAGATGTGAGTATCAGTGCTATTAGGTACTTGAGTATAGTTAAGTATAGCTAGTGTGTTAAGGTTTGGATAAGTGTTGTGATACTTGGATTAGGTATTAGGTTCACTGATTTGTCTGACAAATTCATTCGAGCAATACGAAGAGTTTCTCGTACCACTTTACGCTGCATTAAAAACAAACATATTTTAAATTTTATGCAGGAAGGTATAGCAACCTTTTACGCCAAAATAGCCTTGAAGCACTGCTTTATGCGAACAGCTCTGAAGCTCTTCTTTACACCAAACAGCCTTGAAGCTCTATTTTACGCCAAACAGTCTTGAAACTCTGCTTTACGCGGACACGTCTAAAGCCATATTTTACGCCAAACAGTCTTGAAGCTCTGTTTTACGCGGACAGCTCTAACGCCATATTTTATGCCACACAGTCTTGAAGCTCTGTTTTACGCGGATAACTTTCAAGCCCTGCTTTACGCGAAACAGCTCTGAAGCCATATTTTATGCTACACAGTCTTGAAGCTCTATTTTATGCGAACTTCATGTATGTTTGGGATTTTGATTGTATAACACGCGTACAATTCCCCAGCTTATTTCATGCTTCTACAAGACCCCCTTTAAAGTTTTTAAATTCTTTGTAATTTGAAATACTTTGAATGAAGCATGAAATGGTCAAATTTGACTCGTTCTTTGAGGCTAATTTTTTGGCGATATTTAAGAAGTTTGTTGGGATTTGTACGTTCTCTTCTGCCTATATAAGGGCAAGCAAATAAACTTATTTTTTCATACTTCCTTCACCACAAAGATGGCTGCTGAGATTCATTGGGCTGAACCGAGAAAGAAGAAGATTATGCTCTTCCAGTATGTAAGAAGTTGTAAAAAGAGACGTCTTCGAGGAAATATTCTCTGCAATGATGGACCATGGAAGGATATCATAGCTTCCTTTGCTCGAGATAATCAGCGATTTTATATGGCAATTCGTCAAAGAGAGAGAAAGGGTCGCATTAGACCATACAGCTTGCTAGCTATATTTTCCCCAATTATGAAGCTGGATCCTGGGGTGCAGCTTGGCCGTATCTTCTAGTATTGTGTTGGGTCTGAATCCCAAACACAATTCTAAGCATGGCTGCCGATGACATATGGGGGGTGGCTTGAATAATATAAATAGGCCCAGTTTTGTATCCTCCCTCCATTCACCACTTTCTTGGTACCCTAACGAAGAAGTGCTATAGAAGACAAAATAAAGATCTCCATCAGACGAGAACCCAGCGTAATAGATTTTTGTCATATGTAATCGTGATCTTGAATATTAATAAAAAATCCTTTATAAAAAAATAGATTTTCATCATATATAATCATGATTAATAAACTTGTCTTCTTTTACGCACTACTGATTTGCCATATTGCTGTGAGGAAGTCTGGTAATACGCAGCTTCAACCTGCTCGAGTAATTTTTTATGCTGACTCTGATAAATATGTCTCCAGTCATGTTTCAACTATTACGCATAAAGAAAGATGCGTAAAAACTCTTTAGCATTAAATGTCTTTAAAATCCAATTATTATGCTATTTTTTGACAAGGAGTCACGAAGAACATCTTTTCAGAATAGCATCTTCAAAAAATGGCTTCTCGAATGATTCTCGAGATAGGGCAAGAAATGTCCGCCGAACAGGCCATCCCTGAACTAGATGTAAAAGATTCTGACTAAACTTCGAATGAACTATCAATGGCCAAGGAAGAAAAGTCATCTCCAATGAAGACAAACATTTTCAGGAAACTCCTTGGCCCTTCGTCAGATGAAGTCCTCTCGACTGAAGAAGAAGAGCATTTTCTGCGTAAACTCTTGTAACTGGCTTTTTCGAGCGTAAAACTTAAATTATCAAGATATACACGTATTCTGCTAACTGATCTGTCCCGCATAATTTAAGATGCCCGTAAAATCATAGATCCATAATATCTGAGCGTAAAACCATAGATTCATATCTTCTGAGCGTAAAATCATATATCCATAGCTCTGCGCGTAAAATTATAGATCTGTAGCATCTGAGCGTAAAATCATAGATCCGTAGCATCTGAACATAAAATCATAGATCTGTAGCTTCTGAGCGTAAAATCATAGATCTGTAGCATTTCAGCATAAAATCATAGATTCGTAGCTTCTGAGCGTAAAATCATAGATCCGTAGCTCTGCGCGTAAAATTATAGCTCTGTAGCATCTGAGCGTAAAATCATAGATCTGTAGCATCTGAGCGTAAAATCATAGATCTGTAGCTTTTGAGCGTAAAATCATAGATCTGTAGCATCTGAACGTAAAATAATATATTCATAGCTTCTGAGCGTAAAATTATAGATCCGTAGTTCTGCGCGTAAAATCATAGATCTGTAGCATTTGAGCATAAAATCATATATCCGTAGCTCTGATGGATCCTTTACGCAGCATGACTATCTGTCTTCCTTTTCAAATGATCGGCTGACGTGGTCCAAAATCCTATCCAACTATGATAAAAATCGGATTTGGTTAAGGATTCAGAGAGTCGTTTGAACTCTATAAATAGGCCTAGGTCATGAGAGAGAGAAATCCTTCATCTCTTTCTGAAAAACCCTTCGTCTCTTTCTAAAAATTCTCAGATTTGCCATGGCACCAAAACAGACCTCCGCAACTAAAGGAAAGAAAGCCGCTTTATCATCTCACTCCTATGCTCAAGCACTAGCGACTCCTACTAGGCCAAGCGAGCCTCGTTCTGAACAAAGTGCTCCGCCGTCTAGCTGTGCACCGGGCATCACAGGTGAAACTTCAAGAGAAATAAAATCCCTTCGTACACGTTATACGTGTATGCCCAAATATGCCCATATTTTAATGTGTCAGCGTAAAACTCCATATTTTGCAATCTGGCATAAAAACTCAGACTGTCAAATTTTTGGCGTATACTGCAAACCTTGCGTTTTACTCACTGAAAGTAACTTCCAGCATAAAACTCCATATTTTGCTATCTGGCGTAAAAACTCAGACTGCCAAATTTTGGCGTATACTGCAAGAATGTAGCACCTTACGTTTTACGCACTGAAAGTAAATTCCAGCGTAAAAATTGACTTATTCTCTTGCCTTTTTTTTTGCAGTGGACCTACAGATCCCTCCTTTGGCTGAAGTAATGGGTTCTGCTGCTGGAATGTTAAATTCCAACTACTTAGAGGACTTGTCCCATGTGACTTTCCCCATCTCTGGCAACGAGTATCCTCAAGAAAGGGGAATTCTGATCTCAGCCCAAGGAGAAAGAATGTTGCTAAGTATGATCAGCGAGGAACCCTTGACATACATAGACAGAACCGAGTATAAGAAACCAGCTTTCTTATTTGGGGATGTTATTGATAAGCAATCCCAAACGAAGCCCAAGAAGGAAGATTGAGTATTTTATGTTGAGGGCACGGTTATGTACCTGCCAAAGATGTTCAGGGACTACCCCATTTCTGTATTCCTCCATGCCACACATCCCAGAAGGATGGCATGGACTCTGACTCCTGATCTTCATGGCCAGCCAGGGAAGATCTTCTATAAGAAAGGATTAAACTGAGGATTCTTTGTGAGTAGTCCCTCAGGTCCTATTATGCCCTTCAGAGGTTTACTTCCAGGCAGCGTCCCTAGTGAAGACTCTTCTTTGATCCAGTCATTTCAAATGGCAACTTTCTGTAATAAATTCATGGAGCAGGGAGGAGTATATCACAGGGTTAACCCTCGCACCAGTGGATGGCTTAACCCCCACAATCTTCGATGGGACAGTTTGACTGCATGGGTCCTGAAGTAGTTAAAAATGGAGCTAGGAAGTATTAACTTATTTGAGGCTGTCAGTGCTACTAGTGTTGGACTGCCTATCAACACCAATTTGTTCCTAGCTTTGATGGAGCGAAATAACTCATTCACTGGGACTTTCGCCACTTCTATAGGTGAGTTGGGCCTGGCACTTCATGAGATGGCAGATATCTCAAAGCTGCCAATGGAAGATATTTCTTATGAAGAATACGTCCCCACCAACAGCGAGTTGAAGGATACCAACCCTCGGGTAGTGGCTGTATACAAAGAACTGATAAGCCACTATCTTGCATGCACCACTTTCTACAGAGAGCCTTCTGATTTAGCTCATATTAACAAATGGATATCTTACCTTTTCTTCCATCAGGCTAGAAATGTCAAGCAGGACAAGGTTGTAGTTAGCAAAGATAAACCTTTGAACCCTCTGAGCATTCTGAACACCAACATAATAGATGACCTCATTGAAGATTCAGAGGCTCCAGATTATGTCCTTAATGAAGAGATAGGTAGTTATCCTGCAGGGACCAAAGCCTATAGTTATATGAGGCATTGCCGAAAGCCTCTGTCAAAAGAAGCTCAACTGGCTGGCTTTCTTTCTATTTGGCTACGCCGATGTGTGGTGCCTGGCAGTGCGTCTGCGGATCGTATTCATTGCAATACCTTATGTCCTGTAGTACATTTGGTATTTGTAGCAAGATTGGGCCTACTCCCTGCCATGGTATGCAGGGTACAAGCTGGCCTGAGGACTATTACTAAGGGACTGCTGGCTGATACCACTCAGCACGAAGGTTATCCCAGAGTGGAATTACCATTATCATATTTGATGGGATGGTTAATCCTTTACAATACCAGAGAGATGTCTCCCGGATCTGCCAGTGGTTTGGGCAATAACTTCATGTTGAATTACAGGAATTCTTCTTGGAATGTGACTAGAGTCATAGATTATCGACTAGCACTGAATTTTGCCCATAGTTGGAAATTCTTCTACACCGTTCCTCCCGTGCATATTAATCAGCAGGGGACTAAACTCCATGATATAGGTCAGGGAAAGTCTTTCTTTCTCCTGAATCCTTTTACTGGTTGGTGACCTTCCCACCTGCTGTATAGAAGTGAGGACCACTGCTACTTGGAACCTTATCTGCCTAGCCGTTTCGTCAACCAATTTGGGTATGATCAGTTGCACATGGGAAATCCTATCACTAGCTTTAAATTCAAAGTTGGGCTTATTGATGGAGCTAGAGGATGGCGTTACTTCATCATGGGATGTATTGGAGCAACCTTTGCTGTGCCCGCGACTTCTCTCTCCATGGAGTTGCGCATTCTTCATTTATACGCACAATTTTATGTATCCATCAATACCTTTCATCGTGATTTTGATGTATATGGAAGTTTCAGAATGCCCTCCCATAAGTCCACTGGAAGAGAGGAGATACCATCTGTCTCCTCTAATGAAAGTGATGAAACTACTGGTGCAGATGATTATTTTTTGATATTACCGAGAGGCGTAAAAGCTCGACCAGCAGAGCCTCTCATAATTTCCAATAAACGAAAGGCTTCTACACAGAAAGAGGCTTCCCCTCGTAAGAAGAAGCAGACTACAAAAGGTACTAAAAGGACTTCCACCAGGGGGGCCTCTTCCAGGAGTGAACCTATTATTTTCCCTGTTAGGGATGATTCTTTGATTAGGGATCCTTCGCCTTTTAAAGAAGGAGCCTCCACAGTCCCAGCTGAAAGTGCTGAAGATTCTTTGCCCGCGACTGCTGTCGCTACCACCGTTACTGGTGATGCTTCTATATCGCCTTCGAGGCCGAGCTTGATAATAATCCATATACCTTTTATAAGAAAAATAATGGGACTAGCCCCTCCTTCATCTGTAAGTATTTTAAGCGAGATTCCACCTAATGAACCTCGAGTAGATCTGGGTGATGACTGGGATGACGAACCTCAAGCGTCAGTTGGTATACCCTCCTCGCCAGGTATGATAGCTTGTTTAGCATCATTAAGAAATAATTTCACTATACAGGCTGCCGACGCAATAAACATACCATCGACCATGGGTAAATGTTGTCTTTACACTTTTCTTAAAAAAATTTAATATCAAATTGATATTAACTTTCTCTTATCTTATTTTCAGGCAAAGACATTTCTGGGGAGGGCGGAGCTGAAACAACCTCTGATTTTGTTGCAGATCCAGCTAATGAAATGGTGGTGACCACCGTCGAAGAAGCATACCTTGAAGTCATTGATCTTTCATCCGCAATATTCTCAGATATAATCCCACCAGCAGTAGTTTAAATAATATCAGAGGTGGATGAACCCACCATCTCGACTGTGCCTCCTTCGTCGAGCATGCTAGCAACTTTAACTATTATTGCTGTCTCTTCTTTTATTGCGCCATCTGTTAAAGTAACGAATGTGGCAACAGCCTCTGCATTCATTCCAGAAAGGAGATTCACTGATATTGTGGCCACTCCCAGCGTCCATTCGAGCTTATCTATGCTAGTTGAACAATACACTAGCATATTCTATCTCACTTTGAAAAAATTAATATCCATGGTGGTGGAGAAGAATCTAGGCTTTGATACTTTGAAGATGTCCTCCAAGCTCACTATAGCGTAAATTAGAAATTTTAATGACGCTGAGAGAGCTAATGCGTTAGAGCAAATGGTTAATGGTTTAGAATAACCCATTAACGAATATTTGCAATTATCCCGAGGCAGCATCAATGACTTAGTTCAGGCTGAGTATGACTCTCTAACTTCAAAATTTGCTCAAAGGATAGAAACCTTGAACAAATCCATCCAGGAACAGCAACAAGAGATGGAGAAAGAGCAAGCAATATTGGTGGAGAGTATTCCTCAGCTAGCTCAGTGCCACGCCGAATGTGAGGGATATGAAGTGAGGGTTCAAGAACTGGAAGCTGAACTTGCTCAAACAAGGGTGAGGCTTCTCAAAGCATCGCTAGTTCATGATATATTGGAGGGCCAAGTGAATACAGCTCAACAGAACTTGACACATGTGGGTGTCATCCATGCAAGTTTTATTGATTCTCTGTCTGAACTATCTCTCTTGAGCAATGACGAAGCAAGACTGGAACTGGCTCGCACCAATATTTTAAACTCCAGGAATGAAAGGATGGCTGCTTTAGCGCAACAGATCCACAATTTAATTGCTCCTCCCCAATGATGTACTTTTTTGCTCTTTATGTAATCTCAGAGATAATAAAGATATATTTTCTGACTTTGTGGACCCATCACTTTAGAATATAAATAATAGGCTAAGATGAAAGCAATATCAGAGGTAATATGGATATGATATACTTTCGATAACTGATTTTGCTGAATATATCTGTTCAGAGTTAATATGAACATGATAGAATATGATCCAACTAAATTTGTATACAAAATACTATCAGAGGTAATATGCACATGATAGGGTTTAAAGTTTCAAATTAGTTAAACATATCTATTCAAAGGTCATATGCACATGATAGAATATGATTCAGCTAATCTTTGTACATAGTATCATCAGAATGAAATCTCCATCATACTCCATTAAGCAAAAGAGATCAAGCATAATACTTCTTTAGGGATTTGTCGTTGATAGAAGCCATGGACGTAGTATAATACCGTGTTTGTTGAGGACATCCTACTGGGGGGTCCTTGGTGGACCTATTATTTGTTGCGCATGTTGAGTGCAAATAATAAGTTCGAAATAACCCCTAATGGATGCGGTAAGATATGACTCGGTGGGGATAGTGGAGAGACATATTCCAGAGGTAATATGAACATGAACTGACTTTTTCTCTGTTGAGAGGTAATGTAGACTTGAATTATTCATTTTCATTATGGGCATTCTACCGAGGGGTTTTTGGTGGACCTATTACTTCTTATGCACGAGAGTGTAAGTAATAAGTTTAAGACAAGCCATGCCAGAGGTAATATGGACGTGGCAGTTTTCGTAAAACTAATACCATTGGCGTACTTAGATTTAAGTACGGGTGCTAAGTTGAGATAACAACCGATATCAGAGATAATATGGACATGATAATCGATAGCCGAACCTCGGAAGGTTTGCTCAGAGGTAATATGGACATGACAAACTCAGCCTGAGAGAAATATTATGACAGTAGTTCAGGGGTAAACTAATATCCGAAAAATTTATTGAGGAGTGATTTGTTGAGTGTGGTCTATCCGAACATGAAGATAGACCAAAGGATCACTCCGCTGGGGAGATTGATGGGACGATAGCTTAGAGGCATATGAGCATGTCTAGCGTCTAACGAGATTGGTTTGAATAGTCACTACGGGAATGTGCGAGTAGACCTAAGGATTCCTCTGCTAGAAAGATTTTAAGGATCCATCATCCATTGCGTATCCAAGACTCTTGGATACGGATGATGTAACGAAGGAGAAAATATTGCACATAGGCACTTGCTGGGAATGAAGAACCAAGAGTTGATTTGTACATCTGGGTTATGGTTTTATTACCCATGGCGTACCTTAAGTACAGATAATAAGCTGAAATGACTAGCACCACCAGGGGTTATGCAAATGTGATAGTACAAAGTCGAGGAGCAGAACTTTACTCATAGGTGATATGGACATGAAAAAGTTCTAAAAATATCTTACTCAGAGGTAATATGGACGTGGTAAGATATGACTCTGGCGATAAAGAAAAACACGACAGAGGTAATATGGAAGTGACCATTTCTTGTGGTGATAGATTTACTCTGCTGGAGAAAGTGGAGAGACGTAGTTCAGAGATAATATGGACGTGAACTGATTGATAGCAACAAGCTAGAAGTTTTGCTCAGAGATCACTTGGACATGGCAAACACAGCTGGGAAAAAATGTTTAGACAATAGTTCAGAGGTAATATGGACGTGAACCCATGTCCAAAAAATTTACTAGGGAATGATTTGCTGAGTAGGGATAGTCCTGAAGGTTACTCCGCTGGGGAGACTTTAGGGACTCATCATCTGGTACTTCTCGAGGGGGAAAATTGCCAAGTTAGAGTGAGATCATGTTTGCAGTGACCGTCTTCTCGTTATTACGCAGAGTGATGGCTTTGGCATCGATCAACTCCTGGATTTTCCTTTACAGTACATAGCATGCCTTTGTAGGGTGATGAATGTACCATAAAAGAGACAATATTTTGGGTCATTGACCTTGCCAGCCGTTTCAGGGCATCTGATGTTGGGTAGCCAAAGTTTGTTTTCCTTCATCAATATATTGAAGATTTCAATGATGTCATCCTCATTGAAGGAGAAAGTCCCCTTTGACTTTCGGGCTTTCGATACCTGAGTCATACGGTCCTCAGGGAAGATGGTCATAGTTGCATCATCTTCGGACTCAGAGGGAATTCTTCCCCCAGCTTTGGATGCTGCTCTATTTTGTCGAGGGAAACTACCCCTAGACATGTCGTTGTCTGATTCTTCTTCCTGTAATGACAAAGGATAGTTCAATCGGTTAAAAACTGATCGTTTTGCTTTAGAAAAGCAACAGTTAATTACAATCTTATGACTATTACAACAATGTTCTCTAGGGGGTATAATAGACATATTAGGAGATCCCCTGTCTTTGTATTTCTGGATCAAAAAATCACGCAAATCAGGAGGATTACCAGAAGAAGAAGAAGGCTTATTCTGCCTTTTTACAACAGTAGGAATGTGTAGATTAGGAACCATAACCCTTTCTCTGCCATAGGAATACAGCAGTTCACCCATGTGAGTAGCATATGATCTGTCATCTGTCTGAGGAGTGTATCTTCCCGTAAAACGAGTCTTCTTTACGCGGACAGACCTATCCTGGCATAATTTGGATTTTTGCACAGGTTCACAAAAAATAGGAAAAGTCCTCAAACGGCCTACAGCGTCACGTGTAATCTGTAAGGTAGAAACTTTCTTCTCTTGTGGGCGTAAAAGCTTAGAGGTTGAAGGATTCACCACTTATTTTCCTTTGATGTGATCAAAGGGTACATCTGCCTTATCATAGATGGAAGATATAATTTTACGTACAGGACGCGTTTGAAAATTTTGAATTGGTATTAAGACTTTGCCAGAAATTTTGTCTACCACGTCACAGACGGGAGATGAAGGTTTACTCACAGGACGTGTTTGAGACTTCTGGATTGGCACTGAGGCATTGCCAGAAGTCTTGTCTACCATGTTACAAATAGGAGACAAAATTTTACGTGCATAACGCATCTGAGACCTCTGGATTGGCACTGGGGCATTCCCAGAAGTCTTGTCTACCACGTTACAAACGGGAGACAAAGTTTTACGCACAGGGTGTGTCTGGGACTTCTGGATTGGCACTGAGTCATTGCCAGAAGTCTTGTTTACCACGTTACAAATGGAAGACAAAGTTTTATGCACAAGGCATGTCTGGGACTTCTGGATTGGCACTGAGGTATTGCCAGAAGTCTTGTCTACCATATCATAGACGGGAGATAAATTTTTACGCACAGGGCGTGTTGGCTGTGTTGTTACAACCTTGTTGATCAGTGAGTGAGAGCTTGTAGGAAGGGTAGAGGATGTCTTAGGCATCCACACTTTATGCAGCTTCCTGTTGTTCTAGACAGAGGAGGAATGAGAGCTACCCCCTGCATGAAGCATATCTTCATAGGCAGATTGGTCGAACTGGACGACCAAAGTCTTCTTCTTCGATCCGATGGATACAGCATCGTGTTGAGCAATTGCTTTCTCGTCAGAGAAGAAAGTCGTCCCCAGCAGAGTCGCCATTTTTGTTTGAATAAACAAAATAAAGAGAGGTTTATACGAAACCTTTTTGTTTTGCTTACAAACAAGAAAATAGTACAATTAATCATATACGAGGATGTTAAGTACAATAAAATAATTCTGGGGTAGTATTGCTATAGAAGTCTGATCTGCGGTCGATCACTTTATTTCTTGGACCACACGATGATGAAGAAGTGCTGTAGAAGAAGCTTCAAGAGTTGCAAGTAGGATCAAATTCCTGTTGCCAAAGTTGTCAACCAAAACTCTCTGTCTGAGTTCTCTTTTCTCTCTGATCTCTCTTTGTTCTTGTCCGGTTGTTCCTTACCCTATGACCAGGGGTCTCTATTTATAGAGATCGATCAAATAACTGCCAAGTTGGCATAAAAGCCAAGTAATTGTCTTATTGGCGTAAAAGGCCAAAATGTGAAGAAGATTGCACCTTTTACGCTGCAATTATAAAAACTGCTACCCACGTTCCAATTGTCTTCTGAATATGCGTATGACACGTATCCCTTTATAAGGTAACACATATAACTGCTTCTCGAAGATCATGGCATGCAAGCCACGTAGGTAACTACCCCTACGTAAAGATGATTGACGTAAAAGCCAAATAACTATCTTGTTGACGTAAAAGCCAAATAACTGTCTTGTTGGCATAAAAGACCAAATTGTGAAGAAGAAGACTTCTTTTATGCTGCGGTTATGATAACTGCTATCCACGTTCCCATAGTCTTCTAAATCTGCGTATGACACATGTCCCTTTATGAGGTAACGCGTATAACTATTTCTCGAAGATCATGGCATGCAAGCTACGTAGGTAACTGTACCTTGCGTAAAGATGGTTGGCATAAAAGCCAAATAACTGTCTTGTTGGCGCAAAAGACCAAACTCTGTGTAAAACTTAATGATTCATGAATAATAGACAACCAGCGTAAAATAGCCAATTATCCATCACGACTGAGGTCTTGAGCGTATTCTGGGCTAAATAGCCTTATCATGTACCTTTGCAAATATAGCCGAGTTGGCATATTTTGAGGAGATAAAATACGGCGTACTCCTATAGTTGAAAATAGCCTGGTTGGCATAAAATACAAGGATGGTGATGTGAGCGTATTAGCCACGATTTTAGCTTTCCTAGTCATTTTAAAAATAGAACAAAATCTCGTTCATTAAATACAGAGATATGTCTCCATCTCGTGTATTAAATGCAGATATATGCCTCAAGCTCTGTATGAGAAACAAATTTTGATGTGGCATCTAATTTCGTCTTATCTTGAGCGTAAAAACTCATTTTTGCCCATGTAGAATAGGCAGCGTATTCTTTGAATGTGTAAAAATGACTTGTATCAAGAATATGTCACTAAACGACAACCTGGGTCTCTATAGAAAATCATCATCACAGCCGTCCTCTCGATCATCGTGTAGTACTTTTGTTAGAAGTCGGGTTCATTGATTTGTCTGACAAATTCATCCTAGGAATACGAAGAGTTCCTCGTACCACTTTACGTTGCGTTAAAAACAAACGTATTTTAAACTTTACGTAGGAAGGTATAGCAAAATTTTATGCCAAAACAGCCTTGAAGTACTGCTTTACGCGGACAGCTCTGAAGCTCTACTTTATGCCAAATAGCCTTGAAGCTCTGCTTTATGCGGACAGCTCTAAAGCCATATTTTACGCCAAATAGTCTTGAAGCTCTATTTTATACGGACAGCTCTAAAGCCATATTTTATGCCACACAGTCTTGAAGCTCTATTTTACGCGGATAGCTTTCAAGCCCTGCTTTACGCAAAATAGCTCTGAAGCCATGTTTTACGTCACACAATCTTGGAGCTCTGTTTTACGCGGACTTCATGTATGTTGGGGGTTTTGACTGTATAATACGCATACAATTTCCCAGCATATTTTATGCTTCTACAGAGACTATACTCATCAACAACTCTAAAAGGACTCAACGACAATCAACACTGCAAATCTGGCAGAAAACCAGTTCCTTAGAGGGACGTAACAAGAGACATAATATATAAGTTATTTAAACTAAATAAAATCATATACTAATATAAGGGTGATTCTAATCGCCTAAATATACAATTTAGAGGACAACTTTCGTACAAATAGGTAAGATTTAGGCTAACTCGACTAGTCCACATAGCTCAAGGCTAGTGGTATGCATATACTGTTAATAATCATCTGTATTCATCCGTAACGATCCAAGAAATTCAAAGGATATCTGTATAACTCATCAAATCCCATAGTTCCACCTAGAGACTCGTATACCAATACGGCTGTTCCATACGCATAATAGCTGTCCTCCCTCATAATCACCCACTGACCAAGTCATATCCATAATATATCCAATTTTGTAACTGCTTGAGTATCTAATACCCTAATCATAGCAATTATGATCTCTATCCGTCACACGTCCCCTACGTACTGATGGCTAGTCAAATACACAGTCTGGGCCCGTAATAAGATATCTCAATACTGTAATGTAGGTGTCATGGCCAAGAAAGATATAAGTATATCCCCCAATCATAAGGTATTCCACTAAAACTGTGTCAACATGCATAAAATAAGTACAAGACATAAGAACGACTAATCTAGTCGCTTGCACCCAAGTATAGCTTAGAAAATAGGCTTAATGGTATAATTGTCATTGAGATGATATGAGATACCTTAGTGATAAATCTAATTTGATGGGGGGAAATTAGAATTATGTAAAATCTAGAATATATATAATTTTAGGGGATAGGTTGCCGGTAAGGGGAGAGGGTTTGAGAAGGAGGTTTCTTCAAAAATATTTAGAAAATGACAAGAGATGAGGGTTGGTTTAGGATTTGGATGGAAAGGAAAAAATTATCATTTTTCATAATATAGGGTATAACATTGAACAAAGTTACTAAAGTAAAGGATTTGGATAATTAAGGAAGAAGTTAAGTATTTGATTCAAAATTTGAAAACTTTTAACGACAAATTTTCTCAGCCAAAAACGGAGGGGGGGGGTGACAGGTTCCTGGGTGCTCTGCTCCGATGAATTTTTTTTTATATAGAATACTTTAGATTATTAAAATAACAAATACTAAGTATTATTAACTAAAACCAATAGAGTATCTCTATAATAGTACAAAGTTTTACTAATTAAACAAATTTATTTTTTTAAAAAATAAATTCTATAAAACCTACACATGTGAAATATATATATATTCGAACCTTGCAAGACTTGGCCGATGTCCCCTCCGTTAACCACTAGGCTAAGGAGTATATATATATATATATATATATATATATATATATATATATATATATATATATATATATATATATATATATATAAGCATTTATGCGGCCTACCCGCACGTCCTTGGGCACCTTATAGCGGGGAGGCGGAGGGGATTCGACCTTGCGACCAGTGGGCCTAGGGACCCCGGTTCAACCGGTGGGCTACACCTATATATATATATATAAAAGAAAAAGAAAACATATTTTCTAATATCCTAGAATGATAACAGTATGATATTAATAAAAATAATAAATTTGGAGGGTTTACAAGCCTTGTAGAAATATCCATAAATTTATCAGAAGATGAAGATGATGGTTTTGTTGGCACTTAGTTTGGGATTCAGGATGGCAATCAACATTTGATCAAAGAAAACAACAAATAATTTCTACCCCTTAAACATGAATATCCTAGCGTACTAAAATAGAGGACTAGATAAGAGAGATATGGATGCAACCCAAAAGTTTGGTTTAGTTCTCAGGTTATTAAAGGAAAGAAGAAATTTATGTACTAGACTTGTCTAGGATTTATTATGAGTTGTTGTAAGTTGAGTCAGAGTTTTTTTTGGTGATTGCGTTTGAGTCCTATTACCCCTTTTAAAATATATATTTATAATATAATTACTTATTCTTTATTATATATATTTACACACGCACACACACACACACGATGGTTCTCTCTGTCGGTGGCACAAGTGCATTAGGGTTATGGTTTGGGAGGCTTAGGACCCCGAATCTTCGTCGATTGGTGGTCGAAATGAGGCCCATGTTAACGATAGTCAAGGATAGTGAGACAAAGGGTAGGGTGGTATGCGGTTAGAAGAAGGAGGGAAAAGGGGAGCAGTAGTAATAATTTTGGCAGAGGGGCCCGATGGTCATAGAGAGGATTCAGTCTAGCGTTAACAATCCACGTGTAGTAGAGGGGTCTGGTGGCGACCGATGGTCATGGGGTCGTGGAGTCCCTAGGCGAGGTGGTTGTGGATAAAACAAGGACTCAATAGTACGTCCCATGCTGTTACAAAGGTCAGCAACAATGGCGCCAATAATGATGGGTATGGATTGAAGTCCACAGGGGTTGAAGGGGATGGGTGGCCGAGGATAAGTCCAAAGAAAGGGGAAGGAACCTATGCATGTTCAAGGGGAAAGTAAGTCTTGGGCTGACCTTTATCGTTCTGGATTGGATACTTCTAATAATGAGATGCATTATGTTGGGCAAAAACATGTAGATGGAGGACAAAGAGCGTCATTTGCTAAGGAGGAGATATCTGAGACAACAAGTACTGGAAAAATAAGATAATACTATATGTGCTCAGAGGTAAGCCTTTTTATGGACAGATTTACACCTTCGCTTCTAGGGTATGGAAACCTAAACACAATATGGAGTTTTTTGTGCTAGTTGATGGATTCTTCTTCGTTAAATTTTGCCAGAGGGAAGATATTGAACGTATTTTTTAGGAAGTTCCATGGAAATTTGATGACAGGCTGATTATACTAAAGGAGTGGCACACGAGGTCTAAATGTGAATATGATATTCTACATATTATTCATATATGGATTTGATTCCCGGGGCGTCCTATACGATATTGGAATACTCCAATTATTATGAAGCTAGCGAGTTTGATAGGAAAGCCTATCAAAGTAGATGATGTAATATATCTGATCTAGGTTGCTATACGCTAGAGTTTTTTTAGTGATAGAGGTAAGCAAGGCTCTATCGCGGATGATGGAATATGACATTCCATCTGAGGAAGTCTTCACGCAAATTGTATAATATGAGTGGGTTCATCCATTATTCGTTAATGTAAGTGCTTCGGGCATCTGATTTAATACTGTAAGATGGAGGAAGAAGTGCATCAAAGTCCAATTTATGTGGCGACTAGTGAATCAATAGGAGGCACCTTTATTTATATTGCTGCTGCTTTTATTGTCTGCCTATTTCGTTATGCTTGGTATTCAGTTAGCTGTAGTTCATAAGATTTGATAATTTATGAGGTTTTCTGGATCATGAGTTTCTTGATAGGATCATGAGCCTTCTGCTTGGTCTATGAATTTTCTTGATTCGTGATCAGCTCGACTAGCCTAGCGAATTCCAAGGACAAATTTTTTCTAAGTTGGGTAGATATGTCACATATGTTCCCAGATTTGGTATTCTTGAAATTATGATATTTAAAAAATTTCATGTAGATGTATTCATGCTGTATTTTACATGTTGATTTCTGCTAATTATGATATATTTTATTTAATTATATTTCTGTTTATTGTGGGAGACTACCCGAGACCAGTAGTGAACACCTTGACAATTGTCATAGACTTGCGCTAGGACCCGTATGTAGGATGGATACCAGACCCGGTTCACTCTTGGAACCAAGTCTATTTTGGATGGTTGAGATTTGGTTTAAGAGTGTCATGACTTAATCTAAGGGCTAACCTCATTTTCCACTTCCCTCGTTCTTTCTTCTTCCTCTTTCCCTCAAGAGCTCCCCCTTGATCGAACCCTAGCCCTAGCCCTATCCCTAGACTTGGTTCTAGGAAGAAGTTTGTTAGTCCACTAAGGCAAGTACCTCTTGCTCAAAGTGGTGATGCCATGATTTTTTGGATTTCTATATGATTAGTAAATTAAATTGTATTTGATGAAAAATGTTCTTTTTGATGTTATTACTAGTTTTAGTTCTTGGAGTTTTTGGTTATGTTGTATGGTTTTGAGTAGATCTAAGTTTTAAAGTTTAAGTTTTCATAGGTTCCAAATTTTTTCTTGGTTTTGATCTATTAAAATATTATATTTTAGAAAAATAATTTTTGTGGTTGATGGAGCACTTTATTTGGAGTATTTTGGCTTTTGGTTCACTCGATTTGGACTTAAAATAAGGATTTTATAGACAAAATAAAATTATAGTTTTTGGAGCTTTCGCCATCGTCGAACCTGCTGTTTAGAGAAGATAAAATCTTCATTGAGCCAGCGAGTTATGCGGCCGAGAGTGCTATGCGGCCTAAGCTTTTGTCGCATACCGACCAGTAACGTCCATCTTATTGGATACATGACTGCCATTACATAAGTGTTTTGGAGCTAATCCTTGAACTTCTTGTATTTTCACTTGATGAACGAATAAGAAATTCACTAAGTCCAAAAGAGCAATATGCGGCCGAGTGTCATATGCAGCAAGCAGAGTATGCAACCACTTTCTGTCACTCTCCGTTCCTAATATACATATTTGGAGTGTAAATATTTTCTTGCTACCTTAGTTATATATTGTAGAGAGACTAGACCCATTTTTTGATTCACTTGGCTCTGGGTTTATTTGTTTGGTTTAGTTTTATCATGAGTTGAACCCATGGTCAAAACCTTAAATCCTCCTTATATAACCCAACTTCACTCTCTCTCCTATTATTTTTTCTTTTCTATTCTCTTTCTTAGATTTTTCTCTCCCCCTCCATAGGCAAGTATCTTGCAAAAAATTGAGAAACCCTTTATTGTTTTGTTCTATTATGTTTCTTATACGATTCTCCATGCATTTAGAACTTGGTATTTTTGGATTCGGTGGATAGATTAGTGTAGATCTAAGTTCTAAGTTTTATGGTTTTCTTGGTGTTCATGAGTATTCTTGGGTTTTTATCTTTTGAAACTTAATATTTTTGAAAGCTCTTTATTCTATATTGATGAGTGCTTGATTTTGAGTAGTTTAGAACTTTGCTTTGCTGGATTTGGGCATCATTTAAGGTTTCTATGGAAGAAACAAAATCTTATTTTTGAGCCTTTGGCCATGGCCGAAAAGCTGCTGCTTGGTAGAGACGAAGGAGCGCTATGCGGCACGAAGTACTATGCAGCCTGGACTTCTCGTCTCGAGTTAGCATGCGGGCAACCCTGTTGGACGTATGACTGAATTTGCATATGAACCCTTGGCCAATTGCTTGAACTTGAACGAATAAATTTTTACTAAGTCCAAAAGATTTTATTCGGCCAAGTATGTATGCGTCCTAGAGGAGTATGCGGCCTCGTTGTCTATGCGGCCAAGAGCTATGTGTCCCTCTCCTTCTGGACGTATAACTTCTGACTGACTTAGCACAACTTTTTATAATTTGTCTTTTCTCTTGACACACTTTTATCATATGTCACATCATACGTTTCCCAAAGAGTAGACTTTGTTCTGTCTATGCGGCCTTAATCTTATGCGGCCTTGATCTTATGCGGCCTTGACCCTATGCGGCTTCGATGATTATACGACACCTTGATATGCGCCTTCCTCCTATGCGCCTAATATTTCTTAATCACTTTGGTCACTTACTTGGTTTAATATTGATATTGATTGAACGATTGTAATGCTACGTGTTAACTTAGAAATGACTTGTACGACCCAGATGTGATCATGTGCTAAATGACTAAATATCTGGCATGAGCCTGTAGATATGGCCCTACAAGTACTTACTTGATTATTAGGCTACTTTTCCTAGATCACTTTATTATATGTTAGACAAAATAAGGGGCATAGTTCAACTCGAGGGAGGGTCTGCAATCCCGATCCTTGTTTGGTTTAAGGATTGTGGATCTAATCTCGAGGGGTTCTCATACTACTCTTATTTTATCTATCGATATAATAGAGTGATAAATTATTATGATCATCATTTGCTTATCCATAACCTTGATATTGGAACTTATTACTACCATAACTATTGTATCCGTGTTGATTCACTTGATCATACTGAGAGTGCTACTTGATATATAGTGAGTCATCGTGCCACACACACTTGCTACATAATATACGTAATTATTTCCTTACACGGATCTGGTAGTTGGACAGTGACTTTAGCCATGGCTAGATAGTATTGATTGTTGTATCTCAATTGGGTAAATCCATATTTAAGAGACAATATTCATGTGACCACAGCATGCGATTCTAAATCACCTAGGGTTAACTAGGCAACTTAATTTGTAGAGCATTAAGATGGAATAGTATCTCGAGATCATGCATGTGGAACCACCCTAAGTTAGCTGGGGGTAAAGGCTGGCCACCACGGATACTGTATATCATCCGCATTAGTTGAGTGTAGTATCTGACTTAATTATAAGCCGAGCCAGTATCTTCCTATAGAAAGCCTAAAACTGCTACTAATCATTAATTTATCTCAGGGCCCTTGTAAGGGACCGGTGCATCATTTATTCTTACTTGTATATCATTGGTTCAACCAGCCTTGCTCGATTATGGCATGATCTGAGAACACTTATATATTGAATTACTGGGATAACCCATAGATCATATATCAAGCCGTAATACATGTTTGGCCGATTAAATCTATTTTAGTTAGAGAAGTGGATCGTTGCAGCATAAAAGTTTAACTCATGTCCTTGTTTGGTTGTTGAGTTACGCTTTTAGGTTACAATGGGACACGGATCAAAGCTACTTATTATCACTATATTATTTTTACTTAATATTGTATTCCTGGTCGTGTATTGTGCCTTCTGTTGAGTGGAATTAGGGACATAGACTGTTGTGACATAATTAGTTTAACTCATGTCCTTGTTTGGGTTTTGGGTTGTGCTACTGTGTTATGATAGCATGTGGACTAAAATTATGATGCATAGTTATTCCAGCTGGACCATAATTAAGGGACGTATTTTATCTTGATGTGATGTGACACTTCCTGTTCTTGTTTGGTGAAGGGGTATCGTGTCATGTCATGGATGGAACATATGCCATTTATTGTTGGTTTAAGCATCTCATGCTATAAAACTGGTTTTGTTTCTTTATTTCGTGGTTCCTTAATGGTACTTGTTATTTGGGGTTTGACCCCACTATTTTTGTATGGCCAAGTTTAGTGCAGCACCGGAGGATCAAGCATATCTCTCCCTTCCTGATGGCACGCACCAGAAGAATGGCGGATGAGGGTCATGAGTGGGTTCCTTCATTCACTGTTGGTCTTTTATAAACAATAATCTTTTGGACGTTTAGCCAACCGTACCTGTTAGCCGGACAATCTGGACACTAGTTCCCTATATGACTGTAATATATTCAGACTGCAGTTGACTCACTGTCATGTATACTTTTGATGGTGTATCTGGTATATCACTCGTAATTGCGTGATCTCTAGAATATTCTAATGCGGCATTGGGGATGCCTTACTGCTTATTCTGAAATATTCTATTTTATTGATACTTGTTTGAATGATTGAGATATAGAACTTTTTGACCCTAGAAGACTTGATTATAGTATGCACACCCTTGTCTCTAGACAACCTTAACACATTGCGGGTTGCTTCTGCATTTCGCAAGGTATGGTTGTCTCAGTCATTCTCTCGCTCTCTAGTATTCTGGATCTGGGGCGTGACAAGATTTTAGTGGTAGCCTACGAAGGTCCGTATTTTTTAGACTTGTGGGGTGACCTGGTTATAGGAAATCTCAATCAAACATATTCCTTCTTAAAATCCTGAATCTGCCTTCTCGAACTCAGCTTGACTTCTGTACCATTGATTCCTCGTTCCTTTCTTGTCCTATTCTTAATTTATCTTGTGTCCTTTCTTTAGGGCTTCTCAAGGAATCGGTGGTTGGAGCACTAGTAGTTTCAGTAGGACAATGATCTGTTGGCCCACAACGAGAGATATCACCCATTCTTGGAGGGATCAGAGTAGAACTCGTAGAGGAGCATGAGGAACAACATATGCCAGAAGTTCTAGTACCCCTGGTAGTACCAGCAGTGCTAGTAGCACTTGATATACCAGTATTGCTAGAGATTATTCGAGCAATGATGATGGCTCAACAATATCATCAGCTTCAACAGCAGGAGCAGAATGTCTTGTTGCATTAAGGATTACATACGGCCTTGGAGAGAAGTGTTAGAACAGACTCAGAGGCGTCGGTAAGGTTCTGCCGATACAAACCTAGGTACTTTGATGTCACTGAGGATGCCAATATCGAAGACGCATGGTTGTAGAACATTGAGATAATACTAACAGCAGCAAGGGTTCCAGCTGAGGAACAAGTTGATCAGGTCCGATTGTAACTCCAAGACCTTGCCAGAGATTGGTGGGCAGCAAAAGAAATTAGTTTAAGACAACATGTCTCATTGGACAATATTTGAACCCATTTTAGGGTCAAGTATTTCAAAGTGGTAGCACAACATGAGCTACAACAAAGGTTTTTCAATCTCAAGCAGTCTGGGAGGACGGTGGATAGATATGCAGCAGAGTTCTACAGGCGTAGCAGGTTTGTCCCAACAATGGTGGCAACTGAACCAGAGCGGGCGATGGGGTTTCAGTATAGACTTTATCTGGAAATTCAGCAATTGGTAGAGGGCCATAACTACCAGACCTTCGATGAAATATTGATCGCATCCAGGCGACATGAGCTGACAATGCAGAGGTTAACTTCGAGGACAGGAGGCCAGAAGAGGTCTCATGCACAGAGCGAAGGAGGAGGACCAGCACAATGGATGTCAGCACCATCTTTTGGTATTCATATTCATGACACAACGCCGAGGAGGTCAGTAGCATTAACAACAACAGCACCAACTCGGCCATATCAGCCGAGGAAACAATAACAACAACGATTGGGAACCCCAGTCAGATGTATGTATTATGGCAAGGGAGGCCATACCAAAGATGTGTGTAGGGCAACACAAGGTTTGTGCCTACGATGTGGTAGTCCAGACCATCGTATCGCCAATTGTCCGATGATGCAAAGGATTGAAGGGCCAGCACAGCAATTAGCCTTACCAACACCAGGGGCAGCTCAGTACAGGGGACCAGCACTGGCAGTTAGGCCTTTGGCTCATCATCCATTTCCAATGTAAACTCAGATATAGGACTAGAAGAGGAATCAACAGTATGGGCAGCAAAGGCCACAACTGTGTATCCAAGGGAGGCAACAACAAGGAGCACAGCGAGGCAAAGTGCAAGCTTTTAACCTATCTCTGGAGGAGACTTTAGCATCAAGTGATGTGGTGGAAGATAACATTCTCATTACATCTTTTCCTTCCATAGCATTATTTGATTTAGGAGTATCCCATTCATTTGTATATGCACAATTTATAACATGTATTGGACTAATGTTCAATGCACTACCCGAGAGGCTGAATATACTCACTGGTAATGGTCTCGTAGGAGTTGATAGAGTATGTATAGCATGTCCAATAGTAGTATGCGAGTATTTATTACCTGAAAGGTTGATCAAGTTTTCTATGGGTAATTTTGATATTATTCTAAGCATGGACTGGATGAGAGACAGTCATGTGACGATAGATTACCGTAGGTGTAGAGTATTATTTAACATCCCAGGCAAGAAAGAGTTTATCTTTAATAGGATGGTGAGGGACCAGTATGAAGTTGGCATCACAGCAGTATGTATTTTCGAAATATCTTCCAGGCCCCTATAAGAGAAGTGTAGTTATGCATAGAATTGAGGCCAGAAGCAAAACCAATTTCCAATAAAGTATATCTGATGTCACCGATGGAACTCAACCAACTATATCATTATGTGGAAGAACTGAAGGCGAAGAAGTTTATTTGGGCTAGTGAATCCCCATGGGGAGCACCAGCGCTTATAGTAAAGAAGGAAGACGGAAAGACGCAGTTGTGTGTCAACTACAGACAGCTGAATGCAGTAACAGTAAAGAACAAGTATCCATTACCTAGGATTGATGACTTGCTTGACCAATTGACTGAAGGAAAAGTATTTTCCAAGATAGACCTTCGATCATGATATTATCAAGTAAGGGTCTGGGAGCAAGATATACCGAAGACTGTATTTCGATCTCGGTACTACCATTACGAATTTTTAGTTATGCCATTCGGATTGACTAATGCGCCGACAATATTCATGGATTTGATGAATCGTATCTTCGTGCCATACCTAGATCAATTTGTGATGGTATTCATAGATGATATTCTTGTCTACTCCAACAATGAAGAAGAGCATGAGGAACATCTTCGGAGAGTGTTACGGGTTTTAAGGGAGCATCAGTTGTATGCCAAACTCAGTAAGTGTGAATTATGGTTAGGTCAGGTGTCATTCTTGGGGCATATCATATCAGGAGCAAGAGTATCAGTGGACCCCAAGAAGGTCGAAGCAGTAAAGAATTTGCCAGTCCCGAAGACAATACCAGAGGTGCAAAGTTTATTGGGGTTAACAGGATATTACCGGAGGTTTGTGATAGATTTTGTACGAATTTTAGATCTAATGACTCATCTAACCCGCAAGGAGGTAAAGTTCATTTGGATGGCAGAGTGCAAAGTAGCATTCGAGAAGTTGAAAGAGAAACTAATATCAGCACCGATCCTTACACTTCCAATAGGATTTGGAGGGTTCATAGTTTATTGCGACGCATCTGGAAAAGGACTCGGGTGTGTGTTGATGCAGCATGGAAAAGTGATAGCTTATGCGTCTCGGTGGCTTCAAGATCATGAAAAAAATTATCCAACACATGATTTGGAGTTAGCCATAGTAGCATTTGCACTCAAGCTATGGAGACACTACCTATATGGCGATCGGATGGAGATATTCACAGATCATAAGAGTTTAAAGTACATATTTATCTAGAAGGAAATGAACATGAGGCAGATGAGGTGGCTAGAATTATTTGGTGTTTATAATGTAGCACTTCAGTATCATCCAAGTAAGGCAAATATAGTGGCAGATGCTCTAAGTAGGAGAGGCAGCGTATTTGTCTTGACAACTCAGAAGCACATATTAGAATATCTTCGAGAGATGGACATCGATGTAGTATTACCTCAAGGAGCGAGAATACTAGCCAATCTTCATATTCAGTCAACCTTGGTGGAGAGGATCAAGGCGGCTCAAGCAGAAGATTCTCAGATTCAAAAGCTTAGGACAGAATGTGAGTCAGGCCTTAGGAAGGAGTTAAGAATTCACGAAGACAGAATACTTAGATTTGAAAACCGTCTTTGTGTGCCATGTGGAGATATCAGACATGAAGTAATGACCGAGACACAAAGTTCTCCATATTCTATTCATTTCAGAGGCAAGAAGATATACCATGATATTAAGAAACATTTTTGGTGGAACGGAATAAAAAAGAGATAGCTCGGTTCGTTTTACGATGTCTCATATGTCAGCAGGTAAAAGCAGAGAAGCAGAGACCAGCATGATTATTACAACCCTTGCATATTCTAAAGTAGAAATGGGAAAACATTACGATGGACTTTATGACCGGCTTACCTAGATCCCCTACGGGACGTGATACAGTTTGGGTAATAGTATATTGACTTACACAGGTGGCACATTTTCTTCCCTTCGGAGTAGGACAGTCCACAGAACAGTTAGCATAGATGTATATGCGGCATATAGTGAGGCAGCACGGAGTTCCAACAAGTATAGTGTCAGACTGTGATACTCGCTTTATGTCTTATTTTTGGAGAAGTTTACACGAGCGCTTGGGTACTAATTTAAGATTCAGTACCATGTACCATCCTCATACATATGACCAGTCAGAGAGGATAATACAAACATTGGAACATATGCTGCAGGATTGTACTTTAGATCTTGGTGGGCCTTGGGAGGATCACATTCACTTACTGAAATTCTCGTACAATAAAAATTATCAGGCCAACATACAAATGGCACCATTCGAGGAATTGTACGAAAGGAAGTGCAGGTCACCTTTAGCCTAGGATTATATTGGTGAACAAAAGATGTTGAGGCCTAAGATAATCATACAGACCATTGAAGTGGTTAAGTAGATTAGGGAGCGGGTTCGAGTTGCACAAGATCGTCATCGTCATTGGACAGATCAGAATCGTAAGTCGTTAGAGTTTTCTGTCGGCGACCATTTATTTTTGCAGATTTTGCCTACCCATGGAGTCATTAGGTTTGGGGTTCACGAAAGCTTACTCCGCGGTATATTGGACTGTTCAATATTCTCGAGAGGGTAGGGGATATTTCTTATCGTCTCGCCCTTCCGCCTTCTACGTCAGGTGCATGATATTTTCATGTGTCTCAGTTGCGGAGGTATATCTCGAATCTGAGTCATATCCTCGATCACTCTGAGTTAGTCGTTGGTACCGACTTGACTTATGAGGAATGGCCCATGTCTATTTTGGATCAGAGAGAGAAAATACTCAAGAACCAGACTATCCGTCTTGTTCGTGTTGCTTGGGGACATCACCCTTTGGAAGAGTCGACGTGGGAGCGCGAGGACAATATTCGATCTTGGTACCCGCACATATTTGATTTATATGGTATATTTTCTTCGTATGCCTTCGCATATTTTATTCTGTGATCGGTAAGCAATCATAAGAGATAAAGTTGCTTTGCTTCATTATAGGTGTTATTGCTATACTTATTTATTTGCATGTGTAGATTGCTTGTAGATAGTTGTTGCTTACTATGATATTTCTAGCTAGCCTTGAGTTTAAACTTTGAGGATAAAATTTTTCTAAGGTGGGTAGAGATGTCACTCCCCATTTCCAATATACGTATTTGGAGCGTAATTATTTTTTTGCTAGCCTAGTTATATGTTTTAGAGAGACTAGATCCATTTTTTGGTTCACATGGATCTTGGTTTATTTGTTTGGTTTAGTTTTATCATGAGTTGAACCCATGGTCCTAACTTTAAATCCTTTATATATAATCCAACTTCACTCTCTCTCCTCTTATTTTTTCTCTTCCATTTTCTTTCTTAGATTTTCCTCTCCCCCTCCATAGGCAAGTACATCTTACAAGAAATAAAAAAATTCTTTATATTTTTGTTTTATTATGTTCCTTATATGATTCTATATGCATTTAGAACTTGGTATTTTTGGATTTGGTGGATGGATTAGTGTAGATCTAACTTTTAAGTTTTAGAATTTTCTTGGTGTTCTTGAGTATTCTTGGGTTTTGATCTTTTAAAACTTAATATTTTAGAAAACTCTTTATTCTATGTTGATGAGCGCTTGATTTTGAGTAGTTTAGAACTTTACTTTGCTAGATTTGGGTATCATTTGAGGTTTCTATAGTAGAAACAAAATCTTATTTTCGAGCCATTGGCCATGGCCAAAAAGCTGCTGCTTGGTGGAGACGAAGGAGCGCTATGTGGCACAAAGTGCAATACAGCCTGGACTTCTTATCTCGAGTCAGCATGCGGCCAACCCTGTTGGAAGCATGACTAAATTTGCACATGCGCCCTTGGCCAACTGCATGAACTTGAACGAATAAAATTTTACTAAGTCCAAAAGATTTTATGCGGCCAAGTATATATGCGGCCAAGAGGAGTATGCGGCCTCGTTGTCTATGTGACCAAGTGCTATGCGTCCCTCTCCTTCTGGACGAATAACTTCTGACTGACTTACACAACTTTTCATAATTTGTCTTTTTTCGATACACTTTTATCATATGTCACATCAGTCACTTTTTTGACTTGACTTGACTTGCATTAATTGTTTGTCACATTATACGTTTTTCGAAGAGTGAACTTTGGTCTGTCTATGTGGCCTTGATCTTATGCAGCCTTGACCCTATGCGGCCTTGACGACTATGCGGCACCTTGCTATGCGCATTCCTCCTATACGCCTAATATTTCTTACTCAATTTGGTCACTTGCTTAGTTTAATATAGATATTAATTGAACAATTGTGATGCTATGTGTTAACTTAGAAATGACTTGTATGACCTAGATGTGACCATGTGCTAAATGACTAAGCACCTGGCATGAGCCTGTAGATATGGCCCTTCATGTACTTACTTGTTAATTATGCTAGTTTTTCTAGATCACCTTATTATACGTTGGACAGAATAAGGGGCGTAGTTCAACTCGAGGGAGGGTGTGAAATCTTGGTCCTTATTTGGTTTAAGGATTATGGATCTGATCTCGAGGGGTTCTCGCACTACTCTTATTTTATCTATCGATATAATAGAGTGACAAATTATTGTGATCATCATTTGCTTATCCATAACCTTGATATTGGAACTTGTTCCTGCCCTGACTATTGTATTCCTGTTAATACACTTGATTGCACTGAGAGTGCTACTTGATATATAGTGAACCATCGTGCCACACACACTTGCTATATTATATACGTAATTATTTTCTTGCACAGATCTGGTAGTTGGACAGTGACTTTAGCTGTAGCTAGATTACATCATACTTAGGTGAATCTAGATTTAAGATATAATATAGATTCGTATCAAGAGTGCCCGTACTTAAAGTATAACATTTAGGAAGGAATATTCATGTGACCATGGTATGAGATTCTAAATCATCTAGGGTTAACTAGGCAACTCAATTTGTAGAGCATTGGGAGGGAACAGTATCTCGAGATCGTGCATGTCGAAACATCCTAAGTAAGCTGAGAGTAAAGGCTGGCCACCACGGATACTCTATATCATCCGCATTAGTGGAGTGCAGTATCTGACTTAATTATAAGCCGAGCTAGTATCTTCCTATAGAAAGCCTGGAACTTCTACTGATCATTAATTTAGCTCAGGGCCCTTGTAAAGGACTGGTGCATCATTTATTCTTGCTTGCATATCATTGGTTCAGCCAGCCCTGTTCGATTATAGTACAATCTGATGATACTTATATATTGCATTACTGGGCTAACCCAGAGATCACATATCAAGCCGTAACACATATTTGGCCGATTAAATCTATTTTAGTTAGAGAAGTGGACCTTTGTAGCATAAAAGTTTAACTCGTGTCCTTGTTTGGTTGTTGAGTTGCGTTGTTGTGTTACAACAGGACACAGATCAAAGCTACTTATTATCAATATATTAATTTTACTTAATGTTGTATCTCAGCTTGTGTATTGTGCCTTCTGTTGAGTGAAATTAGGGACAGAGATTGTCGTGGAATGATAGTTCAACTCATGTTCTTGTTTGGTTGTTGGGTTGCGCTACTGTGTTACGATAGCCTGTGATCTGAAACTACAATGCAGAGTTATTCCAGCTGGACCATAATCAAGGGACGTATTCTATCTTGATGTTGCGCTTTCCCTTCCCGTCGAGCGGGCGAGTGACTTTTCCTATATGATACTTCCTGTCCTTGTTTGATGAAGGAGTATCGTGTCATATCATGGATGGAACATATGCCATTGATTGCTGGTTTAAGTATCTCATGCTATAGAACTGGTTTTGTTTCTTCATTTCGTGCTTCCTTTATGGTAATTTCTATTTGGGGTCTGACCCTACTAGTTTTGTATGGCCAGGTTTAGAGCCAGCACTAGAGGATCAAGCGTATCTCTCCCTCCCTGATAGCATACACCAGAAGAATGGTTATTGAGGGTCACAAGTGGGTTCCTTCATTCACTACTCATATTTTGTAAACTATAATCTTTTAGGCATTTAGCCAACCGATATCTATTAGTCGGACAATCTGGACACTAGTTCCCTACATGACTGTAATATATTCACACTGCAGCTGACTTATTGTCATGTATACTTTTGATGGTGTATCTGGCATATCACTTGTAATTGCTAGATCTTTAGAATATTCTGATGCGACGTTGGGGATGCCTTACTTCTTATTCTAAAATATTATATTTTATTGCTACTTATTTGAATGATTGAGATATAGAAATTCTTGACCCTAGAAGACTTGATTGTAGTATGCACTCTCTAGACAACCTTAACACATTGCGGTTTGCTTCTGCATTCCGTAAGGTATGGTTGGCTGAGTCATTCCCCCGCTCTCCAGTATTCTGGATCTGGGGCGTGAAACTTTCCTTCTGACGAAATACCCGGATTGTTTGGCACATCTTTTCATACTTTTATCTTTTTTTCTGACGCACTTTATGGCCTGTCACATCCATCACTTTAGTCACTTCACTAACACGTATTTAATTCACATCACTTCGACACTTATTCCAAGAGAGTGGACTTTTGTCCCGAGCATGCCGCCTGGAGCCATATGCGGTCTGGGGTAGCATGCGGCCTAGAGCCATATGCGGCCTGGGGTAGAATGCAGCCAGCTCGTCCATGCGACCAACTGCTTATGCACCTGATCAGTGTATCCGGTCTGTCCCATGCAGCAATCCATGCGTGCACTTCTCATATGCATATGTGATCCCATGCGACCCTAGTAAACTATGTACATGTTTCACGATTTCTTGGGTTTAATTATTTTATTTAGAATTTTTCTTATCGTACCCTATGTGGTCGATCATGGTTTCTTGCTTTTGTTATTCTAAGGAAGAGTGAACTTAGTAACCAGACTATACTAGAACTGCCTATGTGCTCGAACTGACTATGTGCACAATATGATTATATGATGAGTAGACTATGTGGTAACCCAGAGTAAACTTAGATTAGTAGATTAACTTATCTTTTTGTTCGTCGGATAGATTGAGAGACATAGTTCTGCTCGAGAGACGATCTATAATCCAGATCCTTATTTGCTTTAATGATTATAGATCTGCTCCAGAGTGGTACACACTTTCCCCCTTACTCACGTTCGACGGCATAATCATTAATTCGATAATTTCACATAAAGTGAGGCTTCTATTTGACTGATAACATATATACCTGATTATGTGAACAAAGTGATCCAATATGATAAGTCTCAGAAGACCAACTGTAAGTTTGGTAATTGGACCCTATTTCTTATATCCGTGCTGATACAATTACTATGTGCTACGTGTACATGTGTTATAAGGTGCACTAAAGTGCGACCTTATTATAATATGCACTGAGATGCGACATAACATGCTACGTGATACGAGATTAAATATTTTGTGTTATACATCGAGAATGCCTCCTATACTACGTGATATGTGATATTATTATATTATTCTCTAGTATCGGCATGGTATGTGGGTCAACTAGCAAAGCGTGGCTAGGACTTGATTGATTGTTGCATCATGCTCGGGTGAATCTAGTTTGAGCTATCAAGTAAAAAAGTGGATTCGTATCTACCATGGATCGTACTACGGTACGACATATAAGGGGAGTAACATGTGATCACGCCATGTGATTCCAGCTAACCATAGGGTTAACTAGACAACTAAAATATGTAGAGCATTGGGAGGGACGGAATCCCGAGATCGTGCTTAACTAGCCACCCTCAGTCATATGGAAGTGAAGGCTGGCCCCAATGGATATTGTTTAAATCCTCGTTAGTGGATGGCAATATCCGATTAATATATTGTACTATGTATTCTATGCGATCTTAGCACGGTGGCCTTCCTAGGGACTGGTGTATTCTACTCTGTGCTATGCGGTGATTCATGGCTCGGCTAACCCCTCCTAGAACATGGTTCGATTTGATGATTTATTTATGCATCCATTCTGAGATAACTCAGACTCCACATAACAAGCCGTAGGATTGATTGGCCGATCTAAAAGAGTATGTGCTGGTAGTCTAGGGACATAAACTATTACAGTACGATGGTTCAACCCTTGTCCTGTTTGGTTGCGCCTATGTGTCACAATAGGTCATATACCGAAGCTGCATGTTATATCTATATCTTATCTTGTGTTATAGCATGTGTGTCCTGGATTATATTGATGTGTTATATCTTTGTCGTGTTCATAATTGGTAATTCATACCCTATCTCGGAGTAGTGCGACAACTCTTGTCCTTGTTTGGTTGTAGAGATGTCCTACTGCTCCAAAGAAAGGTCATACGCTTGCAGTTGTGGCACAAATTCCTATTTTATGTACTTTATTGGCCTTTGTTTTATTCACTTGTGCTCCTTTATGGTACTTGATCTCGGTGCCTGACCCTGCTGGTTTTGCTTGGCCAGATTTAGTAGAAGAGCCCGAGGATCGTGTCATGTATCTAACCGATGGTGCACACCAAGAGGATGTCCGTCGAGGAACTTGAGTAGGTTTTTTCTCCCCTACTATGAGTATTATTTTGTACTAGCTTTTGGCGTTTAGGCGACGGTACTTGTTATCCGGTTTATCTGGACTTTAGTTCCTTTACATGATTGTATATTATTCAGACCGCGGTTGACTTACAGTCATATACTCTAGAAAATGTACTAGTGTACCATCCTGTATAACTAGTTTTATGATAATTCTGATAGAGCATCAGGGACGTCTAACTCATTTATCTTACATGTTCATTCTTATTGTTTCATGGTTGATGATTGAGACAAATATTCTTGACCCTAGGTGACTTGATTGTACCATACACCCCCTTGTCTAGTTACATCCATGATCTTCGTAAGACGTATAGTACCTTATACGGGGTAGCTGGCATTGTTTGTCTTCGTATTTTGGTACTGGGACGTGACAGCTTCGATCACAGTTGAGGCGACATCGGAGGATACTTTGGTAGACCCTAGCTAGGGGGATCTTTCATCTTCGCCCAAGGTTGGTGCTAGTGATGAGTTGAGATTCTTGCTTCAAGAAGTGGGGCTGGAGATTTGCCAGGCCATTCCAATTGTCCCCCCAACTCCCAATGCCTCAGAGACTTGCATTCTAACTGAGGGAGAGGCCCCTTGGGGTTGGTTTAGGTGTTGTCGGGCATGGATTGTCGCTGGATGCAGGCGTATTCTAGAACTACATCTTTTCCTCCATACCAACTCCATCGGCTCTATTTTAGGGACTGGAGCCTTCAGCGACCGTTCCCAGGGTCCCCTCGGATCCTCTTCCCTTTCTAGGGCTCAGGTCCTTCTTCGTGCCGTCCGAGCAGGTTTCTGTTTTTAGCTCCCAAAGAGGTTTTTCCTGTCCTGGGGGCATCGAGGTCGGTTTCTTTCCCATCTCCTTGGCGGGAATTCAGAAGGACTTTTCCTCCGCGCTCCTCGAAGAGGGGCAGTTCACCCCTCCTATTTGGGGTTGCAGTAGGAACATACGGCTCCTTTCTTCATGTCGGGTACTGGTGGTCGGCTAAGTTTGGCGGATGTGACTGATTTCGACAAGAAGGAGCTGGGGTCTCTAGATGCGGTGTCAGTACTTTTTTTAGTGCCAGGATTGGCGGTGCTCTCTAGTATCTTGGGCCCAGGCAAGGGGGTGTGATGCAGCAACAGGGTCCTCCGGGTTCTGGCGCATGCTCATTCCGTCAGGCTTCGTCTCCTCGTGCCCCTCGGGGTCCTCCTAGTCCCTCTGATCTGGAGGTGGGAAAGTTCGTGCCATCCCCCTTGGGTGCTCTATATTGCCTCCAGTCATTGGTCCCCTCTCCATCTCTTTCATGCATGGGGTGTCCCTTCCCCGTGTCACTCCAGTTGGGCAGACGAGATGGAAGCTGATCTCTCTGTGTCAGCCAAAAGCTACGTCACTACTGCTATGGTAAATGGCTCCAAGCTGGTTGGCGGCATGGGTTCCTCGCTTCCGCCTAATGGAGGACTTTCTGGTTATGGTCTCCGAACTGTAGCATACGGAGATGGAACTAGTCCTTCCGGTGATGGAGCTGCGTAGGAAGTGGGTGTTGCCCAAAGGAGGATTGAGCTTGATCCGATTAGCGTAGAGGTCAGTCATAAAGAATATGAGGTACAGGGAAGACAAGTAAACATGAGTGCCAAGAATCCTCTACCTCCAAATACAGAAAGTCGGCCAGAGCTAGGACCTAGGTGAGGGGTCTATTATGGTGCTCTTTAGTGTCGAGAAGCGCAATGTAGTTTTTTCAAGTTGCATTTTGCCAGTTTGGTCAATGTCGGCCAGTAGTGTCTTTTGTATCCCTTTGACTAGTTATGAATAATTTTTTCATTAAATTTTATATATATATATATATATATATATATATATATATATATGTGTGTGTGTGTGCGCGCGCGCGTGTGTGTGTATGTGTGAAGACTTGGGAGGCAGTAGTTATATAACCATTTCTGCCAAGTATAGGTTCAAATCTCCCTAGGCAGTAGTTATATAACCATCTATAATAAATTGCTGAAAAACTATAGCATGTATAACAAATTGTGACAATTATAAATAACCATTTTTTTCTTATTTATAACTATCTATAAAATGACCTCTATATATATATATATATATATATATATATATATATAATTTCTGCTAGGTATATATTCAAATCTCCATAGGTAGTAGCCCCACACACACACACACACACACACACACACACACATATATATATATATATATATATATATATAACCATTATTACCATTATTAGGTTATTTTATAGATACTAAAGCATGTATATATATACAACAATAGGTTATTTTATAGATAGTAAAGCATGTATATATATACAACAAATTGTGACAAATATATATATATATATATATATATAATTTCTGCTAGGTATATATTCAAATCTCCCTAGGTAGTAGCCATCTATAATAAATTGTAGAGAAACTATAGCATGTATAACAAATTGAACATTATAAATAACCATTTTTCCTTATTTATAACTATCTCTAGAATGAACTAAAATTATAAATAACCATTTTTCTTATTTATAAGTATCTATAAAAAGAACTAAAAATTACAATGTTCAACAGAAAATTAGAAGACTAGAATGTATTTTGATGACTATATAGTATGTTATATAACCAAGTAAACATAATTATAACATGCAAACCCAAATAACTAAATTTTGCCAATATTTGTAGCAGACATAAACAAACTTTAGGCAACTATACCAAACATTTTTGGAACTAGTTCTAAATGGCATAGCGTTCTTTGATCTTTAATTTTTTTCTTCTTTAGATGAATGCCATTTTTTCCTTCTCGTGTACTGTGGAGACTAAATGTACTTGTTTGTCTTTATTGTTTTATCTAGTTAGTCTCAATTTTATTGGGCTATAATTGAGTATGATAGACTAGCATAAATGATTTCTACGCTCGAGTCGTCAGCCACATCTAGTTCAGAATAATCATTGATGAGAAGGTTGAATGTTGTTCTATTATGTTTGGCTTGTTTGCGATGCTTGCAAATTAACGGTAGTGTATTTTTTCGAGTACAAATAAATTAAATCATATTACGTAATGAAGTGAAAATAATGAAGTAACATGATGAATGGCATTTATGACATCCTTTTAGTTCTTGGATGACCAATTCGCTTCATTTGTTATTTTGTGGATGATTATGAATAAGCCCAGTTTGTTGTAGTTCGTTGTAGTGAGATTTTGTACCATTTAAATTGAATGATGGACGTGAGAAAGAGAATCTGTACAACAGCTCATGTCATGAGAGATGATCACTTTTTCTTTTTAAAAAAAAGGAAGGGTATAAAGATGATTTTCGTTTGATCTAAAAAAATTGAATTATGAAGTGAAATCGGTGAGGTAGGAGGTTGTAAGAAGAAAAAAATTGTCAACAAGATGGACTATCATACAAGTTGGAAAAAGTTGGATGGTGCCACACAAATTTTTTACTTTTTAATTCTCTTGGGCATACTTGCATTTCTTTTCTTCTCTTTTTTCCCTAGAATGTGACTAAAATACGATATTGAGCAGTTAATAAGAATAAGGAAATTACAAATTTAAACTTTGGAATATTGGTATTTGGATGAATATGCTAATCATAGATCAATATGTTTAAATTCTGCTCTGACTTAATATCTATGAGTGTTCAGTATTGTCACGACCCAAGTTTCTTTAGTTAAAAAAAAAAAACACAAAATATACTTGATCATAACAAACGGTTATGAAGATCCTATTTAAAGCCTCATGAATGTTGGAAAAATTACTATGTCAACGAAGTTGAACTTTATAGTTAAAAGAAAAAAGAAGAAGAAATAACTTTAAACTCGTCTTTACTTCCTCTTTAGCTAATACTAATTGCATTCACGTAGTAAAAAATATTATAATAATACAATATATCTATTTTAAAAATAATTTAAATATTGAATATATTTTAGAATTTATTATATGTTTAAATAGTTAGAATAATATTAGATTTTTTTTTCTTAACTACAATACACACACGGTAGCGAGAAATATTTTTATATTTTAAATCTTTTATTGTTTAATGAGATTAAATCTTTTATTGTTTAATATTTTTATATTTTAAATCTTTTACAATACACACATGGTATGTAAAAAAAAAAATTTATTGTTTAATGGAGGATATAGATACGTTTTGGACCGCTTTTTGTTTTTTAGTAATATTGGATATGAGCCTGCGAGATTGCTTATCTCACTCAACTACAAAACAGCCAAAGAAAAATAAAATATGGATTTACTTTCTAGCTCAAAACAGTCATAATGCAGAAATCCTAATCTGTAAGCGTGTATGTAGTCAACTTGAAACTCATCATAATCATCATTCATGTCGTTCCACATCAGAATTTAGTTACTTTTGGATGCTCCATAAAAAGTTTAGCTAATTGGAACCCCATACAAACTTTTAAATTGGAACCCCATACAAAAATTAAACTAAAGAACTCTAGTGTGCAAGTTTAGCTAATAACCAATACACCACAACAATTTTATGTTAAAGTTGGCCATGGTACATATTGGTTCTACTTTAGATACGTCCATGTTGATATTCTTTAGTTCTTGTTTCCTGGACCATCGTCTAGTCGGTTATTGACCAGGGCCGCTCCTGCATAAAGTCTACAAAATTACTGCCAAATTATATTTTCATGTTCTTGTAGCTTGGCTAAATTTTATTGGTCTAGTGTACTGCATCATACTTGTATATGAGATCCCAAGATCAATATGACAGTACATTTCAACTAGGATTAAGAAACCTACAATGGAGATAAAATCATCATTTGATGTAGTGTTTCTATGTACACATCCATATTTAAATATTTTATGGTTTGACAAAATGTACAAGAGGAGGTGAACAGTACGATTTACAAGTCGTATTCTGCACTTGTACAACTGTGGCAAAGGTTCTTTCCTTTTAAAAAGAGAATAGGAAGAAACAGATGCATCTTTTCTGCAACAAGTACAAAGGACATAGGGCCTTCTCCACATGAGAAATTTTTTTCTTCTTCTTCTTTTCTTTTGTTACCAACCCTACCATGCACATGAAATGATGCAAGATCAGCATATCGACAAATAAATGGAGATGATGAATCCCATAGTGATCAAGGGACCAGTAGACATGGGATCAGTAGTAGCTAGTGGGTGCAACTCTCCATCAATGGAAAGTGATCCTTTTGAGAGAGCTAATTGGAACCATAGATGTTGGAAATGAAAGTGCAGAAACTGTTTTCCAAATTAGAAAGTACCTGCGAGAGAATCAAGCAAAATGTACAAACCAAAAAAGTCAAACACAAATCGCAGACACAGAAATTTTTGACGTGAAAAATTCTTGCGGAAAAAACTACGGGACGATCAGAGTCCAACCCTGAAAAGCCTCCACTAATGGAATAAGAAATACACCGACTCCTTACAGACTTCTCACCGATCCAAATGGATCACCACAACTCTTTTGGAACAGAAAATAGATTATAACCACGAAAAAGAAAGACAACGAAAAATACCCGAAAATGGTCTCCTTCTTCGAAACGGCCTCCAATCCTTCTTTCTCCTCTCCAATGTTGCAATGACACTCTTGCCTCATTTTCTCTCCTTGTTGCTATATTTTTTTTTAGAGAGAGATATATTTTAGGGCCAGGAGACACATTTATATAGCCTCAAACCAACAAGTAGCATTCCTATTATAGATAGGAATATCCAATCCAAATCCAAATCCAAATCCATTGACATATTCCTATTATATGTAGGAATATTCAATCCAAATCCATTGAGATATTCCTATTATATTTAGGAATATTCATTCCAAATAAATTAAGGTATTCCTATTATATGTAGAAATACTCAATCATTCTCCGGGATATTTTCCACATAGGTTGGGAACCCCGCCCACTCCGACAAATCTCCCCCTTCACAACTATGTGGAGGGGGTCGTCATCCCGATGATCCGCCTGCAGTACTCAAACTTTCTCCTTGGTAGAACCTTTGTGAACATATCTGCTCCGCTGTCATTTGTATGAACATTCTCAAGCGCCGCTTCCTTCTTGTCAACCACATCCAATATCCAATGATATCGGGTATCAATGTGCTTGGACCGGCTATGAAATGTCTGATTCTTCACAAGGTGAATAGCACTCTGACTATCGCAAAGCAAAGGATATTGCTCCTGCTTTAGCCCAATTTTCTGCAGCAGCTTCTTCATCCACAGCAACTCCTTTTAAGCCTCTGTCGCCGCAATGTATTATGCCTCTGTCGTCGACAAGACAACACACTTCTGTAAACACGACTACTGTCACGCCCCAGTCCCAAAATACCGTGGGACTAGACATGTGGCAATGGCCAGCAGCACACATCGATGGACAAATCCAATTTAATAGACCCATCAGGGTGTACTTAAGCTGTAAAAAATCAATAAGGGTCTATGGTACTAATCTCATCCACAAAAATAAATACAATCAATATGAAATATAAAGCAATATCAAGTCTCAATAAAACATATCTCGGAGAACAATCCGGATCCAGGTCCTCAGGGGACATAGCAAGGTACAAGAATAACTCAAGCCAAATAAATGCAGTATATAAATGAATCAATAGGGCATACTATGTAACCAGCTATGTGATATGCAAGTGAGAGCATTAATCATACTCAGGCTGAAACTACTAAAGGTACTGGAAAACCCATAGCAGCATTTATTATCTCGAAAGGCCGGTACGTGTGCCAAAGCTTTGTGTCAGAGTCTAAGGTACTCCCAATAATTTATTATATATATAATCAACTTTTGTATGATATGACTCTTCCCACCTAATGTAACCTCACGTCTCATATCCATAACATGCAAGATCAAGCTAATGCAGGAAGTCATAATGATAGCTAAGCATATGTAATATCTATGTCACAAATCTTGAAGCCTATACAGAATCACCATGAATAACTCAGAAGATTATGTCTCATGAATAGTATCAAGTGTCATATGGTATGACGTACTTGATAATGCAAGCACGAAAATATATAGAGTCGCGATATCAATCTCTAGGTGATGTTACACAACTCCGCGTGCGGCGTTGACATCCGAATCTTATTCGGACGTTAAGTAATGTCACACGGTCCTAGGTTGAACAGATACATCATATAAATAAATTAAAGGAATAATATGTAGCAAGTACTGCAAGATTGGCAACGTGTGCCTTGGGTTTGAATTCCAATAGTTGCTCCGGTATCCGTGGGATCTTCAAGTATTCCTCTGGTTGCTAAAATAGACATTATCATCATGTTCAGAAGATATAAAATAGCTAGAATTGCCTGTCCATAAGTCCAATTTGAACATAGGGACAAAATTGACCGTTTCTGGTCAAAGTGGGGTCCACATATGGCTCACTTCACACCAAAAAACGTGCCGAAGACAAGGTTCTCCAAATTCGTCAAACTTAGTGTCTACAAGTCCAGAACGACGATACGAACCCAACAGAATGTCCAAAACTGGATTCCGATCAGCCGATCACAAAATCGCCCGTCAAGTGGAGCCGTAGGGCCCACGATACGGAATTTTATCAACGTTCTCAGAATCGAACCAAACTTGGGTCATAGGACTAGCATATCGCTACGAGTCTGATGGCATAAGTTTAGTTTCTAAATGACGAGCACACACGAAGTTACAACAAGTTTCAGAACAGGGCCGATACGGGGCGTTGACGATGGATACGTGTTGATTCCGGTGTGCACGCACATCCAAATCAACTTCCCCTAAATCCTACACGTCCGTATTGACGTTGCACACCTTTCGGTATAATTTGCACACGACCAAGTCGCCTCGTTTAGCAGGGCGCATCCAGTTCCAGAAAAAATTAGGGTTTTGAATAACCAAGTAATTGGTCATTTTCACCCGCAAAATAATTACAAAATACAGCACATTAAATTAAACTAAAATAGGGTTTTAAAACTTGGTTATATGGTCTAATTTACTGTTCAGGTAAATTTTGAAAACATTAACCAGGTTGGGATTAAATTGGCCATGAACTTGTGAGTTCGGGCCAAATTCTAAATTTTCAGAAATTGGGAATATTTTTCTGATTTTCTGTCGCGATTTACGACCGACATAGGACGCGATATCCCGAACTGTTGCACGAGTTTCGAGAGTGTCACGTAGAGAACATGTGGCAACAGTTTGTTCAAAAAATAAGACAATGGAGATCGTGGTGGCGCATTTACTATTTCTACCTATACAGAGGTCGAAAATCACTATTCTGCATTTACACGCAGTGGCGCGACGCGACTACGGCGGTGCTCGGCCAGTCAGCGGCTGCTCAACTGCTGGGGTCGGCGTGGGTCTCGTCGCCGGAGGCTCGGGTTTCTGCGGGGAGCTCTGTGTGCAGCGGAGGGGCTGTGTCATCGGAGCGGCGGGTGGAGAGGCAGCGGGTCATCGTCGGAGGAGCCGGGGGAAGAAGGTGACGGAGACAGTGGAGATCGTGGTGGTGGTGGGGGTCGAGAGGAGATTAGCTGGGGGTTTTATAGGGAGGCCGGGGAGGAGAAAAAGCGGCGGTTTGGGAGGTGGAGCGACGCGGGGAGACAAGGCGACGGCGGCGGACGGTGAGAAACGAATGGGCGGAGGAAACGGCCGGCGGGATCGGGGGAATTAGGTTAGTTACTGTTGCAGTCGGGTCGGGTCGGGTTAGCGGGTTCGGATATGGATCTGACCCTACCAGCTAGGGTTTGGGTCCGGTTCAGTCTGGTTGGTTCGGTTTAATTAGGGGTTTAATCCGGTTCAGGCTGGTTTGTTTTGGGTTTAATTAAAAACTAAGTTTTTAGGTCTTTAAAAATAGTTCTGGAGTTCAATAAATTCCAGAAAATTATAGTATATCTATTTTTCTATTTTACAATCAAAAATATTATTTTATAATATTTTAATATTTAATAAAATTACAAAATTAATTTAATTCCTGAAAAACATTGATTTTCATTAGCTAAAAATCACAGAAAATTCCCGAAATTTTATTTTTAAAATTTTAAAAAATCTGGGTATTTATAATCTACCCTCCTTAAGAGGATTGCGTCCTCGCAATCAAAGAATAACAAAACATAACCGGTCAAAAGAGATGATATTGTTGCAAAATATGTTTGTAGTACGACACAAGGGATAAAGAATCAAAAATCGAGAAAAATTATGGGGGTTAAGCAGAATATATAGGGAAGGAAAAATATTTTCCCTAGGCAATGAGAGATATGTAATACAAAAGTAATGAAATCTGAATAGAGCAAGGATATCTATAGCTTAGTAAAACTTGGGTATCAATTACTAACAAGTTCAAAATACTAGGTTTAGCTAGAAAAATGGAATAAACAGGCATGTTCTAAGGCATTACCAGGAATAGATAGCTATGACTAACTTAAATCTTATGCATATTCGCTACTCCACGAGTCTGTGCGTCCTCTATTGTCATCGCTGTATGAACCCTAATTCTGAAATCGTATTCTATATTATGTAATTTATTATTAGTAGTAATTATGAGCTAAATAGAGAAAATAGAATTTTCTATTGGATCAAACACAAAACCCGCAAACCATTAAAAACACCCTTCCCGCGTAAAGTAAAGAGTTAATCAGTAGCAGCCTCATTACCCCGCGTATACTTTTCATCGCTCGTAAATTAAGGAAATAGCAGTAGCAACTTACCCCGCATAAACAGACAACAGCAACCGCTCATCATCCGCGTATACTTCTCCGCACGTAAATATCAACAGCAATAACAAAACCACCGCGCGTAAACCACAGCAGCAGCAGTATCAAACTACCGCCTATTTTACACCGCGTAAACTTTTCCTTTTACTACGCATAAAACCAACCACGCGTAAAACCCAAAACCATAACCATTAGGAGAAGAAAATATCAGCAGCAGAGGCAAAACTCAACTTTGCTTTGCTTTCCTATACGTGTAAGCTTCTCATTCCACTCTCCTTAACACTATTATTACTAAATACCCCCAACCGCACACCTAAACCAATAAAAGGAAAATAATAGTGGCAACAGTTTCTTACCCATTAAGTAAATTCCACCGTCTCCTTATTCCTATATATATATCACAACTCTCCTAATAATCTAATTCCACTTCTTACACCAAAGCTTAAACACTGTTGTGGACATTTGCACTTATACAGAACTTGCTCGGCAAGTATACCTTGTACAATACTCTTATTTACATTCCAAAAGATGCATGATTCTATTTTATTTATATATTTGCATTGGACCTTGTTTATGAGACCACCCCAGTATTATGGAGCATTATTTGGTTTATTGGCCGTGACACAGTTGCTACACGAGTTGTGAGTCACATATTGCTCTCGTACTACATATTGGGTTGGCCGCCTGTATGTATAAGCCGTGCGTTAGGGATGACTGCTGATAGAAACTTTGTATGCTAGAAGACCTGCAGTTATTTAGAGGATTTATCATGTCATAGATATGGCATACTTAGAGCATGGGGTGGGGAGAACAATAAGTAAAATATTTGGGCTCCTTTGTACTTTTTCCTGTACGCCCGGATTCTCCACCGGAGAAACGGGTGATGATGACCACTATATATTACTGGTGGCCTCTGCCGTTCAAAAGACGACATGCTTTGAGGCTCCTGATTCTCCAAGAGGGTCACGCCAATCCCATATTTTAGCCAGATAGTCCACTTGGTGGAAAGTTGTTCTCAAACTGCATTCACTTAGATGGTTAGGTGACCCATTGGATGTTATTATTTCAGTACTTATTGGCATGTTTTTATGTATCTTGTTACGTCCCTCTGAGGACCTGGTCCCTTTCCAGATATGGACGAGCAGGAGTACCCACAGGAGTACGGACCGAGACCTGACTCGACGTACCTGATTGAGGAGATCCTACCCTCAGAGTATCTGTGACTGATTGACAGTGTTTAGATATTTTGCTACTGCAGGATAGTCATTTTTGTAGTGGATTTGTTTCCACTCGACTATCAGACTTGATACTCATTTTGGATATCCAGTTATTATTCAGCGTTTATTCCTACTGATTATTTGTGTTGTGGATGAGACATAGATTTTTGTGTGACTTGTTATGATAGTATATTACCACTGATGGATTTGCATATTCATATACAGCGTACGTGTGTATATGATTTCCACATATTGGAGTTCGTATACATACGGCTAGGCGTGTTACGTATTCCTAGTCCTACGTATTTTGGGACTGGGGCGTGACATGTTTTTGGTGGTGGCCTATGCAGGTCGTGAATATATTGTCTTGGTTACGTAACTGTACCAAACAAGCCTGTGTATAGAAAAAGAGTATAAGGATCTCATCCACACTTGATTAAACTTCATTCTTCCTATCAACCATTCCCTGTTTGGATAAAACCAAAGTTTACGCCAAAAAACCGTTTACCCTAAGTTGGCGTAAGAGCGAAATGAATATCTTGTTGGAATAAAGGCCAAACTATGTAGAAGATTGCCTATTTTATGCTGCAGTTATAATAACTGTTAACCACGTTCCAATAGTATTTTTAATTCTGCGTATAAGACGACATGTAAGCCACATAGGTAAATATCCAGCGTAAACCTGATGATTCCTGAACCCAGCGTAACTAGCTTGATTAAGCGTGTTATTACAGTCTTAGCTTTAGCTTTCTCAGTCATAACCAATTAAGAACCAAATCTCGTGCATTAAATACAGAGATATGCCTCGAGCCCTGTGCAGAAATAGCTTTTTGACTTAGTGTCTGATTTTGTCTCATCTTGAGCGTAAAACTCATTATTGTAGATAGCGTATGCAGAAAGCCCAACTTTTATTCCTCATTTGAAGCATAAATGACTTGTATTAAATATATTACTAAACGACGACCTGGGTCTCTATGAAATTCATCATTACAACCGTCCTCTCGATCAATATCGTGTAGTACTTTTTGTCAGATGTCAGGATCACTGATTTAACTGACAAATTCGTCCGAGAAAAAACAAAAAGATCTTCGAACAACTTTACGCTACAACGTAAGTTAGATTTTTACGTGCAGAGTTTATGCATCGGACTTTACGTACGGAATACGCAGATTTTTCCAGACAGTTCTGAAGCCTTATTTTACGCGAATAGTTTTGAAGCTCTATCTTGCTGACTTATTTGAGTCTCTGTTTTACGCAGACAACTCTAAAAACCTTACCTTATGCTTCTCTGCTTTACGCAAATATTTCTGAGACCATATTTTATGCCGACAAATTTTTACATCTCTGTTTGATTCTTGTACTCTTTCTAAACGTTGTGTACATCACCTACAGAGAAATAGATATACAGAAGGGATGTACTATCACCGATGGTGACTCAACTCCTGGAGTCAATGGTCAGACTCAAGAAGGAACCTCAACGAATCCTAGACTTTCAGGACCAGATGAACAGATTCATAATCCAGTTCCATCTGACTTTCCTGTTCCACCAAATGGGAACCTCCCAGCCTCATCAATACCGCAGGATGGTCAGGCTCAACTGTTCCAATTCTTCCAAATGATAATGAAGGAACAGCAATAACAGGCCGCTATACTAGCTGCAGAACAGAGACAGCAATCAGCAGAACAGAGACAAGAGTTCCTAGCAACACTTGAAAGGATGGCTGCAAAGACTACTGTGCCAGCTCAAGCATTAGCTCCAGTACCTCAAGCTAGAGTTGGTTCGGTGAAAGACTTTGTACAAATGGGACCGAGGCCGTACAAAGGCATTGAGAACCCAGAAGAAACTACCAACTGGATCACTCACACTCGAAAGTTATTAGAAGCATCGCAGCTACCTACATAGCTGTGGATGACAGGTGTGAGGACGCTTTTAGATGGTAATGCTCATCACTGGTGGGAATCCATGGAACGCCAGCTGGGTACATACCAGACATGGGAGCAATTCCTAGAGTATTTTGAAAGAAAGTACTTCCCAGACACTGTCAGAGATGTATTGCACGATCAGTTTCTCCACCTGGAGAAAGGGAACAGAACTGTGGACGAGTATGATGCTGAGTTTAGTCGCCTCAGTAAATATGGCGCTGCTTTGATACCAGATGACTTGGCCAAGGCTAAGAGGTTTCATCGTGGACTGACTAAAGAGCTCCAACACTATACTAGCTCCCAGTCCCGAATCACTTATGCCAAGTTACTGATAGAAGCTATATTGCAAGAAACTATTAGCCGAGGAAAAGAAGGCCAACTGAGGATACAACAAGGACCGGCTAGGACACAACAAGGAGGACCTATAGACGTAATTTAGCTCAGCAACAGCAGTACCAACACACAGCAGGACCATACCAGGTTTCAGAGAAATCCTAATACAATTATTGTGGGAGACGCGGGCACCTCTCAAGGGACTGTCGAGTCCGCTTTGGACAGTGTATGAGATATGGTTTCGGATAGCATATATTAAAGGACTGTCCTATGCAACAAGCATTGACACTTCCACCAGCACAGAGACAAGAACTTCCAGCACCTAAGCCAGCTCAACAAATGGTGAGACCAGGAGCACCTCGACCTCCAGCAGCAGGGGGATTTCAGCAAGGACCACCACTACCTACACAAGAGGATCAATTCACGAGTGCTAAACAGGGACAACCCCAGAAGAACGGACAAGCTTTTGCAATGGAAGTGGATGACATGAATCAGGAGATTGATGTCATAGCAGGTATCACTCTTGCTTTTACTTTTCCTGCTAGGACATTGTTTGATACTGGAGCCACCCACTCATTCATATCATCTAGTTTTATTGCCAAACACAACATTTCCTCTACACCTTTACCTAGTTGCATTAGAATTCTTACCGGGGGAGGAGTTGTACCTATTAGTAGAATTTGTAGATCGTGTCCTATAGTGATATGTGGTAGAGAAATAAATGCCCGACTCTTAGTCCTTCCTATGCCTACATTTGATATTGTGCTTGGAATGGACTGGCTAAGCAAGTACCATACTTTCTTCGATTGCTTTGGAGGAAGCATTCTTTTCAAGGTACCAGGCCAGCCTGAACTTGAGTTTGCACGAGGATCCACTGAAATCCTTGATAGTATGCAGCTCGCGATGGACGATATTGTCTATCATCCTATTATTTTAGAATTTCCAGACGTCTTCCCAGAAGAATTACTAGGACTACCCTCAGATAGAGACGTAGAATTTTTGATTGAATTAACACCCGGAGCGGCACTTATAGCATCACATGTTTATAGACTGGCGAAGAAGGAGATGGATGAACTAAAGACACAATTGAAAGAATTAGAAGAAAAAGGTTTCATCCGACCAAGTGCATCACCCTGGGGAGCACCAGTATTGTTTGTACCAAAGAAGGATGGGTCAGTACGTATGTGCATTGACTATAGAGCCTTGAATGTAGTGACAGTGAAGAATAAATATCCATTATCACGCATTGATGACTTGTTTGATCAACTTAGTGGAGCCAAGATATTCTCAAAGATAGATTTAAGATCGGGATATCACCAGGTGAAAGTACGAAAGGAGGACATTCCGAAAACTTCATTCTGGACAAGATATGGGCACTACGAGTTTCTGGTCATGCCATTTGGATTAACCAATACTCCAGCTATCTTTATGGACTTAACGAATCGAGTCTTCCATCAGTATTTAGACCAGTTCATGGTTGTCTTCATAGATGATATACTTGTCTATTCAAAGAGCCACGAGGAGCACGAGAAGCACCTGCGAATTATCCTAAAAATATTGAGGAGAGAGCAGTTATATGCGAAACTCAGTAAATGTGAGTTCTTCTTGGACAAAATTTCATTTCTTGGACATGTCGTTACAGGAGATGGTATTTTTGTTGATCCAGAAAAGATCTCGGCAGTTGAGACATGGCCTGTTCCTAAATCAGCAGCGGAAGTGAGAAGTTTTCTTGGACTTGTGGGATATTACCGACGGTTCATGGAGAACTTCTCAAGGATAGAAACACCTATGACTCGGTTGACTTGCAAAGATCAAGAGTTTATCTAGACCGACGAGTGTCAAGCTGCTTTCGAGGAATTAAAGAAGCGACTGACTTCAACACCAATATTAACTATTCCATCAAGATCAGGAGGCTATGTGATCTACAGTGGCGCATCAGGAAAAGGTTTGGGATGCGTATTGATGCAGCATGGTAAGGTAATTGCATATGCATCTAGGAAATTACGAGTACATGAGAAGAATTATCCAACTCATGACTTGGAACTTGCAGCCGTTGTATTTTCTCTAAAGTTATGGAGACATTACTTATATGGGGAACGAGTGAAAATATATACAGACCAAAAAAGTATCAAGTATGTCTTCACACAAAAGGAGTTAAATATGAGGCAACGTCGATGGCTCGAGTTGTGAAAGATTTTGAGATAGAGCTACATTATCATCGAGGCAAGGCTAACGTTGTAGCAGACGCATTAAACCGGAAGCCAATAGTTTACTTCTTGACAACACAGAAAGAATTATTAAAGGACTTGCAATGTCTTGGCATTGAAATGATATTTCTCGGAGCAGACGAGACATTAGCCAACTTACAAGTACAATCATCACTAGTAGAGAGAATCAAGACAACATTGCCTACAGACGCCAGATTCAAAAGATTAAAGGAAAGAACAGAGGCCGGAGAGCAAACAGGACTGCGCATCCATGATGATGGGATATTACAATGTGGTGATCGTCTTTATGTTCCAAATAGAGAAATTTGACAGGAGCTAATGACAGACGCACATAGTTCGATATATTCTATTCATCCGGGAGGCACCAAAATGTATCGTGACTTAAGACAGTATTATTGGTGGCATGGAATAAAGAGAGAGATAGCTCGTTTTGTAGCTAAATGTCTAATATGTCAGCAAGTAAAAGCGGAGCATCAGAGAACAGCAGGATTATTGCAACCACTTCTGATTCCAGAGTGGAAGTGGGAGCATATCACTATGGACTTCGTTACGGATTTTCCCAAGAGTCCAAGTGGAAGAGATGCAGTATGGGTAATAGTGGACCGACTCACCAAGTCAGCCCATTTCTTACCTTTCAGAGTTAGCCAATCTACAGAAGCTGTGGCTGACTTATATATGAGACAGATCGTAAGATTGTACGACATACCAGTCAGCATTGTGTCAGACAGAGATTCACGCTTTACATCACATTTTTGGAGAAGCATACAAGAAAGCCTTGGAACTCGTCTAAAATTCAGTACATCTTATCACCCGCAAACAGATGGGCAGTCAGAATGTACTATTCAGACATTACAAGATATGTTAAGGGCTTGTATGTTAGAATTTGGAGTATCATGGAAAGATCACCTACATCTTGTGGAGTTTTCTTATAATAATAGCTATCAGGCAAGCATTCACATGGCTCCGTTTGAAGAATTGTATGGAAGGAAATGTAGGTCTCCTGTGTGTTGGAATAATGTAGGAGAACGTCAGATTTTGGGACCAGAGTTAGTGGTCAACACCGTTGAGACAGTTACAAAGATACAAGGACACTTGCGAGAAGCGCAAGACAGGCAAAAACAATGGACAGACCTTCATCGTCGTCCCTTGGAGTTTAAAGAGGGAGATCATGTCTTCTTAAGAATATCACCTACCAGAGGCACCATCCTATTCAGAGGGCGCGTTAAGTTGAGTCCAAGGTATATTGGACCATTTGACGTGCTAGAGAGAGTGGGAGAAGTAGCGTATCGACTTGCGTTACCACCTTCACTTGAGGGAGTACATGATGTATTCCATGTATCGCAACTCAGGCGATATGTGGCAGACAACAGTCATATTCTTTACCATTCGGAGATTACCATTGGGCCAAGCTTGTCATATCAAGAGCAACCCGTAGGAATTCTCGATCGTCGAGATAAAGTATTGAGAAATCAGTCTATTCCCTTGGTCCGCGTAGCATGGAAGCATGGTTCGCCAGGAGAATCTACTTGGGAGCGCGAGGATGACATGCGCCAACGTTTCCCGAACCTATTCATTGACCAAGGTATAAATTTAACTTTGTTAATTTATATCTTATATCATCCTTAACTTCTACCGTGGTTTAGTTTTAATTTCGAGGACAAAATTTTTAAAAGTTGGGTAGAATATAAGAACCCTAATTCTAAAATCGTATTCTATATTATGTAATTTATTATTAGTAGTAATTATGACCTAAATAGAGAAAATAGAATTTCCTATTGGATCAAACCAAAACCCGCAAACCATTAAAAACACCCTTCCCGCGTAAAGTAAAGAGTTAATCAGTAGCAGCCTCATTACCCCGCGTATATTTTTCACCGTGCGTAAATTAAGGAAATAGCAGTAGCAGCTTATCCCGCATAAACAGACAACAGCAATCGCTCATCATCCGCGTATACTTCTCCGCGCGTAAATATCAACACCAATAATAAAACCACCGCGCGTAAACCACAACAGCAGCAGTATCAAACCACCGCCTATTTTACATCGCGTAAACTTTTCCTTTCACTACGCATAAAACCAACCATGCGTAGAACCCAAAACCATAACCATTAGGAGAAGAAAATATCAGCAGCAGAGGCAAAACTCAACTTTGCTTTGCTTTCCTATACGTGTAAGCTTCTCATTCCACCGCTCCTTAACACTATTATTACTAAATATCCCCAACCGCATACCTAAACCAATAAAAGGAAAACAACAGTGGCAACAGTTTCTTACCCATTAAGTAAATTCTACCGCCTCCTTATTCCTATATATATATCACAACTCTCCTAAAAATCTAATTCTACTTCTTACACCAAAGCTTAAACACTGTTGTGGACATTTGCACTTATACAGAACTTGCTCGGCAAGTATACCTTGCCACAGTACTCTTATTTACATTCCAAAATATGAATGATTCTATTTTATTTATATATTTGCATTGGACCTTGTTTATGAGACCACTCCAGTATTATGGAGCATTATTTAGTTCATTGGCCATGACACAGTTGCTACACGAGTTGTGAGTCACATATAGCTCTCGGACTACATATTGGGTTGGCCGCCTGTATGTATAAGCCGTGCGTTAGGGGTGACTGCTGATAGAAACTTTGTATGCTAGAAGACCTGACAGTTATTTAGAGGATTTATCATGTCATGGATATGGCATGCTTAGAGCATGGGGTGGGGAGAACAATAAGTAAAACATTTGGGCTCCTTTGCACTTTTTCTTGTACGCCCGGATTCTCCACCGGAGAAACGGGTGATGATGACTACTATATATTACTGGTGGCCTCTGCCGTTCAAAAGACGACATGCTTTGAGGCTCCTGATTCTCCAAGAGGGTCACACCAATCCCATATTTTAGCCAGATAGCCCACTTGGTGGAAAGTTGTTCTCAAACTGCATTCACTTAGATGGTTAGGTGACCCATTGGATGTTATTATTTCAGTACTTATTAGCATATTTTTATGTATCTTGTTACGTCCCTCTGAGGACCTGGTCCCTTTCCAGATATGGACGAGCAGGATTACCCACAGGATTACAGACCGGGACCTAACTCTACGTACCTGACTGAGGAGATCCTACCCTCGGAGTATCTGTGACTGATTGACGGTGTTTAGATATTTTGCTACTACAGGATAGTCATTTTTGTAGTGGATTTGTTTCCACCCGACTATCAGACTTGATACTCATTTTGGATATCCAGTTATTATTTAGCGTTTATTCCTACTGATTATTTGTGTTGTGGATGAGACATAGATTTTTGTGTGACTTGTTATGACAGTATATTACCACTGATGGATTTGAATATTCATATACAGCGTACGTGTGTATATGATTTCTACATATTGGAGTTCGTATACATACGGCTGGGCATGTTACGTATTCCTAGTCCAATATTTTTTGGGACTGGGGCGTGACAATCGCAAAAGCTTGTCCGCATCCTTGTGGTGGATTCCTCTGCTGCTGCTGGACTTGCTGGAAGAGTACTGCCTGGGGTGCCAAGGGTGGCCTCGGCTGATATCCTTTCGGTGCTATTAAGGCTTCTCGGTTAACCATCGGTGTTTCTCCTTGATGCTTTGTGCAATCTCTGCCTAAATATTGGCTGGATCCGCAAATTAAGAACAGTCCCAACTTGCGTCTGCTCCCTCTCAATATGGCCTATCTTGCCACAGTAGTGACAATTAGGAAGGAATAAGGCTCATGGTGCTGCTCTCGGTGGTGGATTCCTCTGGGGTCGCTTTGCAGCTCTTTCCTGCTGTACTCGGTCTTGTGCTAATGCGTGCGGCCACTTTTGGCTGGACTCTCTCCTAGTGACGTGCTCCATGCGTCGAGCTGCAGCAAGGACGTCTGTGTCTAAAGTACTTACAACGGAGCTGATTAACTTCTGTAGCTCAGAGCTAAGTCCGTCAAAGAACTTCTCTGCTTGGCTTTGCTGGGCTTGTTGATGAACCTTCTATTAGGCTTGCATCATCGCTTAGAATATTTGAAACATTTATTGTCCTTCCAAAGTCTGTCCTGGTGGAAATATGGGTATTGGTGGAGTGAACTGCGGCGATGGTGGAATGCCATCTTGTTGGATTCTCGAGGCATGCTGATTTGCTTGACTGCTTTGGTGAGTGGAGGGATCTCCACTTAATGGCGTCACTCCATCATCGTAGGTTACATTGGTCACTTGTGGTGTTCCTGCGAAAGTCTCATCGCTTGCTGGTGGATCCATTACTCTGCATCCAAAATAAACTATAAGATGCACACAAAGGAATCAAGGCAGGATGCAAGTCAAGAAATTCGAATCCGATATAGAGATCAAGAACGATTTAATTCAAGTGGATAAGATCCTAAAAATGATCCTATCCTTGTCGCAGGCTTGCTCGGTTCCTTAGTTGAAACCGAAGCAATTTAGTCGTTGACCTACATGGGCCACCAAAAAAATTATGTCACGCTCCAATCCCAAAATACCATGGGACTAGACACGTGGCAATGGCCAGCAGCACACACCGATGGACAAACCTAATTTAATGGACCCATCAGGGTGTACTTAAGCTGTAAAACAACAATAATGGTCTATGGTACTAATCTCATCCACAGAAATAAATACAATCAATATGAAATATAAAGTAATATCAAGTCTCAATAAAACATATCTCGGGGAACAACCCGATAATGAGTTTGATACATCAATTCAATAAACAGGAAATAACAAAAATAACTGAGTATAGATAAAGCAGATACTCAGAAGAAATCCCCGGCGATCACCTCGTCCTCTGGTAATGGTACTACTCCAATGTCATCTCCTATCCCGTATACCTAGGGGTAGATCTCCTCTGCTAAACCTGGAGACATAATCCGGATCCAGGCCCTCAGGGGACATAATAATGTACAAGAATAACTCAAGCCAAATAAATGCAGTATATAAATGAATCAATAGGGCATACTATGTAACCAGCTATGTGATATGCAAGTGAGAGCATTAATCATACTCAGGCTGAAACTACTAAAGGCACTGGGAAACCCATAACGGCATTTATTATCTCGAAGGGCCAGTACGTGTGCCAAAGCTCTATGTCAGAGTCTAAGGCACTCGCAGTAATTTATTATATATATAATCAGCTTTTGTATGATATGACTCTCCCCACCCAATGTAACCTCACGTCTCATATCCATAACACGCAAGATCAAGCTAATGCAGGAAGTCATAATGATAGCTAAGCATATGTAATATCTATGTCACAAATTCAGTAGCCTATACAGAATAACCATGAATAACTCAGAAGATTCTGTCTTATTAATAGTGTCAAGTGTCCTATGGTATGACGTACTTGACAATGCAAGCACCAAAATGTATAGAGTCGCGATATCAATCTCTAGGTGACGTTACACAACTCCGCGTGCGGTGTTGACATCCGAATCTTGTTTGGACGTTAAGTAATGTCACACGGTCCTAGGTTGAACAGATATATCATATAAATAAATCAAAGGAATAATATGTAGCAAGTACTGTAAGATTGGCAAGGTGCACTTGCCTTGGGTTTGAATTCCAATAGTTGCTCCTGTATCCGTGGGATCTTCAAGTATTCTTTTGGTTGCTGAAATAGACATTACCATCATGTTCAGAAGATATAAAATAGCTAGAATTGTCTGTCCATAAGTCCAATTTGGACACAGGGGCAAATTTGACCGTTTCTGGTCAAAGTGGGGTCCACCTATGGCCCACTTCATACCGAAAAATGTGCCAGAGACAAGGTTCTCCAAATTCGTCAAAATTAGTGTCTACAAGTCCAGAACGATGATACGAACCCAACGAAATTTCCAGAACTGGATTCCGATAAGCCGACCACAAAATCGCCCGTCAAGTGGAGCCATGGGGCCCACGTCACGGGATTTTGTCAACGTTCTCAGGATCGAACTAAACTTGGGTCACAGGACCAGCGTATCCCTAGGAGTCCGATGGTGCAAGTTTCGTTTCGAAACGACGAGTACACACGAAGTTACAATGAGTTTCAGAATATGGCCGATACGGGGCGTTGTCGACGGATACGCGTTGATTCCGGTGTGCACGCACATCCAAATTAACTTTCGCAAAATCTCACACGTCCATATTAACGGTGTGCACCTTTCGGTATAATTCTGTAAAACCCCCCTTCCTAGAAAATCGTATATACCCCTTTATTTATTAATTATTAATTAAATTATAGTAATTAGGGCTAAATAGGAGAAATAGATTTTTAATAATTTTTATTTTAGGTGTTCGGGCACTTAGAGGATTTATGGGACCATCAGGAATTTTTCAAAATTTATTCCATGTAGGAGACCCCTTAAGCAGTTGCTAGCCTAATGGTGTGCATTATTCTAATCTATGAATTTTCTTATGAGTATATATATAATATATATGTATACACAAATATATATATGTATAAATATATTTAGAAAGGAAAAGAAAAGAAAGTAAAAGAATAATTAAATAAGATTTTACTAATAATAATAATATTATTAATAATAACCTTAAAGCTAGAGCAGCCACTATACTTACAACTAAACTAGCAAATGCAACGTAGCCATTCCTTCAGCAAATGTAATTCCTTTACAAACAAACTTTAAGCAAAACCAATGCCCATCCCATTCCATCCCGCAGCACAGACCCGCTCCTTGCCTCGCGGACCCGCTTCTCTCTCCCTATTAAATATATATATATATATATATATATATATATATATATATATATATATATATATCTTTCAAAAACCCTAACCTAAAATATCCAGACTCCCTCTTCTCATCTAGAGCCGTCACCGCAGCCAGAGAACCCCGTAAAGCCGTCCAAACAATCCCGACGACTCCGACCTCGCGAACTGCAGATTCCCACACGAGACACCTTCGCTCCGGAGTTGTTTTCCGTCGACTCGCTCAACCAAACGCCGTTCCGTCTTCACCGGTATGCTCACCCCTTAACCCTCTTCCATATTTGTATTATAGCCAACCTCGGAAAACGTGTACCCCTAGGCGAAAAACAGCGCCCAAGTTGGCACGAGCAGACCGAATTCTGGGATCGCAGAAAACTGCAGTGACCACCCATATTGCCGAGTTCGTATCTCCCACCACAGAGATCCGAATTCGGTGATTCTTTCTGATATGTGTAGAATACTTGACCTAGTTCATTTTCTGTTAAATAACCCTAGATTATTAGCTGCTGTAGACATAATTAAATTCGTCATAAAACTATGCGAACCCACTTTTTTCAGATTTCCAAAAATTGAAAAATGGAGCGCACCCCACCAAACGGGACCGCCCCGCCGTGTACCAAGTGTACCAAATGGTGCACGCAGCGTAACCGGACATGTAAAAATTTGTAGGAACTGATTCGGACGCGTGTGCGCGCCGGAATCAGGCCGTATCCGCGGACACACCCCATGTCGCAACTTTTGTGGAACTCGCACGTATTTTGTGCACGCTTGTCAGATTACGACAAAACTTACGCCACTGGACTCGTGGTAACGCGCTGGTCCTGTGACCCAAATTTTCACGCAATTCTGAGACGGTTGACCAAATCGTCAATTGGCGGGCCCCATAGTTGACTTTTTGACAAAATTGTGTTCGGCTCATCGGAATCCACATTAGGACATACCGTTGGGTTCGTATTGACATTTAGAGTTGTTTGACCCATAGTTTGTCCCATTTAGAGACTGTTACCCTCGACACGCTTTTCGGTGCAAAGTGGGCCACACGTGGACCCCACCTTTGCCCGAAATTATCGTTTTGCCCCTGTGTCCAAATTGGACGAAAGGGATGTGCTTTTTATCTATTTTGCTCATTCCGGAAATGTTGGTGATGTTTATTTCAGCATCCGAAGACGTTTGTTTGGAGTCCTTAGTTCCAGGTTCCGTGTCCTTGACATCTGGGCGCGTACACTTTACAGATTTCTTGCCAGGCAAGTATACCTTGCCATTGTACTGTATTTACATTCCATATGAGGCATGCATGTTTATTTCCTGTTTATTTAGTTCATTTATTTTAACTGCTATATAAACTGCGCGTCTAGGGAAACTTGGGTGCAACGACGGTGACGTCGAACTATGTTTTTATTTATGTATATGCATTGGACCTACTTTTTGAGACTACCCCATCTTCATGAGGCATTTATGTTTCATTGGCCATGACACTATTCTTACACGAGTGTGAGTCACATGTAGGACACGGACTTGCGTACTCGGCTGGCCACTGGTACGTATAGGTCGTGCGACGGATAGGGATAACTGCCAATAGAAACTTTGCATGCTAGTAGACCTGGCAGTTATTAGAGGTATTATCGTGTCATGGACATGACATGCTTAGAGCATTGGGTGGGGAGAACAACAAGTAAGGCATTTGGGCTCCTTTACACTTTCCTTGTGTAACCCGTACGCTCCGCCGGAGATGCGCGGTCATGATGACCACTATATATTATATATTATCAGGCGGGCCTCCGGCGTTCGAAAGTCGTCGTGCCTTTGTAGGCCCCTGGATCTCCAAGAGAACCATGCCAATCCTATTTTAGCCAGATAGCCCACTTGGTGGAAAGTTATTCTCAAACTGCATTCACATAGATGGTTAGGCGACCCCAATGGATGTTTATTTTCAGTACTTTATTGGCATATAATTTTTGTATCTTGTTACGTCCCTCTGAGGACCTTGTCCCTTTCCAGATATAGATGAGCAGGAGTACCCGTAGGAGTATGGACCTGGACCTGACGCTACCTATCAGTCTGAGGCGATCTTACCTTCTGATTATATGTGATTCATTGCAGCTGTTTAGAGATTTTAGTTGCTATTCTTTTTGAGACATTTATTCTTATATTAGAGTTTATCCTCTTCTCTCTTTAGTAGTTTATTATAGTCGAATTGTAGTGGATTTATTTCCACCCGACTATCACACTTTGAGATTCCTATTTTGAGACTGTTTCTTTGATATTCAATTATTGATTTCCATTTATCTATTACTTGTGCTGTGGATGAGATATAGAACTGCGTGTGACTTGTTGTGACATATATTACCACTGTGGATTGGATATTCATGTACAGCGTACGTGTGTATATGGTTTCCATATATTGGAGTTCGTATACATACGGCTGGCGTGTTACGTATTCCTAGTCCTACGTATTTTGGGACTGGAGCGTGACAAATTCGCACAGGACCAAGTTGCCTCGTTTAGCGGGACGCACCCAGTTCCGAGAAAAATTAGGGTTTTGAATAACCAAGTTTTTGGTCATTTTCACCCGCGAAGTAATTATAAAATACAGCACATTAAATGAAACTAAAATAGGGTTTTAAAACTTGGTTATATGGTCTAATTTACTGTTCAGGTAAATTTTGAAAATATTAACCAGGTCGGGATTAAATCGGCCATGAACTTGTGAGTTCGGGCCAAATTCTGAATTTTCAGAAATTGGAAATATTTTCCTGATTTTGCGTCACGATTTGCGACCGACACAGGACACGATATGCCGAACTGTTGCACGAATTTTGAGAGGGTCACGTTGCAAACATGTCGAAACAATCTGTTCAGAAAATAAGACAGCGAGGAGAGAGAATTTCTACCTGTACAGAGGTCGAAAATTACTATTCTGAGTTTACACGCAGTGGCGCGACGCAGCTACGGCGGTGCTCGGCCAGTCAGCGGCTGCTCAGCTGTTGGGGTCGACAGGGGTGTCGTCGCTTGAGGCTCGGGCTGCTGCAGGGAGCTCTAGGTGCAGCGGAGGGGCTGTGTCATCGGAGCGGCAGGTGGAGAGGCAGCGGGTCATCTTCGGAGGCGCCGGGGGAAGAAGGTGACGGAGGCAGTGGAGATCATGGTGGTGGTGGTGGTCGAGAGGAGATCTGCTGGGGGTTTTATAGGGAGGCCGAGGTGGAGAAGGAGCGGCAGTTTGGGAGGTGGAGAGGCACGAGGAGACAAGGCAACGGCGGCGGACGGTGAGAAACGAACGGGCGGAGGAAACGACCGGCGGGATCGGGGGAATTAGGTTAGTTACTGTTGCAGTCGGGTCGGGTAGCGGGTTCGGGTATGGATCTGACCCAACCCGCTAGGGTTTGGGTCCTGTTCAGTCTGGTTGGTTCGGTTTAATTAGGGGTTTAATCCGGTTCAGGGTGGTTTGTTTTGGGTTTAATTAAAAACTATGTTTTTAGGTCTTTAAAAATAGTTCCCGGGTTCAATAAATTCCAGAAAAATTACAGTATGTCTATTTTTTTATTTTACACTCATAAATATTATTTTTATAATATTTTAATATTTAATAAAATTATAAAATTAAATTAATTCCTGAAAAATATTGATTTTTATTAGATAAAAATCACAGAAAATTCTCAAAAATTTATTTTTAAAATTTTAAAAAATCTGGGTATTTATAATCTACCCTCCTTAAGAGGATTACGTCCTTGCAATCAAAGAATAACGAAACATAACCGATCAGAAGAGATGATACGGTTGCAAAATATGTTTGTAGTACGACACAAGGGATAAAGAATCAAAAATCGAGAAAAATTGTGGGGGTTAAGCAGAATACATAGGGAAGAAAAAATATTTTTCCTAGGCAATGAGAAATATGTAATACAAGAGTAATGAAATCTGAATAGAGCAAGGATATCTATAGTCAATTACTAACAAGTTCAAAATACTAGGTTTAGGCTAGGAAAATGGAATAAACAAGCACGTACTAAGGCATTACTAGGAATAGGTAGCTATGACTAACATAAATCTTACGCGTATTAGTTAAAAATCACAGAAAATTCCCAAAAATTTATTTTTAAAATTTTTTAAATTTTGGTTGTTTACAACTACCACGGTACTACTCCACAAGCAAACATCATCACATAGCCCAAATTCGATCGCCTCGTCTCTACATCTCCAGCCATATCATCGTCGGTATATCCAACCAGCTTCAACTCGTCACCACCAAATTAAAGTCTCCAATCGACAGTACCCTGAAGATATCGTAGAATCCACTTGACCCCACTCCAATGTACCCTTCCAAGTTTGGAAGTGTACCTGCTAACTGTGATGACTGCGTGAGCAATGTCTGGCCTCGTATATACCATAGCATACATAAGACTCCCCACGACTGAGGCATATGGAACTTGCTCCATATCTTCCTTCTCGTCCTCGGTAGATGGACACTGCTCCTCAGTAAACTTAAAGTGAGCCGCAAGGGGGTTACTCCCTTTCTTTGACCCGTCCATCCCGAAACGCTGAAGTACCCGGTGAATGTACTTCTTTTGGGACAAGTTTAGTAGCTTAGACTCTCTCTCTAGACTGATCTCCATCCCAAGAATAGTCTTTGTTGCATCCAAATCCTTCATAGAGAAGGTCGTGCCCAGTTGGCGCTTTAACTCTGCTATCCTGGTGGCATTCCGACCCACAAATAGCATGTCATCAACATAAAGCAACAAAATAATAAAATCATCCTCGTCAAAGTACCTCACAAAAATACAATGATCCAACGTCATCCGTGCATAGCCATGCTCCCCCATAAACGACTAGAACTTCCTGTACCATTGCCTCAGAGCTTATTTTAGACCATACAAGCTCTTCCTCAACCGGAAGACCAAATATGACTTGCCCTTCTCACATAATCCCTTTGGCTGCTCCATGTACAACTCCTCCTCAAGATCACCGTGGAGGAATATCGTCTTCACGTCCATTTGCTCGACCTCCAAGTCAAAACTGGTTGTCAATGCTTGCACCGCCCGTATAGACGACTGCTTGACGACTGACAAAACGATCTCATTATAATCTACGCCTTTCTGCTGAACGTAGCCTTTAACTACCAGCCTCATTTTGTATTGAGGACGAGTAGCATCATCTGTCTACTTCACTCTAAACATCCATCGATTCATCAAAGCCTTCTTGTCCTTTGGCAACCGCATGAGATCATAAGTAGAGTTAGCCTCCAAGGAACTCATCTCCTCCTGCATGACCTCCATCCACTTATGCCTGTGTTTGTCTTCTATAGCCTCTGCGAAACTTTCGGATTCTCCCTCGTCAATCAGTAGAACATACTCATCCGGTGAGTATCTCGTATATGGACGACGCTCTCTATCGCTCCTCCCCAACGGAACCACTGGTGTTGGCTATATATCTACAGCCTCCGCCCCTCCAGGAACTGCCTCCTCGGCATGCTCTTCCTCCTGAGGGTCACCTTGACCATCATCAGCAAGCTGATGAACAAGGTTGGGAGCAACTCCATGTACTGGATCCCCCACAACTGGATCCTCTACGATGTCTTCTAGAAACTGTTCGAAGCGAAATTACTCTAACTTAGGCAATTTCTCAGCCTCAGAAGGCATCTCGGATTCCTGAGTGTTGGTCATGGTCTGATCCTCGATGAATACTATGTCCCTACTTCTGCAGAGCTTTCTTCCCACTGGATCATAGAGTCTATAGCCAAGCTCATCCCGACCGTAGCCGACAAAGATGCACCGCCTCGTCTTTGGCTTAAGTTTGGATCTCTCATCCTTTGGTACATGCACGAAGGCCTTACAACCAAACACTCGCAGGTGATTGTATGATGGCTCTTTGCCGTACCATACTTTTTTAGGCACATCATCCTACAAAAGAGCATTAGGAGTTAAATTAATAACATAAGCAACTGTGTAAAATATCTCACCTCAATAGCTGTCTTGCAAGTTTGCTTTTGACAGCAAACACCGCACCCTCTCCATTAGCGACATGTTCATCCGCTCCGCTACATCGTTGAGCTGAGATATCTTTGGTGGAGTCTTCTGGTGTCGTATCCCTTGCTTTCTGCTATAAGCATCAAAGGGACCGATATACTCGCTGCCATTGTCCGACCGAACACAAAGTAGCTTCTTGCCTGTCTCCCTTTCAACAGAGGCCTGAAACTCCTTGAAAGTGGGCAACACATAATCCTTGGTCTTTAAGGTATAGACCCAAACCTTCCTAGAATAATCATCAATAAATGTTACAAATAAGAAGCACCACCAATGGATTTTACCTTCATAGGACCGCAGACATCTGAGTGAATCAACTCGAGCAACGTTGGCTTTCTTGAACTTGGGTGACTTTGGAAAGATACCATATTTTTCTTTCCCACCAAATAGTACGTGCACTTCTCTAACTTTGTAGACTTTAGTCCTAGAATCACCCTCCTATTCATCAAGTAGCTCATCCCCTTCTCGCTGATATGGCTGAGCCGCCTGTGCCACAACTCAGTAGACGCATCAATAGCTGCATTAATCTCCTGTGCCCCCTGTGCGCTCCCTTCCACATAGTAGAGTCCGGGCCTCTTGCTTCCTCTGGCAATCACCATCGAACCTCTGGAAAGCTTCCACCGATTGTTCCCGAAGAGACTGAAGAAACTCTCGTCATCCAACCTTCCAACCGATACCAGGTTGAAACGGATATCAGGGACATGACGGACATCTTTGGGAACAAGAATTGCACATGTCTTTGTCCTCAAATGCACAACTCCAATGGCAATCATCTTCGACACATCTCCATTGCCCATCTTCAACACTCCACAGTTGTATGTTGTGTATGTAGCAAATAGTTTTCTGTTGTGAGATACGTGCGTTGAAGCACCTGAATCCACCAGCCAAGAGTTGTCATCGCAGGCGAGGTTTATAACTACATCATCGCCTACAATGATCACGTCGCCTCCATGTGTCGAGGCCGCCGCTGTAGTGTTCTTTCTTTGCTTTCCCTTATCGCCCTTCTTTTCTCTCTTCCAAGTGAAACAGTTCCGCTTGATGTGGCCCTTCTTGCCACAATGGTAACACTCCGAGTCCTTGTACTGACCCTTGGACCTTCCCATGCTTTTGTCTCTACCAATGCCTGGACTCCTACTTTTATCCCTTCCGTAGCTCTCTGAAACAAGCGACTCTGAGTGGGATGTAGATAAAGTGCCTTGATAATGTCTCCGTATCTCTTCATTCAGTACTTCGCTCTTGGCAAACTCCATACTTACCATGCCTTTCGGAGTAGAAACGATCATAGACACTCGTACGGTCTCCCACGAGTCTAGTAATGAACACAACAACCATAGTCCATGAACCTTGTCGTCAAACTTGACTTCCATCGAGGATAGCTGGTCAACCACGCCATGGAACTCACTCAAGTGATCCGTAATAGACGCTCAATCTTTGTACCGCAGACCTATCATCATCCGGATCAGGAATAATTTATTTACTTCGGTCTTCTTCGCATACAAAGATTTTAGCTTATCCCACAATGTCCTCACGTGCTCAATACTGGCAACGTGGTTGTACACATTCTCGTCAACGAACTGCCTGATGTACCCACACACCTGTATATGCTCAAAATTTCAGTCATCTTCGGATTTGTCACTTGGCCTCTCGGAAGCAAATACCGGCAGATGCAGCTTCTTGACAAATAGCAGATCCTTCATCTTGCTGCTCTAGTAATGATAGTTGGTACCGTTCAGGTTTACCATGCACACCGGCTTCGCGTCCATTTCTCCTCCCCGGTTTGCTTGTCAACTCCTGACACCCTTCTGAAATTTCAGAACCTGGCTTTGATACCACTTTGCTGGGAACAAAAGTGCAGAAATCGTTCCCCAAACCAAAGAGTACCTACGAGAGAACCGAGCAAAACGCACAAACCAAAAATGTCAAACACAAAATCGCAAACACAGAAATTTTTGACGTGGAAAACCCTTGCGGAAAAAACCACGGGACGATCGGAGTCAAACCCTGAAAAGCCTCCACTAATGGAATAAGAAATATACCAACTCCTTACAAACTTCTCACAGATCCAAATGGATCACCACAACTCTTTTGGAACAGAAAATAGATTATAACCACGAAGAAGAAAGACAACGAGAAATGCCCGAAACTGATCTCCTTCTTCGAAACGGCCTCTAATTCTTCTTTCTCCTCTCCAATGTTGCAATGACACTCTTCCCTCTTTTTCTCTCCTTGTTGCTATATTTTTTATTTAGAGAGAGAGAGAGATATATATATATATTTTAGGACCAGGAGACACATATATATAGACTCAAACCCACAACTAACATTCCTATTATAGATAGGAATATCTAATTCAAATCCAAATCCATTGACATATTCCTATTATATGTCGAAATATCCAATCCAAATTCATTGAAATATTACTATTATACTTAGGAATATCCAATCCAAATAAATTGAGGTATTCCTATTATATGTAGAAATACTCAATCCTACTCCGAAGTATTTTTCACATAGGTTGGGAACGCCGTCCACTCCAACAAATCTCTCCCTTCACAACTATGTGGAGGGGGTCGTCATTCCGACGATCCGTCTGCAGTACTCAAACTTTTTCCTTGATAGAACCTTTGTGAACATATCTGCTCTGTTGTTATATGTATGAACATTCTCAAGCGACGCTTCATTCTTGCAACCACATCCCGTATCCAATGATACCGGATATCAATGTGCTTGGACCAGTTATGAAATGTCTTGTTCTTCACAAGGTGAATAGCACTCTGACTATCGCAAAGCAAATGATATTGCTCCTGCTTTTGGTCATTAGCTGCTCTGTAGATAATCACACATTGTGGGTGTTGAATGATGAGAAAGGGACACTGAAATAATATGGACATGCATCCCTAATCGTTCCTTTGATAACATCGTAGAACCAGCATTTCGACCATCATATGATTTTTTCATGTCAATCTTCATATAGTGACGTATGTTACCGCCTCTAATGGAATGCCCAATCTTACGGATGCACTTTGTTCTTTGGTAATGAGCTTTGAAAGGATCGGAGCGGGCCTATTCACTAGCAACTTAAATATAATAATCTTGTATATGGATGTCGGCCTGAAGTCAGAGAAAGAGATGGAATTAGCTTTTTTCGGAAATAGCACGGGAAGGGTGCAAGTGATGGCTTTAGGCACATGGAACGGACTACCATGAATTAGACAGATTCATATAAAAATAATAATATATATATATATATATATATATATATATATATATATATATATATGAAAATAAAACTTAAGTCCACTCCAACATAAATCTAGATCCGCCCCTAGATGAGAATATATCCAAAGTCTTGGAGGAAGAGGGTGGCACGTCATGCCCGATAATGTCCCAACAACAGGTGACAAATGGCCCCAATGAATCCGTCATGTATTTTCCAGCAAAGCTTGCTTGGACCATACTCTAAACAACCTTACGTACAATCAATCGGAGTGGGAATCGATCATAATAGAATGGAGATTCATTGATGGCCATAAATGAGACGTTGATTAAGCGCATGCAGCATGAGATGAAGTCCATGCCTAAGGAGAGATAAGGCTTAAGTGCCTTGGCATGAAGCCTACTCGGACTAGTGCTGGCAATAAAAAATAAGTGTGTAATGTACTAAAGTATATATCTGGGAGAGAGTTGTATCTGGTGTTGTACGGGAAATAGGAATCTTAGTACTACTTCCTATTTTTGAAATTTAATATATTTATCTTTTCCACAGTAAATAAATATATATGAAATTGTCTTGTAAGACAAGATTATCATATATAGATTGTAATAAGAAACTATGAAACTAGCTAGAGTAAATATCATCTATCAAACTAGGTTTAGTCAGTGCCGGACTTTAGATTATGGTACCTGAGACAAACTCTAAATATAGTGCCCTCAAAGATTAGTGTTCATATATAATTTGTTTTTTCCTTCGAGAATGAAATAATAATATTTTCAACCCAAAATTCAAGGAATAAAACAATAAAAAAATTTAATATCCAAAAGAATATATGTTATAATTAAATACTAATAAAATTGAAGAAGTTCAAAACAAAAAAATAAAATTGATGTTCTAGGCAAATAATGTTTCGGGTAGGTCATAATGGTAATAAAAAAGAAAAAGAAAAACTAAGGCCATCAAACGCTTCATCAAGGCATCACATGTCACCCTAAACTAAAACTATTATTATAAATTGCTTTTACTGATTTCATTTATTCTCATCTAAACTATTTTTTAAGGCATTACTAGATATTTCAACAATAATTTATTAAAAAATTAATAAATTATAAAGCTCACCTAATGGATAGAGGCCAATTCCAGTAAGTATTTTAGGAACAAAATTCACTCATAGTTGTCGACACCAGCAACTAAATCGACTAGACAGGGATGACTATAGGCACTACCAAAATATGATGTAATAGTGACGTTTTTAGCGACGTCTTAATAAAATATCGCTAATAGAATTTAGCGACTCCAAAAATAAACGTCGCTATATGTCGCTGTTGACGACACATAGCGATGTTTAGCAACTGCACTTCGATTTTTTAAGAAATAGTCGATATAAGTTTCTTTAATGTCACTATACGTCGCTAAGTTTTTTGATTTAGCAACATATTTACCGACGTTTCTTTTTTCGATTTTTAGCGACGTTTTTAGCGACGTCTCTAACGTCGCAAAATTTTTAATTAGCGATGTCTATTGATGACGTCGCTAATTTTTTTCTTTTCAATTAGCAACGTTTAGCGACGTCTATTGATGATGTCGGTGTTTTTTTTTAATTGGCGACGTTTAGCGACGTCTATTGAAGACGTCGCTAAACTTTTTAATATATGGTTCAGGATTTCATTTTCCCCCATTCTGTCGATTCGATCCCCAAAAAATTCGAAACCCCCTCTCTTCCCCCCAAGGCGAAGTACCCCCCCTCTGGCGTCCTCCTCCTCCCCCATCCCTAGCCCCCCCATCGGCTCCCCCACAGCCCCCTACTCCGGCTCCCTACTGTCACGCCCCGATCTCCCGCAGGCAATCGGCCGTTCCCGCTAGGCGGGAATCACCCTCGCCAGCGCTCCCGCGGAACGATCGCTTAACCCATCCGGGCGTGATGCCGCACGAGCGTGAGCCACGCCCGTGCAAGGCCATGGTTCATTGGCTGGCGGCAAGAGTTCTAAGCCACAGAGTCGCACAGATTGTCCGAGTGCAGCGGAGTCATGAACACATAGGCGATCGGTAACAGGTTCACTGTGTCGACAAATATAGCGGAAGCATTGAAACACAAGTTGAAGTAAAGCAAGCTCTTTTATTGATATGAACAAGTGTTACAGGCGGCATATAGCCGAGATTACAAGTCGCTCAAGCCTCTCTCTCTCTGAAACAGTAAAAGCGTGCCAAGTGGCTACAACTGTGGAATAATTGTACAGGCGAGTTCGGGCTATGTTCACAACATTATGTCTTGTATATGTGCTTCAGTCCCGGACTCACCGTTGCTTCGGAGTGATGTCCACGCCTTAGCACGCACGTTGGAGGCGTCCGCACCGAACGAGATTCTCCCGCACCCTGCATACAAACTGGTGGATTATCAGTACATTGAATGCACTGGTGGGGAAGCTACTCGCCCGTTCGACAAATCCAAACACGTAATACAGGTTCCGTGCACAACTATTAAGTTGTCTTTCTAGTTGCCTTAGGATCAGTTTCATGCAAACATTAATAGCCTAACGTGTCGGGCAGTGCGCCGTGCGATGTTTGAGGAAACACGGCGAGACTTACCATCTCCTTCCCTGTCCAAGGCAAATATTGAGGCAAAACTTGTTAATTCAAGCACGGACAAGTATAAGCATTCAGGAGGCATAGCATATGCAAACATGAGGGTCGTTTTAACATGATCATTCAGGTGTTTAGTTGTTTCTTGATGCGATGCAATGACTCGCATGCGGATAGCCGCTAAGCGAGGATGACTTATCTATATGAACGTTAGTCGCTGGCATAGCCATAAAGGACCATAGTCAATTGGCGGGGTAGAGAATGCAACGAAAGCACGTGAGGCACTGCAAACCATCCCGTCAACCATGTGAGCGACTATTACGTTATGTTCCATCCGGATCGATACGGTCCCAGTGCCCCGCTGACCGCCTGTGGAATGGTGCCTCGTTGTCGAGTTTGTCCGCGACATGCAGGTCAGGATCAGGGTCAGTTTAAATCCATAACTTGAATGATAGTCCATTGATTCGTGATCTGAACGAGCGTTTGCTCCAAGAGCTGAGATTCGTTCGTTACATGACGTGATTCTCGTTCAGATATAAACTTGATGTGATTATCATTCAGTTGTCACGTTAAAGGATTCACGTTCAGTATTCGTTACCCTGATGCATGCCCCTGGTTCGGGGATTGCCTTGGCGACCCAATGGTCCAGGATACTTGCAGGTTCGTTCAGGCACGGAACGACTACGTAGTAGTCTCCTGGAGTTTGGATGAAAACATGGCAACACTCAAGCAGACAAGCATGCATTTCTAAGGAACATAAGCAGGCACGTTGCTCGGACCCGAAGGTAAGCCGAGAGATGAAATCGTTAGGGACTTAGCATGCGAGGGTCTGAACATAAGCAGTATTTTAATTTCCATGTTCTAGCATAGCAATATGAGTTGGGATTATTCCCTTAGCTAGGTGCGTTGGATTCTTATTAGCATGCAGGGGGTGATTCACCTAGCGACTAGCATGAATATTCCAGATTTTATGTGTGCTGGCTAAGCAAAGACAAGTTCACCGTAGCCACTCACCTTAGCGATGATTCACCTCGGTAGAGCGATACTCCTGAGCGAGCCTCTGAAAGCCTAAGCCAGGATTCCTGTAGGGACAAGTCTGGATATCTTTTGCTTCTCGTTGAGGCAAGGCGGGTCGGGACAGTTGCACTATTGCCGTTTGAGACGACAGTCCGCTTGAGCGGAACGGGGTGTTACATCCTACCCAACTCAGAAAAAGTCTCGTCGTCGAGACTTACTGAGGACAAGCAGTATCTAGGGTTGAGGCAATCCTAGACAAGTCGTTATACTTGTTCATTTGGATATTCACTTGCACAAGCTTCAAAATTAGCATATCGCTTAGACTGGATCGTGCGCACCTTCGACATGCATTTCTAGTGTGAACACGTCAACCAGCTTAGTGATAGCGAAGTCTCAGCACTCGAATTCACCTTTTCTTAAGTCTTGGATGGTGCACTACTTCAAGGCATCCCTCGAATAGATGTATTCAACAAACTTAGAGTTAGTGAAAATCGGACAAGCTACTAGCGATACTCTCAAGGGTTCGCACAGGTTGGCACAAAGGCCACTCTCAGCATACAACCAGACAAGCAATCATATCATTCAAAACACATTTTGAAAGTATTTAGACTTATTGTTGGAACAACCCATCGAGGCATTGAGAGAGAGCGTGCACATAACCCACGAACGAGCTTTCGAAACAGAGATATCGAATCGAAGTCCAAAGGCGTAGAAGCCATGCTCTGATACCAATATGTCACGCCCCGATCTCCCGCAGGCAATCGGCCGTTCCCGCTAGGCGGGAATCACCCTCGCCAGCGCTCCCGCGGAACGATCGCTTAACCCATCCGGGCGTGATGCCGCACGAGCGTGAGCCATGCCCGTACAAGGCCATGGTTCATTGGCTGGCGGCAAGAGTTCTAAGCCACAGAGTCGCATAGATTGTCCGAGTGCAGCGGAGTCATGAACGCATAGGCGATCGGTAACAGGTTCACTGAGTCGACAAATATAGCGGAAGCATTGAAACACAAGTTGAAGTAAAGCAAGCTCTTTTATTGATATGAACAAGTGTTACAGGCGGCATATAGCCGAGATTACAAGTCGCTCAAGCCTCTCTCTCTGAAACAGTAAAAGCGTGCCAAGTGGCTACAACTGTGGAATAATTGTACAGGCGAGTTCGGACTATGTTCACAACATTATGTCTTGTATATGTGCTTCAGTCCCAGACGTACCGTTGCTTCGGAGTGATGTCCACGCCTTAGCACGCACGTTGGAGGCGTCCGCACCGAACGAGGTTCTCCCGCACCCTGCATACAAACTGGTGGATTATCAGTACATTGAATGCACTGGTGGGGAAGCTACTCGCCCGCTCGACAAATCCAAACACGTAATACAGGTTCCGTGCACAACTATTAAGTTGTCTTTCTAGTTGCCTTAGGATCAGTTTCATGCAAACATTGAATAGCCTAACGTGTCGGGCAGTGCGCCGTGCGATGTTTGAGGAAACACGGCGAGACTTACCATCTCCTTCCCTGTCCAAGGCAAACATTGAGGCAAAACTTGTTAATTCAAGCACGGACAAGTATAAGCATTCAGGAGGCATAGCATATGCAAACATGAGGGTCATTTTAACATGATCGTTCAGGTGTTTAGTTGTTTCTTGATGCGATGCAATGACTCGCATGCGGATAGCCGCTAAGCGAGGATGACTTATCTATATGAACGTTAGTCGCTGGCATAGCCATAAAGGACCATAGTCAATTGGCGGGGTAGAGAATGCAACGAAAGCACGTAAGGCGCTGCAAACTATCCCGTCAATCACGTGAGCGACTATTACGTTATGTTCCATCCGGATCGGTACGGTCCCAGTGCCCCGGTGACCGCCCGTGGAACGGTGCCTCGTTGTCGAGTTTGTCCGCGATATGCAGGTCAGGATCAGGGTCAGTTTCAATCCACAACTTGAATGATAATCCATTGATTCGTGATCTGAACGAGCGTTTGCTCCAAGAGTTGAGATTCATTCGTTACATGACGTTATTCTCGTTCAGATATAAACTTGATGTGATTATCATTCAGTTGTCACGTTAAAGGATTCACGTTCAGTATTCGTTACCCTGATGCATGCCCCCTGGTTCGGGGATTGCCTTGGCGACCCAATGGTCCCTGATACTTGCAGGTTCGTTCAGGCACGGAACGACTACGTAGTAGTCTCCCGGGGTTTGGATGAAAACATGGCAACATTCAAGCAGACAAGCATGCATTTCTAAGGAACATAAGCAGGCACGTTGCTCGGACCCGAAGGTAAGCCGAGAGATGAAATCGTTAGGGACTTAGCATACGAGGGTCTGAACATAAGCAGTATTTCAATTTCCATGTTCTAGCATAGCAATATGAGTTGGGATTATTCCCTTAGCTAGGTGTGTTGGATTCTTATTAGCATGCAGGGGATGATTAACCTAGCAACTAGCATGAATATTCTAGATTTTATGTGTGCTGGCTAAGCAAAGACAAGTTCACCGTAGCCACCCACCTTAGCGATGATTCGCCTCGGTAGAGCGATACGCCTGAGCGAGCCTCTGAAAGCCTAAGCCGGGATTCCTGTAGGGACAAGTCTGGATATCTTTTGCTTCTCGTTGAGGCAAGGCGGGTCGGGACAGTTGCACTATTGCCGTTTGAGACGGCAGTCAGCTTGAGCGGAACGGGGTGTTACACCTACCCCCCGAGCGCCCCCCTCTCGTACGACTCCTTCCGGCGTGGCTCCTCCCCTCCGACGACCTCGGGCTTCTCCTCTGTCACGACCCGCACCCGGTATAGGGGTACGAGAGCGTGGGTACGTCCAGCCTACGTCGCAGCATAGGCGGTAGAACGCTGTCTAGGTCACAATACTATCTAATATCAATCTCACATGAATATCCAACTCCTTAAGGAGACACAGATATCACAATATAATACAGAATACTCAATCACATAAACTCGATCATGATGAGATATCGAAGAAAATAAATGAAATACAAGACAAGTCTAACAATAATAAATAGTCTAACCTGCAATCAATATCATCCAATCTCTAAGTATGCTGGAAACAAGTCCTCTAAGTCAAAGTCTGGAAAAATATCCAATCAGGATTGGAGCAAAGTACATCTCTAACAGCAGTTCTACATCAATGATATAAACTATGTAGCAGTAAATAGATAGAAATATACAAGATGCATATATATGTACAAGAGATACACAATAAAGGAAATACTGGAAATACTGTAAATAAATGCGGGAAGGAACAATATGTCAATGAACAAGAATACTATGACTAAGTGTGTGAGTACTAGCTTTAACATGTGATCGACTTAGGAACTTGTACACGAGTACGGGCCTGGCTAGTCATACGTGCGGTGTATGACCAACACTAACATGTGAACGAGACTTGTACATGAAGGGTATGATCACATATCAACACTAAAATACTCCCCACCCCGACTGGTATAGTAGATCCAACCATGGTACGCTATGGCACGAGATTCTCTAGGAAGGTAGCAAGTCTCCCCGAGAATCAGTGTCTGTATATGTACAAGATAAATAATGAAACATGACTTGTACAAGATACACCAAGAACAAGGAATAATATCTCATGACGAGATCCGGATATACTAATCCGTGTAACCATCGTGTCAAGAAATATGAATATTTACACTAGATACAATAAACATAGAGAATATCATAAATAAAAAACTATCAGAGAATGTACTCGCCTGTGGTCCTTAGCTGGTATGAATCAGAATCCAAGTCACAGTCCAAATAGCCTATGTATTACAAATTTATCGTGTCAAAAGATAATTTATTTAATTCTGGAATAATTACTCTAAAATCCTATTTTAATCTTATTATTCTGATTTTTAGGTCAAATCCTAATCTTGCCCAAAAGAACCTAAATTTTATCGACTCGAGACTCATGGCACGCAAATCGAGGCGATCTATTGACCGAAAAGTCGACCGACACAAACTCGACTTTCATGCATGATTTTCTATAGATTTCAGCATCAAAAACATGCTAAAATTTACGGCTCCTCCGAATTCAAATTCGTTTGGGAATTATGGCACAAACAAATTTCGTATCGTGCACGGATGGTTAAATTCTAACCTAGAAGTTCTACAGGATTAACAGTATAAAAATGTAAACCCCCTCGATTAATTCCATAGAAAGTCAGCTATGGATTGGGAAATTTTTGGATTTTTCAGCGGATGTTGAGGTTTAGAGTAGAGTGTCTGTTATTTTATTTAATTAAAACCTTGGCGCGCCCTATCATTGTTTAATTATTCGGAGCCCAGTAGCAGCCCATAAATTCCATCGGACTATTGTACTTCTGACTTGACTCGCCAATTTAGGCACTGGACTTTTCCATCACACAAAAATTGAATCCGTTGTGCTCTAAATTAATTGCACATTTTCCCGTATCCTAAAATCCATATTTAATTTCGTGTCAGACACCTGTGTCGTTACCCTCAATTTTGAGATACCAACTTAACCTGTTGAGCTGGACCAACTAAAGGGTCCAAGACTGACTCCAAGCCCCCACCATTTTAGACCTTTGTGTCATTTCCAAATTTTGACCCCAAGTGCCCCCATTTAATTTAAAAGCACGGAACACTTTAAATTCTATTTAAATCGGGGATACCAATTTTGTCTAATCCTATTTTAATCCCAAATTAATCCCAATGGACATTTCATTAAACCCATGCCAAACACCCAACACCCCCTCACCATGCAAATCACCAAACATAATTTTCTCCATAATTTTTGCATTATTTTATGTGTTCGTGCAATTTCCCAAATTTAAGGGGCTTAGTTGTAATTTATTGATTTTAGGTGTCCTCACCTCATTGGCCAAGACTAAATGGAGAGGTTACCATTTGTTGACCGTAGTCAATATTTCCCTCCCCCTTCCTTTGCATGAAGAAACCAAGTCTTCATGTTAAATCCTAGCAATCCAATTTAAATGGAAACATCCCCACCACACATCCCTCACACACACACCCCTATAAAACATCAACATCACCCTCACTACTCCCAAAGTCGGCCATAATCCCTAGGTATTGAAAAACCCCCCCTCTCCCTCTCTCTCCTTCCTCCTCCATATTATTCTCAATATATTTTTCTTCTTCTTCCATTCTTCTTCTTCTTCTTCATCCTTTCTTCTTCCTGGGAGCTGACTCCGGCCTGTTGCACTGACTCGACTCTGGCCCGGCTGACCACTCCGGCCCGAGAAGCTTCTCCGGCCCACTGTGCAATCCAGTCCGGCGACACTGTACAGTGTCCACCATGCGGTCTTCCACATCCGGCCCTGACCCGCCTACTGCCAACGGCAACTCCGTCGACTGCTGCGGTGCACTCCCCCGTGCAGCTCCGGCTATGCAGCCCCCCTCGACTCTTCTTCTCAGACATTCTCCACGGTGCAGCCATCCCCCCGCAGCGACTGTGCTCCTTCCTGTCCGCCCATCCGACCTCCTCCGACTTCGGAGTTCCCCCGTCCGGCCAGCACCACCTTGCTCGACCGACTTCCCCATCTCCTCCCTGTCCGGAACCATCACCTCCACCACAAGCTCCCTCATTCGAGCTCCCATTACCACCACCACTTCGGACCTCCGTCCCGTCCGACCTGCTCCACCCTGTCCAGCCATCATCACCACCACCACCACCACCATTGACACCATCCAGTCCGGCCAGCACCACCTCGCTCCGGCCGCCTAGGTATACTTCTCCCCCTCTTTATCATTTATGTATTGTTTTGTGTTTGAGTTAGGGTATTTGTTGTATAATGTTGGTATATATATATATGGTTAGTGTAGTGTAGTACTTGAACTATGTGATTAAGGCTAATGTTGATTAAGGCTAATAATGATTAAAGTTAATGTTGATTATAATGACTTAAGAATAGGGTTAAATGTAGGTTAGGGTTTATGTTTACATAAATTAAAATAAATTTAATTGATTTGCATGGAGGTTTGGAATTTGATTTTGATGAGATGTTATGAATACTACACATAGCGGAAAGGATGCTATATCAATTATTGAAGATTAAATTATTGAGAATTAAGATTCTGATATTTTGAACATTAAGGAACACTGAGGAGCACGTGTTTGATTGTGAACTAGTGAGAAGTATAAAACCATTGTTCGGTAATTTGGGGACTGAAAATTAATGATGGGTTAAATTAGAGTAGTACTTCATGAATGAAACGAAGGGTTAATAATCATTAATTGTGTTTTGAGGATAGCTTGATGATGTGGTACTGATGACTAGATGTTTTGACTATCGTACTGATAGTTAACTGTGGTCAAACCCCCTAGTGTCTTGTCCCTGTGAGTCGTAGCTGAGACTGAGTTTAGGTGTAGATGTATATCGCATCCCTGTCTGACGTAGAAAAGATTATTGATTATTGGTTTGTATCTCATCTCTAGGTTCTGCGGGACCTGAGGGCTTGGATGCGGTACCGGGACCCCGTCATCAGCAGCCTAGCGCAGGCAAGTGTACCTTGCCACCCTGTATTTCAGATTTCAGATATTTGTCGTTCTTTATGTACATGTGCGCATATTTGTGTTGACGTTCGATACTTTGCGTCCGGATCACAATCGGGTGCAGACGTTCGTCGTAACATCTTAGAATATTTGTTAGATGCTTCATAGCACCTCGATGCACGTACCTGAGTACATCGAGACCCCAGGACACACTCATACACTGTGATCGTGCCAGATTCCTGTATCCTGATACTAACATCATGACCAGAGACTGGGAAGACCTTAGGGTCGCGTCTGTTGAGTTATTTCTGTGTGTCGAGACTGTAGATAGAGGTTCAGGTTCAACGCACAATCGTTGACCGCTTGGGAAGGGGAAGACAGTTACGGTTTTATTTTAGACAGCCCACGCGTCGAACATTGTCTTTAAACTGTGTCACACTTGTTTGGTTATGATAGAGTACTATGTTGTTGCACTTATATTTTCTGCATACTTGGCATGCTGTATTTTTGTACCTTGTTACGTCCCTCTGAGGACCTGGCTTCCTGCCAGTTTTGCAGCATAGATTATTACGGAGCATTTTGAGTTGCTGTTGGAGTTACATGTCTTGCGGGCATGGTACCAGGTACTCACATCATATCTACCGACATTATGTTTATTTTACATTGATTATTCATCTGCTGTTGTAGCCTAGTTTTTATAGACTCATACTTCATCTCGAGTCTATTCGAGTTAGTGTGTTATTGGGCGGCCGACTTTAGCACATATAGCTCTTTCTTATATACTTCTGTACATTGTGGATTGAGACATAGAGATTTATATTTATGGGATATCTAGATAGTGCCCTTTATATTTACAGCTTATACGTATTAGAGTCAGACCAGAGTCCGATCGAATGCGTAGCTGGCGTGTCACGTATTCCTGGTCCTACATATTTTGGGACTGGGGTGTGACACATTTTTGTGGTGGCCCATGCAGGTCCGTTTTAAATTATCTTGGTCACCTGACTGTGCCAAGCGAGCCTGTAAATTAGGAATAAATATTATGATTGTTGAATAGGATCTCAATCCATAATCGATTTTTAAAAACTCCCTTTGTATGTGAATATCGCCCTTGGACTTCCAATTTACATTCGTTCAATCTTCGTCAATATCGCTATCCTTGTTTCTCGTCCCCTATTGTTCAGGAAGACGAATGCTTGTGACTGATGATTTCTCTCCAGAAGAAGATCGAAGACCAGACGATAGAAGACAGAATTCGTATACCTTTCTCTTAGAAGATTGTTACCTTATCAAGATAGATTGATGGGTTCTTTGGATTCTAGAACTAGTATGGAAGGTTGGCAAGAGAGTTGGACCCAGTAGTACCCTACCCGTGCTTGAGGTAACAGTGATCTTGGAAGTACTGAGAGCTGGAAGGATTGTTGATCATGACCTAGAATAATTTACGGAAATGCATAGCCTGATGATGGAAACTAGTGGTTGTATATGATAGCAATGCTAGGAACGATGATTATGACCTAGAGGAGATGAAATTTTAGGATCTCACTTGGAAGATAATGATCGAATTCCGGAAATTCTAGTATGTGCTTGAGTGATACCATTATTGTACTTGTGACTTGGAGAGATGAATAACGAAAAGAAAAAATTCGAGGAATAAAATTTTAGGAAAAACCTTGAGGAGAAGAGAAATTATACATTAGGCAAGGAAACATTTTTTTTTGGGGATTGATGTTGAAAATAGAACAGGAGAATTTATCTTGAGGTTAAAGTCTAGACTATGACATTATCCTTAGACCACCGGATTACCCTGAGTTTGAGTTTCTTCAGAGGGCCCGAGAGCATGGTATCCAACCTACCCTAGCGACACACATTGCAGAAGGTGAACCGATGTACCCTCACTTTATAGCAGAGTTTGAGGATGTGTTCCCAGAGGATCTCCCAGGACTGCCACCTGACAGAGAGATTGAGTTCACTATAGAGTTGAGTCCAGGAGCCGAGCAAGTTACTTCCCCCATTTACAGACTAGCACCAAAGGAGTTGGTTGAGCTGAAAGTCTAAGTAGATGATCTCTTAGATAAGGGTTTCATACGGGCTAGTGTATCTCCATGGGGAGCACCCATTCTGTTTGTACCGAAGAAGGACGGGATAATACGCATGTGTATCGATTACAGGGCGCTAAATGCTGTAACGATAAAGAACAAGTATCCACTGCCGTGCATCGATGATTTGTTTGACCAGCTTAGTGGTGCATGTGTATTCTCGAAGATCGATCTCAGATCTGGTTATCATCAGATCAAGGTACGAAAAGAGAACATCCAGAAGATGGCCTTTCGGACGAAGTATGGCCACTATGAGTTTTTAGCCATGCCGTTTGGTTTAACCAACGCGCCAGCTGTATTTATGTGTTTAATGAACAATGTCTTCCACCAATACTTAGATAAGTTCGTGGTGGTATTTATAGACGACATCTTGGTATATTCCAAGAGCCAGGAGGAGCATGAGAGGCATCTCAGGATTGTGTTGGAGACGCTGAGACATGAGAGGTTGTACGCCAAACTCAGCAAATATGATTTCTGCCTGGATAGAGTACCATTTCTGGGGCACATAATCATCGGAGATGGACTATCAGTTGACCCGGAGAAGATAGCTGCAGTTGAGACGTGGCCTACCCCTACATCAGTTACAGAGGTTAGGAGTTTCCTCGGACTTACCGGATATTATCGGAGGTTCGTGGAAAACTTCTCGAGGATAGCTGCACCTATGACGTGACTGACGCGTAAAGGCGAGGAGTTTATCTGGACCGACGAGTGTCAAGCGGCTTTCTATGAGCTGAAAAAGCGTCTGACATCAGCACCAATTTTGATACTACCTTCAGGATCAGGAGGATTTGTAGTGTACAGTGATGCGTCTGGGAGCGTATTAGGTTGTGTACTGATGCAACACGGTAAGGTGATAGCCTACGCATCTAGACAGCTGAGAGTTCATGAGAAGAACTATCTGACGCACGACTTGGAGCTAGCTACTGTGATATTTGCACTAAAGCTATGGAGATATTACCTTTATGGTGAGCGTATAGAGATTTACACAGATCATAAAAGCCTGAAGTACGTCTACATGCAGAAGGAGCTCAACATGAGGCAGAGGCGCTGGCTAGAGTTGATGACAGATTATGACATTGAGTTACAGTACCACCCTTGTAACGCCCGCAACCGCACGGTACATTACGCTGAGTCGGATTGAATAAAACAAATGCTGGTTACATTTGAATTGTTGGATTTTGGGAAGAAGGATTGACTGAGTTGGTTTAACGTGCAGATGGCTAGCGAAGTTTGAGGGAAATCAGGTGTTCGTTCAGAAGAGTACTGAGATAGCTGGGTTGGAATGATAATGCCGTCTTCCTTAGTCCGATCTGTCGGAAGATTTGGAGAGCATGGCCTGCTCATACGGTCATACCAGTTGAGTAGATCGCGCTTGCATCGGACCACGGGTTCAAGGGATTGGCCGTATCGGCAGGACATGATGCTTAAAGGGATCAAACATTGTGAGTGGGCTCTTTTCCTTCTCCTCTATTCCTTCATGCCTAATAATATGGAAAACGCGTAAAAGGCTTGAAAACTTGGGCTAAAACATTGGGAATTACTACACTGAGGCGTGCATAGAGTGTACGTCGGTTGCTTGGTAGGATTGTGGCTTGAAATGATTTACGCGTTGGATAGTTGGAGCTAGAGTTGGATTATACATTTGAGGAAGTTGGTTGAATAATTGGGATTATGCTTGGACAGTTGGAATGATACATTGAGGCATTGGAGATATCGAGAATTTGGGCGAGCGAGCGTGCATCCGTGCACGAGCATCACTTGTTCGCTTTGTCTTGCAAAGCGAGCAGTTGTGGCTCAAAATCGAACAACTGCATCGGCGAGGGCATTGTGCCACTGTTGGGGCATTGTGCCACTTTTGGGGCATTGTGCCATGGGTTTGTTCTGAGTTGGGGTATTGCACCCAATTTGAAACACTGTGTTGAGAAGAGGCATTGTGCCTATGGGCATAACTTGATATTTTGGTGCCTTGGGCTATATATTGAGGTTTGGTTTTAGAATCCTTGGTTGGATATGTTGGAAGAATGGTTATGGATTCTTTGGTTGGATATTTCGGTTGGATATTTGGTTGAATGAGTCTAGGATCGCTTGGTGGGACGAGAACGTTCGATCCTCTCGTCATACCTACTTGGTGTCTGCATGTCACGGACAACCTGTGTTGCACAGGATTTGGTTTTCTCGAACGGGATGTGGACTCCGGGGCACCGGGACCGTTCGGCCACGGAGGAGACTGTTTGTGGTATTAAACGAAAGAATGAAAGTGTATTTCAATGACGGGGTTATAAGAGGCCCGCGCCCTTTGGTTTACAAACAAACTTGTACAATGTAATCCTATACGAGGATGTGGGAGTATAATTTATTTAATCTGGGTATAAATTGCTATAGGTGTCTGATCTGCGGTCGATCACTTTAGCCCTTGGACTACACAATGTTGAAGAAGTGCCGTGGAAGACAGGATGCAGCTCCGGAGGTTGCACAGGAGGGTGGATGCGCGATGCTGAAGGTCGTCGCTCCCTGTTCCTTGCCCGAGCTCTGGGTTCTCCTCTCTCTCTTTCTATCTCTCCTCCTTGATCTCTGGTTCGATGATCTGGTCCGATCTAATTCTTCGACCTTTGATCTTGTACTGGTTTTCTTGACCAAATTTCTGACCTTTTTCCCCATTGATAGGGGTCTCTATTTATAGAGTTTTGGTGACAGTGACCACTCCGTCGGTGTAACAACCGAGGAGTGGACAGTACATCACCCTTTTACACAACGGTTTAAAATAACCAATGCCTGCGTGTAAATGACCTTTTGAGTGAGCATGTGACGCGTGTCCAACTAAGGGGACAAAATGCGTATATCTGCTACGAAGATCACGGCGTAGAAGCCACGTAGGTAGGTATCCCTTGTGTAGCAGAGGTTGGCGTAAAAGCCAAGCGACTGTCACCTTGGCGTAGAAGCCAAAATAGGCATAGAAGCCGAGCAGGCATAGAAGCCGAATGGGCATAGAAGCCGAATGGGCATAGAAGCCGAACAGGCATTGAAGCCGAGCAGGCATAGAAGCCGAATGGGCATAGAAGCCGAATGGTCGTAGAGACCGAGAGGGCGTTGGAAGCCGAGGGAGCACTGATCCTGAGCGGGCGTAGAAGCCACTGCGTACCGAGTCGAAGTGCTGATGCGGACGTCTTAGCCGGAATTACGGCTTTCGAAGATGTAATCAAATCTTCTACAGAGATTTGTCATCATCTTGTGCATTAAATGCGGAGACGTACTTTTGAAGGTCTGCAGCCCTTCTGTGCATCCGTCGCGGAGACGTGCCTTGAGGGGAACTGTCACTGCTCTATGCAATTTAGACGTAGAGACATGCCTCGAGCCCCGTACGAAGTGCAGCTTTTAACGTGGCAGCGGTTTGCCTTACTGCGGAGCGTGAAACAGCTCATGTTCGCCCGTGTAAACAAGGCAGCGTATTCCCTTGTACGCGAAAGAGCGGTTTACGCTGGGGGGATTTCAGTAGACGACGGCTTGGTGATATTTAACCAAATCCTCTGCATTAAATGCAGAGATCCGCCATCATACTGCGGGGTGCGTCCCGAGGGGTCTGCCATCGTTTCCAGCCGTCGTCTGGGTAGCCGTACAGTACTTTTTGTCAGGAGTCAGAGGCCAGGTTCACCGCATGATTTGACAGGTTCATTTCGGGGAAGACAAAGCATTTCTCGTACGCTTTAACGCTGCTTTGAGAGCGGCTGGGTTTTACGCCATGGAGGCGATGAAGAACCCTGTTTTACGTTGGATGGCTTCAAAGGCCTCTGCTTACGCTGCTCTGTATCGAGATGCTGCGTAGATCGTTCCAGCATATTTTTCATGCTTCTACAAGACCCCCTTCAAAGCTTTTAAATTCCTCGGAATTTAAAACGCTTTGAAAGAAGCATGAACGGCCCCTCGTGACTCGAAACATTTCTGAATGGAGCGTTGAAACGGTCGGTACTGACTTTATGGCAGATTTATTGGGGACCGCTGTGATCTCTTGCGCCTATAAAAGGCTGGGGGTTGAACTTGTTTCACCGCATTCCCATTGTCATGCAGAGATGATCGCCGGAGCTCGTCGGGTCGATCTGAGGAAGAAGAAGATTATTTTCTTCCAGCATGTAAGGAGCCGAAAAGGACGGCGTCTTCGAGCGAGTGTCCACTGCAACGATGGATCATGGAAGGATATCTTAGCCTCCCTTGCTCGGGATAATCAGCAACTTTGTATGGCGTTGCTTCTGGCGAGAAGAACGGTCGTATTAGACCACACTGCTTGCAAGCAGTGCCTTCTCTCGTTGCCTCCGGTGACGAGAGTCAGACAGACTCGTTCTGTCCCGGCTTGAGCGGTGCACGGAGCTTGGGACCTGTAAAATCTATGCAAGCCCCAACTCTGTCGTCCTCCGCCGTCGACCATCTGCTGGAGAAGATGGATGAAGACCTTGTAGAGGGGACTTCCCTCATATGTAATCACAAAAAATGAAGAAAACCCCTGTAGACAGGATTTCCCTCATATGTAATTTGTGATTTTAAATAAAGTCGTCTTTTTCTCCATATGATCGTCTTTGCCATACGTTGCTTGTGAAGTCTGAATATGTGCAGCTTCGACACGTCTGAATCTTTACGCCGACTCTGATAGAAAGGGTATTAGGCCCTGAATAGTCCCTAGAATGCTGCTTAGCGTCTTTGAACATTTAGAACTGTCCTGTTGCTAGGACTGAGGGACGGCGTAGAATTCTGAACTGTTGCTTCTCTGACAAGCAGGATCTTGTTCAGACTTTGTCTTCAAGAATGATCTCTCGAAACTCCCTTGGAACAGGGTCGAGGTTTTTGGCTGTCGAATTGAGTTGCCACCTTGATAGACGGAATGTTCAGACTGGAGTCTGGATGAACCTCCAATTTTGGACCCGAGAAGAGTAATTTCTCAATGTTTGAACTCTGTATGCTTCGGGTACTTGGGATGCTCTGGGTCAAGAACGAGTATCTTCTGTGTGAACTCTTTGCAATTGACCGCCTTGGAGATTGTTCGGATATGCGAAAAGTCGTGGAGCGTGAAATCATCAGTCTGTAGCCTCTGAGCGTAAAAACACCACCGAGCGCGAAATCGTAGACTTGTGGTTCCTGAGCGTGAAGTCGTAGGTTTGCTGCCTCTCGAGCATAAAAGCTACCGAGCATAAAGGCATCCGGGCATAAACCGTAGACTTGTAGCTGTCGAACATGAAGTCGTAGATCTATTGCTGTTGAGCGTAGAAAAGCTCCTTTAGCGCAGAACTGTAGATCTGTAGCCTGTGAGCGTAAGAACACCATCGAGCGTGAAATCGTAGACTTGTGGTTCCTGAGCGTGAAGTCATAGGTTTGTTGCCTCTCGAGCATAAAAGCTACCGAGCACAAAGGCATCCGGGCATAAACCGTAGACTTGTAGCTGTCGAACATGAAGCCGTAGATCTGTTGCTGTCGAGCGTAGAAAAGCTCCTTTAGCACAGAACTGTAGATCTGTAGCCTGTGAGCGTAAGAACACCATCGAGCGTGAAATCGTAGACTTGTGGTTCCCGAGCGTGAAGTCATAGGTTTGTTGCCTCTCGAGCATAAAAGCTACCGAGCACAAAGGCATCCGGGCATAAACCGTAGACTTGTGGCTGTCGAACATGAAGCCGTAGATCTGTTGCTATCGAGCGTAGAAAAGCTCCTTTAGCGCAGAACTGTAGATCTGTAGCCTGTGAGCGTAAGAACACCATCGAGCGTGAAATCGTGGACTTGTGGTTCCTGAGCGTGAAGTCATAGGTTTGTTGCCTCTCGAGCATAAAAGCTACCGAGCACAAAGGCATCCGGACATAAACCGTAGACTTGTAGCTGTCGAACATGAAGCTGTAGATCTGTTGCTGTCGAGCGTAAAAAAGCTCCTTTAGCGCAGAACTGTAGATCTATAGCCTGTGAGCGTAAGAACACCATCGAGCGTGAAATCGTGGACTTGTGGTTCCTGAGCGTGCAGTCATAGGTTTGTTGCCTCTCGAGCATAAAAGCTACCGAGCACAAAGGCATCCGGGCATAAACCGTAGACTTGTAGCTGTCGAACGTGAAGCCGTAGATCTGTTGCTGTCGAGCGTAGGAAAGCTCCTTTAGCGCAGAACTGTAGATCTGTACTCCTGAAAAGAAAATTTCTTCGAGCGTGAGGTTTTGCGGATCTGTTGCTTCTGAGCGTAAACTGAGCGCCACCGAGCGTGAGATCGTCTATTTGGTATCTGCTGAGCGTAAAGTCGTAGGTTTGTGGCCTCTCGAGCATAAAAGCTACCGAGCACAAAGGCATCCGGGCGTAAAACCTAGACTTGCAGCTTCCAAGCGTAAAACCGTAGATCTGTTGCTGTCGAGCGTAGAAAGCTCCTTTAGCGTAGAACCCGCTGAACCGTCTTGCACGAAAAAACCTTTCGAATTCGCTGACTGTCCGTTTTTTGAGGGTAGTGGGCTGACGTAGCATCCAATCATAACCAACTCTTAATTGCGAGATCCGGTTGGGGTCTCGAGGGGTTCGTCCGAGGATTCGAGGAGTCGACTCGGACCGTATATATATACCCCAAGATTTTGAGAAAAAGCTTTTTATCTGTCTTCTGCGAAAGAGAGCTTTCGACTGTTCGAGTTTTCCTTCGTTCCTTCTCCGAGCACTTCGAGTCCTCAGAAATGGCGTCGAAACAAACTCCCTCCACCAAGGGAAAGAGCGTAGGTTCCCCGTCTCGTCCTTCGGTACCGGTGAGAGAATCTTCGGTCGGGCGAAGTGAACCTCCTTCCGAGAGAAGTATTCCGCCGACGAGCAGTGCACCTGGCTTTAGAGGTAGAGCCTTTTGGGATGACACCAACGACGAAAAATCCTTCGCACACGTTGAACGTGACCGCGCTAGGTCGTCTTCTGTGCTGATAGCCTCTTTTGAGGAAGATGATGCACGGAGACATTTTCATCTTTTACGTCCACATTTCTAATGTGCTAGCGTAAGAGCTCCATATTTTCGTAGCTCTGAGCGTAAAAGCTCTGGCTGACGAAAATCGGGGTATACCGTAAATTTTGAATTTTACGTTTGCGGAGGAGACTTCTGGCGTATAGAGACCAAATTTGCGCAATCTTGGCGTAAAGCACAGACTGTCGTTTTCTTTTGGTCTGTACTTGTGCAGGATTTGTAATGACCTATTTTCCTTCCACTTTTGTAGTTGATTTGGGTGAGTCACCGCTGGCTGAGGTGATGGGCTCTGCTGCCGGGATGCTGCACTCTAACTACCTGGAGGATCTGTCCCATGTGGCCTTTTCCATCTCTGGACCCCAGTACCATGAGGGCAGGGCATTTCTGATATCGGCCCAGGGTGAGCGAATGCTGTTGAGCATGATCAATGGCGAACCGCTGACATATGTAGACGGGGAGCAGTACATAAATCCGTCTTTCCTCTTTGGGGATATGATCGATAAGCAGTCCCAGACGAAACCCAAGAGGGTGCCTTGGGTCTTCCCTGTCGGGAATTTGGTCTTGTATCTGCCGACGATGCCGAGGGATTATCCTATCTCGGCTTTCTCCCATGTGACGCATCCTAGGAAGATGTCGTGGAAGCTGACTCCTGATCTTCATGGGAAGCCTGGGAAGATCTTTCATCTGAAAGGAGCTGACCAGGGGTCTTTTGTCAGTCGCCCCTCCGGCGTTGTAACGCTGTTCCGGGGTCTGTGCCCGGGTAATGTCCCGAGTGAAGATAGCTCGGTGATCCAGCCTGTTCAGTTGCCGACCTTCTGCAACGACTTCATGAGTCGAGGTGGGGTATATCCCAAGGAGAATCCTCGGTGCAACGGGTGGATCGCCCCGACGAACTCCCGATGGAGATGCCTAGTTGATTGGGCCTTGTCGCACTTCCGAAGAGAGCTGGAGGACATCGGACTATACGCCGCTGTGAGCGCGACGAGTGTTGGGTTGCCTCCCAATGCTAATTTGTTCTTGGCACTGATGGAGCGGTATATTCCGCTCACCGGGACCTTCGCCACTCCGCTGGGGGAGTTGGGATTGGCCCTCCATGAGATGGCAGTTGTCTCGAGACTGCCGATGGGGGATACCCCATATGAAGAGTATGTCCCCACCAACCGGGAGTTAGGGGATTCGGACCCTCGAGTGGCGAAAGTATATCAGGAGCTGATGTGTCAGTACTTCGCGTGCACCACTTTTTATGACGAGCCATCGAATTTGGCCCATACCACTAAGTGGATATCTTACCTCTTCTTCCATCGGGCTAGGGCCGCCAAGTCGGAGAAAGCTTCGGGGGGTAAGAATGAGCCCGTAAACTGCTTGAGCGTCCTTAGTGCCCAGGTGGTCGAGGCTCTTATGGAGGACGCCAAGGCTCCCGATCAGATTTTCGTTAAGGGGGTAGGAAAATACCCCGAAGGCACCAAGGCCCACAGTTACTTGAGGCGCTGTCGCAGGCCTCTGTCTAAGGAAGCCCAGCTGGCTGGTTTTCTCTCCATATGGCTGCGTCGAGTGGTAGTGCCCGGTATCGCGTCTGCGGATCGAATTCACCGGAACATCCTGTGGCCCGCAGTGCGTCTGGTGTTTGGGGCAAGACTGGGCCTGCTTCCTGCCATGGTGTGCCGTATTCAGGCTGGCCTGAGGGCCATGACCGATGGGTTGCTCGTCGATGAAGCTCGACGTGAGAGTTTTCCTAGGGTGGAATTGCCATACCTATATTTGATGGGTTGGTTAATTCTCCACAACCCCCGGGTGATGTCTCCCGGTTCCAGTAGCAGCTCAGGGGGCTTATTCCTGTTGAATTACAGGGATTCTACCTGGAATGTGAATACAGTTTTAGACTGTCGGTTAGTGTTGAACCTCAGCCATGGCTGGAAGATCCTTTGTACTCCCCCTCCGGTATATTGCAACCAATTCGGGGTGTGGCTTGAGGATTCAGGTGGAGAGAAGACCGTTCTTTCTCCGGAGGCTTTCAATTGGTTGGTCTGTATCAGACCATCCCATCTGATGTATAGGAGCGAAGACTATTGCTTCTTCGAGCCCTACTTGCCTAGTCGATTTGCCAGGCAGTTCGGGTACGATCAATTGCACGTGGGTAACGCCGTTACCAGCTTCAGACCCAGGGGCGGACTCATTGATGGAGCTAGAGGGTGGCGATATTTTATCATGGGTTGTACGGGGGCAATTTTTATCGTGCCGTTTGTTACAACCTCCACGGATCTACGCCTCCTTCACTCTTACGCCCAGTTTTATGTGGCAATTAACACCTTCCATCACGATTTTGACATGCGGGGAAGTTTTAGAGTGCCTTCTGCCAAGCCTGGGGGAAGATTCGAAGTCCCCTCGGTTTCTTCTGACGAGGACGAGGAGTCTGGTACTCCGGATGAGCTCCTGGTGTCGTTGCCGAGGTGTGCAGTGCCTGCGCCGGTGGGGGCTTTGATAGTCTCCTCTGGGAAGCGACGGTCTTCTGCTCCGAAGGAAGCTTCCCTTCGTAAGAGGAGGAAGGAGACGGTGGCTCGTCCTCTCCGCATTCCTGGTATTGAGGCTCCTGTGAGTGAGTCGGCACCTTCCTATATCAGGGATGAATCTTTGGCTGGAGGTTCCTCGCCTTTTGGAGAGGGACCTTCTACAGTTCCGGCTGGTGGCGCCGGGGAGTCCTCGCTAGAGGTTTCTGTCGCCGTGGCTGCTTCAAGCAGTGGAGCGGGATTGCCCACGTGGCCGCTGCAGATGGGAGAATCTTTCCCGAGGTCAGCAGTGGGGGAAGTTGCTTCTGGGTCAGCAAGCACGCTCGGCGAGACTCCGGCTGACGAACCTCGACCGCGTCTCGGGGAAGGCTTGACCAAACTTTTGGCGATGTCGTTCGGCCCACCTCCTTCTCCAGGTATGACAGGTCGCATTGCGTCCTTAAGGCGTGGTTTAGCCACACCAGGTGCAGACGCGTCGTATATGCCGTTGGCTCCTAGTAAAGATGTGGAGGCGCCTAATTCCGAGGCAGAAGTGTCTTCGGGGGCCAGCTCGCCTGGAGAGGTTTCGTCATCCCGGGAGGGGGACGAACCTGTTATCGCGACCTCGCCTTTCGCGAGTATGCCGATGACCTCGATCGTTGCCGTTACACCATTTTCGGTCGCGCCACCCGTCGAGACGGCGGCGGTGGCTACCTCGTCTGCAATTGTCCCTGGAGAGGGAGTTACTAGTATCGCGGTTACTCCGAACGTTCAGTCGGGTTTAGTCGCGTTGACTGAGCAGCATACCAGCCTTGTCTACACCGGTTTACAAATGATGATACCGATGGTGTTGGCGAAAAAACTTGACTTCGAGCTCCTGAAGAAGACTTCTCATCTTTCGATCGAGGTTATCAGGGGGCTTGGCAATCCTGGAGTAGCTGACGCTTTGGAGGCGGTGGTTAATGGTTTAGAGCAACCTGTTAACGAATATTTGCAGCGGGCTGAGGCCAGCCTCGATGCTGATGTCCAGGCTCGATTCGACCTCATGGCTGAGCGGCTCGCTACCAAGCTTGCAAGTCTAGACAACTCTATCCAGAAGCACAAGCTGGAGAGGGATAGGAGAAAGGCTGTAGTGGAAGAAGCTCTTGCTGTCGAGACGCAGTGTCGATCCGAGCATGAAGGGAATGCAGCGAGGGTCTCCAAGCTGAGGGAAAAACTTGCTCTGGCCGAGGAGTGGGCTTCCCAGTCATGGGCAGGTTTAGAGGTGGCGACTGGTCGACTGAGTGAAGCGCGACGGGATCTGGACCGTGCGAAAGCTGCCCGTGCGGGCTGTCTTCGGGCAAGGGCTAACCTGACCCTCACGCATACCCCCGAGGCACAGCTGGAGCGGGCTCGCGTCGATGCCTTGGCCCTTAGGAAGGAGGGGATAGCTGTACTGGAGAGGCAGATTCGTGATCTGATTACTCCGCCGTCTTGATGTATCTCTCCTTATGTAATTTTGCCTCCTTCTGAATAAAAGCGACTCTTTTCTGACCGTTGTGGACCCGTCATTTCGGAATGTAAATGACAGTTTTTTAGGTGAGGGGGATATCAGAGGTAGTATGGACCTGATATACTCTCGATACACCTCTTTAGCAGGATATATCTATTCAGAGGTCGTACAGACATGATAGGATATGACCTAACTAGTTTCTTTTCTTGGAGTAGTTTTGTCAGAATTGAGGTTCTCGCTATGTTCCGCTTGGGCAGGGAATTAAGCGTAGTATCTTTCAGGAACTTGCCGTTGATGGGAGCCATTAATAGGTCTCCGTTAGGCTGGGCTATCCTGTAGGCGCCGTTCGAGAACGTTGTCTCGATCACATAAGGGCCTTCCCACTTGGGCTGGAATTTGCCTTTTCTTCTGTGAGTTAAAATCATCGGCCTTCTTACTGCTAGAACTAGCTCGCCGACTTTGAACACCCTTTCCTTTACTTTATGGTTAAAAGCCCTGGAAATGCGTGCTTGGTAGAGCGCGATGCGCTGTTGAGCTTGGAGACGTTTCTCGTCTAATCCTTCTAGCTCCTGAAGCCTTAAGAGGTCATTCTTTTCTTGAGTCAGCTCATTAGCCACGGCTATCCTGAGCGACGGGATCTGGATTTCAATGGGAAGAACTGCTTCGCTCCCGTAGACCAGCGAAAATGGGGTACAACCCGTTGGCGTTCGTACCGTCGTGTGGTATGCCCAGAGGCATTCGCCCAGCTTTTCATTCCAGTCTCTCTTGTTTGAAGAGACAAACTTCTTCAAGAATTTGATAATGGTTTTGTTGAAAGCTTCCGCCAAACCATTAGCAGCTGGATAGTATGCCGTGGAGGCAACATTTTGTATCCGGTTTTTAACGCAAAACCGATGAAACGTCTGGCTAATGAACTGGGGCCCATTATCATGAATTATCCTCCGGGGTACCCCGAAGCGATAGATGACGTGATCTTTGATGAAGCTGACTACGTTGGATGCCTTTACCTCGGTGAGAGGGATTGCTTCGGCCCATTTGGAAAAGTAATCCGTGATGGCCAGTATGAACTGGTAACCCCTGGAAGAAGATGGGTGAATAGGACCGATGATATCCATTCCCCATGCTTCGAAAGGCCAGGATGCGACCGTAGGATGTAGATGTTCCGATGGTTGATATATGAAGTCTGCATGAACCTGACAGGCTCTGTAATGCTTTGCATACTGTATTGCATCTGCGATCATGGTCGGCCAGTAATAGCCCATCCTCCTGATGCGATCCTGTAGCTTAGGCCCGGGTTGATGCGCTCCGCATACGCCGTCGTGAGCTTCACGGATAATCTGCTGTGCTTCGGTGCCAGAGAGACACCTCAACAGCAGTCCGTCGTAGGTCCGGCGATACAGGCGTTGTGAAGACGCGTCGAAGTAGAAGCGTAGCGATCTTCTCTTGACGGATACTGCTTCCTTGGGGTTCTCCGGTAAGATTCCGTATGCCACGAAATCTATGAAAGGACTTGTCCAATCTCTTGTAAGAGGATCGGCGCTTACAGCGTAGCTGCGTTCTATGTGACAGCTGTTCTTCATACAGAACAAATCTCTGTTAAGAAGGATTACCGAATCTTGCCTTCTTATAGGAGCGGCCAAGTCTGCGGCCAGGCTGGCCAGGGCATCAGCTTCCAGATTCCGAGATCGAGGTACGTGTTCTAGGAAGAACCCTTTGAACATCATGGCTATCTCGATCGTTGCCCGGTGATAGGGGATGAGGTCTGGATTACGGACTTCGTATATTCCCCTGACTTGATTGACGATGAGCAGAGAATCACCGAAAGCCTCCAGGGATTCTACCCCCAGTTCCGTGGCAACTTGGAGCCCAATTAGTAGAGCATTGTATTCCGCCACGTTGTTGGAGCAGGGCTCGCTAAGAGAGTATGCTCGGTAGATGACGGGACCTTGCTCTGAAGGTTTGATAGCTGGAGCGTCAGCCGGCGTGTCTTCCTGGTTTGCTCCATTGTCGTCGAGGTAGGCCCTCCCTGAACGGGTTGCGATAAGTACCTCGTCTTCGTCTGGTGCAGAAGAAGTTGTGATCATGTGGCATGATCTGTATTTGGGATTCTTCTCGGAGGTAGGCTTGGCTGCCTTGGTCTCCCTCTCGAGCTCTGGCACTAAATCCGGGTGAACCCATATTATCTCGCCCTGCCGGGTAGTTAGGGGCACCAGGTTGTGATTTTAACCCCTAGCCGGGGGAAGGTTAACGATGTGCATCGTTGCCCGGGATATAGGTGCAACACCATTAGGGACCCTTTGGGGAGGTAGATTGCCAAACTGCAGAGAGATCATGTTGGCCGCAACCGTCTTCTCGGTGCTGTGCAGAGTGATGGCCTTAGTATCAATTAATCCCTGGATCTTTTGTTTTAATACATAGCACGCCTTCGTTGGGTGGTGTACGTATCTGTGGAAGACGCAGTATTTGGGGTCGTCGGTATTGCCAACCTCCTGGGGCCGCCTTAGCTCCGGGAGGGCGATCTTGCCACTTTTGACGAGACACTCAAAGATACTTGGGATATCGTCGTCGTCGAAAGAGTAGACTTCGACGGGCCTAGAAGTCCCGGGTTTTGCTTGCGTGGTTGCCGCAATCTTTGGTCTGGCCGTGTTGATTGCCAGGGCTTCTTTCCCTTTGGGACCACGAGGATGGTCACTGCTGGGAGATGACCTCTTGCCTCTGTCAGAGGCGGAGATCATGATGCCATTGTCGCGCGCCTTGCAACTGTTGTCTTCGGCGGCTACTGCCGAGATGATGAACGAGGGCCAATCATGGAACTGATATGGTCCTGTGAACACCGAGACCACGGGCAGGAGATTTTTCCTGCAAATATCCACCAACGCTGAGTCTGGAACTCCTGGGGGCATTTATAAGGTGGCCTGACGAAAGCGTTCGATGAAGATGCGGACGTCTTCCTTTTCCTTCTGTTTGACTTCGATGAGGGAGGACATAGACATGTCCATTCCTCCTTCGTAGAATCGTGTGAAGAACAGAGCTTTGAAGTCCTCGAAGAAAGTAATGCAGTTGTTCGCCAAGCTTCTGTACCACTGGTAGGCTACTCCCGAGAGACAGCCTTTGAACACCCGAGTGAGGAGGGCATCGTTCCCTTGTAGCAACACCGTCATCATACTGAAATAGTTCATGTACTGACTTGGTGATGTTTTTCCCTCGAACAGAGCCATAGTCTGAGGTTTGTATCTTGGAGGGAAAGGGACCTCCTCCCAGACAGCTGGATAGGGCTGGTTGATTCCCAGTTTCTTGAGCTGATCTTTGTGCTTCAAGGCGTCGAACTGGACTTTTAACTCTCGCACTGCCTGCATCGGATTCTCAGTTGGAAGCGGGGCTACTAAGCGGTGCAGAGTCAGCTGTATTGTAGCTCCAGCAGGAGGTAGGGCATTTTCTAGGTGAGGCAGCGGAGGAACTGTTGACTCTTGATCCAGCGTAGGCTCTTGGCTTGGGTTGGATGGTGGTGAGTCCACCCCCGCGCGTATCTGAGTTGGTGGGACCGACGCTTGAGCCATGGTAGTTGCGTGCTGAGCGAGCATCATCTGGTGCATGTTTTCCATTATGGATTGCATTTGTTTCAGAGACGTCTCCAGCGTAGTGATGCGTTCCGCGCTCCCTGACGACGAAGCTTCCTCGCGCTCATCTTCAATGGCGTAAGCTCCCATTTCCCTGGGGGTCATTGAGGGATTAGTATAGGTCGTTATAGAAGTCGACTCCATACTTTCTGCCTCCGATTCGGGAATTTGGCGACCTTCGGCGTCGGAATCAGAAGAGGATGACGCTGGTTGTTGTGATCTTGCGCGAGTGTTTTGGAACACCCCGGCTTCAACGTCTCCGAGGGGCTTACTAAACCTCCTTCGGCTCGGAGGTCTGGAAGGCTGTCGTCTCGAGCTCGACCCTCCTCTAGGTATGTGTGAAGCCATGTTCACAGACGCATGCGCGGGTTCCCCTTCCGGAAAAGACAGTGAGTAGCTCAATCGGTCGAAGACCGATTGTTTCGCCTTGGAGCAGCAGCAATTAATCACAACTTTATGACTATTACAATAGCGTTCGCCAGGAGGTGAGATAGTCATGTTGGAAGGTCCTCTTTCTTTACGCCTCCTGATTAGATATCTGCGTAGGTCAGGAAGGTTTCTTTCCGCCGTCTGAGTTTGTTTTACGCCGAGGGACCCCGCCTGGCGTAACTTGGAGATTCGCTCAGTCTGGCGTGAGGCTGAAGAGGCTCTCAGTTGGCCATTAGCTTCTCGCGTAATCCAGAGAGTAGGCCGATCATTCTTTTGCTGGCGTTAGGGCCCAGTAGTTGAATATTCACCCGCCTGCTTTCCTTTGTGGAGATCACCGCGCTCGTCTGGTTTACCATAAAGGTCAGATGTCATTTTGCGCGTAGAGCGCGATCTGTACTTCTGATTTGGTGTTGAGGTGCCATCAGAGGTCTTGTCTGTACCGTGCGCAGCGGGAGACTGATTCCTGCGCGTATAGCGCAGTGGATATTCCTGGGTTAGCTCTGAGGCTTTGCCAGAAGTTTTGTCTGTACCGCGCGTAGCGGGAGACTAATTTCTGCGCATAGAGCGCAGTGGATACTCCTGGGTTAGCGCTGAGGCTTTACCAGAAGCTTTGTCTGTACCGCGCGTAGCGGGAGACTGATTTCTGCGCGTAGAACGTAGTGGATACTCCTGGGTTAGCGATGAGGCTTTGCCAGAAGCTTTGTCTGTACCGCGCGTAGCGGGAGACTGATTTCTGTGCGTAGAACGCAGTAGATACTTCTGGGTTAGCGCTGAGGCTTTGCCAGAAGCTTTGTCTGTTCCGCGCGTAGCGGGAGACTGAATTTTACATGCGGGGCACGGAGGGAGCGATGCTACCACCTCATTGGTCGGAGAGATCGGAGAGATCGGAGAGTCCACAGGAACGACGGAGGATATCTTGGGCATCCACACTTTGTGCAGCTTCCTGCTATTTTGGACGGAGAGAGAGTGAGAGCTACCCCCAGTCCGAAGCATGTCTTCGTAGGTAGACTGGTCGAACTGAACGACCAGTGTCTTCTTCACGGTTCCTACAGATACCGCATCATGTTGAGCAATTAATTCCTCGTCAAAGAGAAAGATGTCCCCAGCAGAGTCGCCATCTTGTTTGTGGTATTAAACGAAAGAATGAAAGTGTATTTCAATGATGGGGTTATAAGAGGCCCGTGCCCTTTGGTTTACAAATAAACTTGTACAATGTAATCCTATACGAGGATGTGGGAGTATAATTTATTTAATCTGGGTATAAATTGCTATAGGTGTCTGATCTGCGATCGATCACTTTAGCCCTTGGACTACACGATGTTGAAGAAGTACCGTGGAAGACAGGATGCAGCTCCGGAGGTTGCACAGGAGGGTGGATGCGCGATGCTGAAGGTCGTCGCTCCCTGTTCCTTGCCCGAGCTCTGGGTTCTCCTCTCTCTCTCTCTATCTCTCCTCCTTGATCTCTGGTTCGCTGATCTGGTCCGATCTAATTCTTCGACCTTTGATCTTGTACTGGTTTTCTTGACCAATTTTTTGACCTTTTTCCCCATTGATAGGGGTCTCTATTTATAGAGTTTTGGTGACAGTGACCACTCCGTCGGTGTAACAACCGAGGAGTGGACAGTACAGCACCCATTTACATAACGGTTTAAAATAACCAATGCCTGCGTGTAAATGACCTTTTGAGTGAGCATGTGACGCGTGTCCAACTAAGGGGACAAAATGCGTATATCTGCTACGAAGATCACGGCGTAGAAGCCACGTACGTAGGTATCCCTTGTGTAGCAGAGGTTGGCGTAAAAGCCAAGCGACTGTCACCTTGGCGTAGAAGCCAAAATAGTCATAGAAGCCGAGCAGGCATAGAAGCCGAATGGGCATAGAAGCCGAATGGGCATAGAAGCCGAACAGGCATAGAAGCCGAGCAGGCATAGAAGCCGAATGGGCATAGAAGCCGAATGGTCGTAGAGACCGAGAGGGCATTGGAAGCCGAGGGAGCACTGATCCTGAGCGGGCGTAGAAGCCACTGCGTACCGAGTCGAAGTGCTGATGCGGACGTCTTAGCCGGAATTACGGCTTTCGAAGATGTAATCAAATCTTCTACAGAGATTTGTCATCATCTTGTGCATTAAATGCGGAGACGTGCTTTTGAAGGTCTGCAGCCCTTCTGTGCATCCGTCGCGGAGACGTGCCTTGAGGGGAACTGTCACTGCTCTGTGCAATTTAGACGTAGAGACGTGCCTCGAGCCCCGTACGAAGTGCAGCTTTTGACGTGGCAGCGGTTTGCCTTACTGCGGAGCGTGAAACAGCTCATGTTCGCCCGTGTAAACAAGGTAGCGTATTCCCTTGTACGCGAAAGAGCGGTTTACGCTAGGGGGATTTCAGTAGACGACGGCTTGGTGATATTTAACCAAATCCTCTGCATTAAATGCAGAGATCCGCCATCATACTGCGGGGTGCGTCCCGAGGGGTCTGCCATCGTTTCCAGCCGTCGTCTGGGTAGCCGTGCAATACTTTTTGTCAGGAGTCAGAGGCCAGGTTCACCGCGTGATTTGACAGGTTCATTTTGGGAAAGACGAAGCGTTTCTCGTACGCTTTAACGCTGCTTTGAGAGCGGCTGGATTTTATGCCATGGAGGCGATGAAGAACCCTGTTTTACGTTGGATGGCTTCAAAGGCCTCTGCTTACGCTGCTCTGTATCGAGATGCTGCGTAGATCGTTCTAGCGTATTTTTTATGCCTCTACAGAGACAATTGGGTATTACATCTTGGGCGCAGTGCTGGTAGTCCGATATCACCAGGAGGGAGTAGCTGCCCAGCCCTGGATCGGGTAGGACTGTCCTATTGATCTTGGTCCGATCAATGTCCTTTATGGCTTGGCCAGTGACTTCATATAGATAAGAGATGGTTTGCTTTACTTTTGTAAGCCCCCACAATTTATTCTATAGATAGTCAGGTTGGATTTGGAAAAAATTTGGGTTGGTAGCAGATGTTGAGGTTTAGAGTAGAGTTGAGTCTGACCGTTGTTTTAATTTATTTAATTAAAACCCTTGGCGCGCCCTATCATTGCTAAATTATTCGAAGCCCAATATCAGCCCGTAGATTCCATCGGACTATTGTACTTCTGACTTGACTCGCCAAATTAGGCACTAGACTTTTCTGTCATTCAAAATCAGATTTTGTTGTGCTCTAAATTAATTGCTCAATTTTCCAAAATCGTAATCTATATTTAATTTCCTGTCGGATACCTGTGTCGTTACCCAAAATTTTGAGATACCAACTTAACCCGTTGAGCCGGACCAACTAAAGGGTCCAAGACTGACTCCAAGCCCCCACCATTTTTGACCTTTGCGTCATTTCCGAATTTTGATCCCAAGTGCCCCCATTTAATTTAAAAGCACGGGACACTTTAATTCTATTTAAATCGAGGATACCAATTTTTCTTAATCCTATTTTAATCCTTAATTAATTCTGTTGGCTATAAAATTAAACCCGTGCCAAACCCCCAACACCCCCTCGCCATGCAAACCATCACCTGCAATTTTCTCCACAATTTTTGTGTCATTTTATGTGTTCGTGAAATTTTTCGAATTTAAGGGGCTAAGTTGCAATTTAGTGATTTTTTAGGCGCCCTTACCCTATTGGCCAAAACCAAATGGAGAGGTCACAAAATTGGATCCAATTTACACTCATCCATTCACCACTCCTCATGAAGAAATTATTTTTCTTCATGACATATCTAGGCCCTCCATTTTGAATAGGAGCATCTCCACCCTCCATCCTTTCACCACTCTCTATAAAATATCACATCACCCCACCCTCACAACTCACCAACCGGCCCTAATCCCTAGGTGTGGAAAACCCCCCTCTCTCACTCTCTCTCCTCCCTCCTCCATTTATTGTTCATGCAAAGAAACTCCTACCTTCACTCTTCTTCTTCATTTGAGTTTTGTTCCTCCCTGTGAGAAGACCCACCGGCCGCTCCAGCCCGACTCCGGCCGTCGACCCCCGCGGCGGCTCCACAGCAGCTCCGCTCTGGCCTGTTCCGCCGACCGGGCTGTTGTGGCCGACTACGCAGCAGCCGACCGAGGCAGCTCCGGCTGCAGCTCCCACCGACAACCCGCCGAAGTACTCCGACAGCACGTTGAGAACTCTTCCCGACCGGCGGTGCAATACCCCAACCGCCCCACTGTACAGGCTCCACCCTGTCGGCCTGTACTTCCCCGACCGCCCCCTGTGCAGACTCCGGCGCCGAGCAGTCCAACCGACTCCACCGTGCACCCCCGCAGAAGGATCTGGCTGCTCCTTATTCGACCCACTGTCCTGCTGTGCGGCCACTATCCGGTCGACTAAGTCCCCCGGGCCGACTGACTCGCTCCGGCAGTGCACCCCTGACCCGTCCGGCCCGCTGTGAACTCCTTCGTCCGGCCATCTCCGCTGGCCACTAGCGAGCCGGCCGCCAACACCTGGGAATACCCGACTCTGACTTCCCCATCCCGTCTCCTCCCGATTATTACACATTCACCATCACCACCATTAGTTTCCACCACCCTCCATCGTCCACTTCATTCCAGCGTGGCCGTCCTCCCCGTGGCTTCCAGCTGTCCATTCCGGCCAGCAACCTCGTCGTCGAGGTATACGAATCCCTCCCTCTCTCTATGTTTATATTTATATGGACTTGCATTAGCTAGGGTTAGTATATCATGTTAGGGTAATTGTAGTGTAGTACGATGAGCATGGGATAATGACATGAGATTAGGGTCTAATATAGATTTTGGTTTATGTTTAAGGTTTGCATGGGAGTTTAATATTTTGTTTATAACTAAGGGTTCTGGATATTACACATGGTTGAAAAACTGCTAAATCAATTAATGGAGGTTTAAAAATGAGCTGAATAAGGACATGGAATATATATGCATGATGGGCGGATTTGAGGCATAAATAATAAAATGGGAATTTAAATCGCCAAATGAGATTTGTAGCGGTCGTCCAAATTAAATGCAAATTGATTATTGTGGGAACAAATTTAATTTATTGAGTAATAAGATTATGATAATTGAACATTGGTGAACACTGAGGAGCACGTATTGGATTATGAACTAGTGTGTAGTATAAAACCATTGATCGGTAATTCGGGGACTGGAAATTAATGAAGGGTTAAATTAGAGTAATACTTCATGATTGGGTAACAATGATATAAAACGAAGGGTTAAAAATCATAAATTATGTTTTGAGGATGGTTTGATGATGCGGTACCGATGAATAGTTGAGTTGATGTATCGTACCAATAGTCAACTGTGGTCAACCCCCTAGCGTCTTGTCCCTATGAGTCGTAGCTAAGACTGAGCATATGTATAGACGTGTGTCGCATCCCTGTTTGCCGCATGATAGCTTATTGATTTAGTTTGTACCTCTTCTCTAGGTACTACGGGACCTGAGGACTTGGACGTGGTATCGGATCCCCGTTATCAGCAGCCGGACGCAGGCAAGTGTACCTTGCCATCCTGTATTTCAGTTTACAGATATTTATTATTTCGTTATGTACATTGTGCACGTATTTATGTTGACGTTCGATACCTCGCGTTCGGATCACAACCGGGTGCTGACGTTCGTCGTAACGTCTTAGAATAATTGTTAGATGCTTTATAGTACCTCGATACACGTACCTGAGTATATCGACATCCCAGGACACACTAATACACTGTGATCTTGCCAGATTCATGTATCATGATACTGATATGATGACCAGAGACTAGGACGACCTTAGGGTCGCGTCTGTTGAGTTACTTCCATGAATCGAGACTATTAGATAGAGGTTCAGGTTCAGCGCACCATCGTTGACCGCTTGGGAAGGGAAAGATAGTTACTAGACGTTTGGGCTCCTCTGTACGCGCTTATATATTTATGTAGTATTTATATTATGATCCTGTATCTAGTGTAGTGGTTTCACCCGTGTGACTCTTTGCCCGGAGTTGCAGTACGTGCCATGTGTTTCCGTGTCCGGAGCTATGGTTTTATTTTTGAAAGCCCACGCGTCGAACATTGTTTTTAAACTGTGTCACACTTGTTTCGTTATGATTGAGTACCCTGTCGTTACACTTTTACTTTCTGTTTACTTGGCATGCTATATTTTTGTACCTTGTTACGTCCCTCTGAGGACCTGGTTCCCTGCCAGTTTTGCAGCATAGACGATTACGAAGCTTTTGGAGTGGCTGTTGGAGTTGCATGTCTTGCGAGCATGGTACCAGGTACTCACATCTTATCTACCGCTATTATGGTTATTTTATATTGATTATTCATCTGCTGTTGTAGCCTAGTTTTTATAGACTCATACTTCTTCTCGAGTCTATTCGAGTTAGTGTGTTATTGGGCGGCCGACTCTAGCACATATAGCTTTTTCTTGTATACTGATGTACATTGTTGATTGAGACTTAGAGGTTTACATTTATGGAATATCTAGATAGTGTCCTTTATATTACAGGTTATACGTATTCGAGTCAGACCAGAGTCTGGTCGAATGCGTAGCTGGTGTGTCACGTATTCCTGGTCCTACGTATTTTCGGACTGGGCGTGACATATTTTTGTGGTGGCCCATGCAGGTCAGATTTAAATCGTCTTGGTTACCTGACTATGCTAAGCGAGCCTGCAAATTAGGAATAGATGTTATGATTGTTGAATAGTGTCACGCCCCAGTCCTAAAATATATGGAACCAGGCCACGTGGCAATGGCCAGCTGACACGTCTTCGAAGATATCCCAATTTAATGGATCCACGAAGAGTGCTACGCTGTCCTATAATACTATATTTCCAATATCAATCAATAACAGGTAATCTAATCTCATCCACAATATAAAGAGCAAGAACACTAAATAAACTGCTGGTTAATAAATACCAGTCTCAAGATATCATAGTACAACCAGTGATGTCTGGTGGGAACAAACCCACTACTATGACAAAATAAAGTACTGAAATGAGATAAAAAAGAATGGCTATGGCATCAGCTGAGAAGATAATGATGCCCTCCATCTAGGCTAAAGGCCTACCAACTGGTCACGGAAAATCTGACGGGTGTACCTCCAACTCCTCAGCTGAAGCGAATCTCGTCTCCTGTCCTGGGCCGTATACGGTGGGGTAGTAAGCCTCGTCTAAATCTGGAAAGGTACCAGGTCCTCAGAGGGACGTAACAAGATATAAGAAAACAACATGCTATATATATGAATACTGAATAAAATAAATACAATAAAGGTGTCCTAGCCATCTAAGTGAATGCAATGTGAGGACAACGCTGGTGCGTATGGATGGGTGTAGGCATAACGTCCACGCTCTGAAGAGAGTAGCATCAGTACAGTATATCATCCATATCGCTCCGAAGAACGTGGCATCAGTGTAAAGGGAAAGTCATTGGATCCGAGGCTCCTCGGAAACTACGGTTCCAATGTGGGTACCCCATACGCCTACTAGTTGTCCTCTCCACCCAATGTAGATACGCAAGTCGACTACTCGATGTGCATACCATATATCTATATGCCAAGTCTCTAAACTATATCCTGACTACCTGCTAACCGTGATGTAGGTGATACGCAACGATAGCTAGTCGAATACGCAAACCCGCATCCCAATATGAATATGTCTCAGTGAACGTGTAAGGTGTCAGGTCTCAGACAATAACAGAGTATTGTCTAATGGGTGGAGTCTGCTAAGAACTAAGTCCATATATACTAATCATCGACGTACCCGTCGAATGCACCCGAGACAACTCGGACGCGCACAGTTGTATAAACTACAAGCAACAAGAATATAATACAACATATGCATATTTAAATTAGACAGTAAATATAGCAAGGTATCTTGCCTGTATCCGGAAGCTGTGAATGCCAGAAGCTGGTTCCTGCAATGTCTCCTGGCTGGTCCAAAGTTCCTAACACAAAATATAATATAACCATCTAATATCAGGCACTAAGAAATACATACGTAATTATGACGTTGCTCATAGATATTGTTGTCGGTTTACTATTGACCAATTTCAGCATCACAGGTGCACGTAGCTAGGGTGTACCCGTGTTCTGTCTTCGGTCAACGTGCTCCTTGCGACAGTAATCTCAAGTTATGGTTGATAACTATTTCTGCTCTGGTCCTAGGAAGCATGTCCTTGGTTTCTATGTTCGTTGCACTAGGTTTATGACCATATGTTTAAATTAAGTAGGTCCTCTATGACAGGTATCGTGGTTAAGGAATCTCTGTTTATTAACAATTCTATTCTGGGTTATCATTATACCATCATCGTTTTAATTAGGGTTAGGTAAGGTTTGTGTTACAACTATGATTCACGATACACGAACCTAACAATCATTCATGGACACGATACGTGGTGAGATAGATGGAATACAAGAAAAGAACTGCTGGAGGACGAGTACCTGTTTGGGACTCCTGCTCCTTCGGTGAGGATGTCTCCGGCAGCGGGGATGGTTCGCCTCGCGAGTGGTGGGACGGTCGGAGTCGGGCAGCAGTCAGTCGGCAGTCGGCCAACAGCAGCCGGTCAGGGAGAGTCGGCTAATAAGCAGCCGGTCAGGGAGAGTGCAGTCGGGTCGGGGGGGGACAGTCGGCTAAGGCAGCGGCGGCGGGAACAGTCGGCTAAGGCAGCGGCGGCGGGAACAGTCGTCTAAGGCAGCGGCGGGTTGAATAGTGGCTAATGGTGGTGGGTTGGAGTCCGGCGTCGAGGGTGAGCAGGTGGCGGGGTGGCGGCTAGTTGTGGTTTGGCCGAAAGTAGGGGAGGGGTCGGCTAGGGTTTTGAGAGGGTGGATGTTGGTTTTTCTAGGGTTTCAAGGGAAGGAACTTCATATATATACATATGGAGAAGTTTGTGGGGTGATCTTGGCTTGGGCTTGTCTGGTCTCATTGAGATGGGCTGGTCCAATGGGAATGAGTATTGGTGGGCTGTATAAGTATTGCTTGAGGTGAACCTATCCTTAATTAAAAATTAACTAACAATTTAACTAGGTAATTCATTGTGTATTTAAACATTAGCAACTATATTAAGAGTGGTACACAGGTGTCGTGGCATACAGGTTTGAGGTAGACTGATACCCTAATTTGGGGTTTGGGTTGTGGTTTCATCTTAGAAAGGTAATTGATTAAATCCTATTTTTATTTGACGAGGGGGTTTACAATCTACCCTCCTTAGAGCATTTTGTCCTCGAAATTAAAACACACGCATGGGTAAGAACTAAAAAAATACTGGAACATACCTAGTCCTTCGAAGAGATAGGGATAATGCTGGCGAATATCCTCCTCGCATTCCCAGGTCGACTCACCTGGTGCATGATGCCTCCATGCAACGCGAACTAAGGGGATAGTCTGATCTCACAGTACCTTCTCACTTCTGTCTAGGATCTCCACAGGCTCCTCTTGGTACGATAAGCTCGGGCCGACTGTGATCTCGGAATGGTCAAGCACGTGGCTAGGATCCGATATGTACCTCCGCAATTGAGATACATGGAAGACGTCGTGGACTCCTTTCAAGGTTTGCGGTAAAGCTAATCTGTAAGCAACCTCTCCAACGCGTTCTAACACGTCGAACGGTCCGATGTACCTCGGACTCAGCTTCCCTCTGCTTCCGAATCTAATAGTCCCTCGAGTAGTTGAGATCTTTAAAAATATATGATCTCCAACCTGAAACTCTAAGGGTCAGCGTTGTGCATTCGCCCAATGCTTCTGTCGGTCTTGTGCTGCTCGAAGGTGTCCTTGGATCTTCTTTACCTTCTCTACCGTCTGAACAACCAACTCTGGTTCGAGAATCTGTCGCTCGCCTATATCACTCCAGCATACTGGAGAACGACATTTCCTTCCATACAACGCTTCATAGGGAGCCATCTGGATGCTAGCTTGATAGCTGTTGTTGTAGGAAAACTCGACCAAATGTAAGTGATCCTCCCATGATCCTCCGAAGTCAAGCATGCACGCTCTTAACATGTCTTCCAGCGTCTAAATGGTGCGCTCCGACTGGCCATCGGTTTACGGGTGATATGCTGTGCTAAACTTTAGGCGAGTACCAAGGCTCTCCTGCATACTCTGCCAAAAGTAAGACGTAAATCTCGTATCCCTGTCAGACATAATGCTAACTGGCACTCCATGTAGGCGCACAATCTCTCTCATGTACATATCTGCTAGAGCCTCCGTCGATTGTCCAACTCTAAAGGGTAAAAAGTGTGCGGACTTTGTGAGTCTATCCACGATTACCCATAATGCGTTACGTCCACTAGGACTCCTCGGGAAGCCTGTAACAAAGTCCATAGTGATATGCTCCCATTTCCACTCCAGTATAGGAAGCGGTTGAAGCAATCCTGCAGATCTCTGGTGCTCGGCCTTGACTTGTTGACACACCAGGCACTTGGCCACAAAGCGTGCTATCTCTCTCTTCATTCCCTGCCACCAGTAGTACTGTCTTAGATCTCTGTACATCTTCGTGCCTCCGGGATAAATGGAGTAAGTGGAACTGTGTGCCTCTGTCATCAATTCCTGTCGAAGTTCTCCATTTGGAACATAGAGACGATCTCCGCATCTCAGTGTTCCGTCTTCATGTATTCGTAGTCCTGTCTGTAATCCAGCCTCTGTCCTTTGTCTGAGCCTCTGAAATCTGGCATCTGTCGGCAAAACAGCCTTGATTCTCTCTACTAGTGTCGATTGCAATTGGAAACTCGACAACTGTCCGTCTACTCCGGGTATGACAACCTCTATACCCATCTACTCTAGATCTCTCAACATATGTTGTTGGGTAGTCAAAAAGAATGCCATGGGTCTTCTGCTCAATGCGTCTGCTACTACATTGGCCTTTCCCGGGTGGTACTGTAGCTCAATTTCGAAGTCTGTCATCACCTTGAGCCAACGTCTCTGTCTCTGATTAAGATCCTTCTGAGTGTAGACATATTTCAGGCTCTTATGATCAGTAAATATCTCCACTCTTTCTCCATATAGGTAATGCCTCCAAAGCTTTAAAGCAAAGATCACCGCTGCAAGCTCCAAGTCATGGGTGGGATAGTTCTTTTCATGAGTCCTCAACTGTCGAGAAGCATAAGCTACAACCTTTCCATGCTGCATCAAGACGCATCCTAATCCTTTCCCGGACACATCGTTGTAGATTACGAATCCTCTGGGTCCAGAAGGTATGGTCAAGATGGGTGCTGTAGTCAAGCGTTTCTTCAGCTCATCGAATGCCTTCTGACACTCCTCTGTCCAAGTGAACTCCTGCTCCTTACGGGTCAAGCGGGTCATTGGTTCTGCAATCTTCGCGAAGTTCTCTACGAACCTCCGGTAATATCCGGCAAGTCCTAGGAAACTCCTCACTTCTGAGACATTGGTAGGGGTTGGCCATGTCTCTACAGATGAAATCTTTGCCGGATCTACTGAGATACCGTCTCCTGAGATGACATATCCAAGGAAAGCGACATGATCTAGGAGAAACTCGCACTTGCTAAGCTTGGCATAAAGTCTCTCTCTTCTCAGCGTCTCTAACACTAGTCTCAAGTGCTCTTCGTGCTCCTCGTGGCTCTTCGAATACACCAAAATATCGTCGATGAAAACTACCATGAACCGATCTAAGTATTGGTGGAATACTCTGTTCATCAAGTTCATAAATACAGCTGGCGCATTCGTCAGTCCAAAAGGCATCACTAAGAACTCGTAGTGACCATAACGAGTCCTGAATGCTGTCTTTTGAATGTCTTCTCTTCGCACCTTCACTTGATGGTACCTCGATCTCAAGTCGATCTTTGTGAACACTACTGCTCCTGTCAACTGGTCGAATAAATCGTCAATCCGCGGCAGGGGTACTTGTTCTTGATAGTCAAAGCATTAAGGGCTCTGTAATCAATACACATACGTACTGTTTCATCCTTTTTAGGCACAAACAATACGGGTGCTCCCCATAGTGATACACTAGGATGGATAAACCCCTTGCTCTGCAACTCCTCCAATTGTAGCTTCAGCTCGTCTAACTCCTTCTTCGCCAATCGGTACACATTAGAAGATACCGGTGCTGCTCCTGGTACTAGCTCAATGGTGAACTCCACGTCTCTATCGGGTGGTAAGCTTGGCAATTCTTCGGAGAAAACATTCTCGAATTCTGCAACTATTGGTGGGGGCGCAAGCTCCATAGCCATGCAAGTTCCAGTTGTCTGTCCTACTCCTTGTTCGACGGTCCCTCGCACGTACTCGAACTCTGGTTGATCTGGTGGCCTAAAAGTGACGCTACCCTTCCGGCAGTTTAGTACGGCGTTATACTGGCTTAACCAGTCCATGCCTAATACAACATCAAAGTACGGCATAGGCAATACCAGGAATCGCGCTCTCATCTCTCTACCACATACGACTACCGAGCACGTTCTAATAGTGCTGGTAACCGGTACGATACCTCCTCCGGTAAGAATCTTCCAACTCTTAGGTAAGGGGAAAGTCGCTACTCTATGCATTGCTGCAAATCTACTAGATATAAATGACAATGTAGCACCAGAATCAAACAATGCTGTCGCAGGTAAGGATGCGACTAAAATGGTACCTGTGATTGCTTCTCCTTCTGTTTCCTCCTCCGTAACTGCTAATGCAAAGGCCTGTCCCTGTCTCTGTCCTCCTGCCTGCTGTCGGGCCCGATCAAACTGTGCCTGCTGTGGGGCCAAGGGTGGTCCCCTCTGGAATCCTTCTGGTGCCGGTGGACGTTGGCCTCCTGGTGGGGGTAGTATCCTCGGGGCTGGTGCTGCTGGTCTTTGTCCGGCCTGTGGGGCTGCCTCTCGGCGCTGTGGGCAATCTTTGACAAGGTGCTGGCTTGCTCCACAAATCATGCATGTCCTAAGTCTCTTTCGGCAGTCCTTCTCGAAGTGACCTCTCTTACCACAGAAGTGGCAAGTCGGAAGTTCCTGGTGTGGATATGGTGCTGCTCTCTGTTGTGTCTGTGCTCTGGGACGACGGATGGGTCCTCCTGCTCCGGGCTGGACTCTAGCTGGCGTGGTCGTGCTGGAACGCCTAGATCTTCTGACAATGGCCTCTTGGATCCTTGCCTCTGCTAGGACCTCCTCATAAGAAATCCTCGCCTGTGCGGTGGTATATCTTTGTAGCTCGAAATTGAGGCCGTGGTGGAATCTCTGAGCCTTCTCTAGATCATTGGGTATCAGGACGGCTCCAAATCTACTAAGGCGGCTAAACTCCGCGTCATATGCGTCAACAGTCATATTTCCTTATTCTAGATGTAGGAACTGGGAGTACAGGGCATTTCTGACTGTTGCTGGAAAATACTTCGCATTGAAGTACTCTAGGAACTGTTCCCAAGTCTGGTTCTTGCCTACACTGCGCTCGATGGAATCCCACCAGTGATGGGCGTTGCCTTTTAGTTGGGCCCTCACTGCAGTCATCCAAAGGTCTGGATGCAGTTGTGAAGCTTCTAATAGCATCTCTGTGTTGGCGATCCAATCGAAGATCTGTTCTGCAGTCTCATTGCCTGTGAAGGTATCTGGTTCCATCTGTCGGAACCATCTCACAGTACCACCTGTCGGGGCTGGTGGAGGTGCTGGTGCTGGCGCTGGTGTCATGACAGGTGTCCTCTCTAGTACCGCCATCAGACTCTGACGCAGTGTCTCTGTCTGCTGCCACTGGGCTTGCATCATTGCTTGGAAGAGCTGAAGCATCTGTGGCTGGCCATCTAGCTATGGCATCTGGGGTGGATAAGGTAGAGGCGGTGGTAGTAGAATCTCTGGTTGTGCAGTAGGCGTCTCCTCAGATGTCGGCCTCTCAGTCTGCGGCATCGGTGTAGCTCCTGAAGGCTGGCCCTCACAATGCTGCGTGGGGATCGTCTGGGAAGTCTATCCCTCAGGCTGCGGTATAGGATCGCCCTGCGATGTCTCTTGCCAATGTATCAGCAGGGTCTGTAGCAGTGGTTGCCCTTGGGGTACCTTATCTCCTTGAATGGTGTTGTCTGGTACTGCAGCACGGGGTGCTCCTCGTCCACTGCGCAAATTCATCTTGCTGCAATGGATAGAGCTTCATTTAAAAGAGTACGAGAACAAACAAACAGGATGCAGATATTTAGAAGCAGTATGAAGGAAGTTCAAAGGCGAATCCAAGTGGATTAGACCTAATAATTTCTATCCTATTGCAGGCTCGGCGGGCATGTTACCATACCACAAGCGAAAAGTTGACCTACATGGGCCACCACTAAAACCATATCATGCCCCAGTCCCAAAATATGTGGAACCAGGCCACGTGGCAATGGCCAGCTGACACGTCTCCGAAGATATCCCAATTTAATGGATCCACGAAGAGTGCTACGCTGTCCTATAATACTATATGTCCAATATCAATCAATAACAGGTAATCTAATCTCATCCACAATATAAAGAGCAAGAACACTAAATAAACTGCTGGTTAATAAATACCAGTCTCAAGATATCATAGTACAACCAGTGATGTCTGGTGGGAACAAACCCACTACTATGATGAAATAAAGTACTGAAATGAGATATAAAAGAATGGCTATGGCATCAGCTGAGAAGATAATGATGCCCTCCATCTAGGCTAAAGGCCTACCAATTGGTCACGGAAACTCTGACGGCTGTACCTCCAACTTCTCAGCTGAAGCGAATCTCGTCTCCTGTCCTGGGCCGTATACGGTGGGGTAGTAAGCCTCGTCTAAATCTGGAAAGGTACCAGGTCCTCAGAGGGACGTAACAAGATACAAGAAAACAACATGCTATATATATGAATACTGAATAAAATAAATACAATAAAGGTGAGCTAGCCATCTAAGTGAATGCAATATGAGGACAATGCTGGTGCGTATGGATGGGTGTAGGCATAACGTCCACACTCCGAATAGAGTAGCATCAGTACAGTATATCGTCCATATCGCTCCGAAGAATGTGGCATCAGTGTAAAGGGAAAGTCATTGGATCCGAGGCTCCTCCAAAACTACGGTTCCAATGTGGGTACCCCATACGCCTACTAGTTGTCCTCTCCGCCCAATGTAGATACGCAAGTTGACTACTCGACGTGCATACCATATATCTATATGCCAAGTCTCTAAACTATATCCTGACTACCTGCTAACCGTGATGTAGGTGATACGCAACGATAGCTAGTCGAATACGCAAACCCGCATCCCAATATGAATATATCTCAGTGAACGTGTAAGGTGTCAGGTCTCAGACAATAACAGAGTATTGTCCAATGGGTGGAGTCTGCTAAGAACTAAGTCCATATATACTAATCATCGACGTACCCGTCGAATGCACCCGAGACAACTCGGACGCGCACAGTTGTATAAACTACAAGCAACAAGAATATAATACAACATATGCATATTTAAATTAGACAGTAAATATAGCAAGGTATCTTGCCTGTATCCGAAAGCTGTGAATGCCAGAAGCTGGTTCCTGCAATGTCTCCTGGCTGGTCCAAAGTTCCTAACACAAAATATAATATAACCATCTAATATCAGGCACTAAGAAATATATACGTAATTATGACGTTGCTCATAGATATTGTTGTCGGTTTACTGTTGACCAATTTCAGCATCACAGGTTCACGTAGCTAGGGTGTACCCGTGTTCTGTCTTCGGTCAACGTGCTCCTTGCGATAGTAATCTCAAGTTATGGTTGATAACTATTTCTGCTCTGGTCCTAGGAAGCATGTCCTTGGTTTCTATGTTTGTTGCACTAGGTTTATGACCATATGTTTAAATTAACTAGGTCCTCTATGACAGGTATCGTGGTTAAGGAATCTCTGTTTAATAACAATTCTATTCTGGGTTATCATTATACCATCATCGTTTTAATTAGGGTTAGGTAAGGTTTGTGTTACAACTATGATTCACGACACTCGAACCTAACAATCATTCATGGACACGATACGTGGTAAGATGGATGGAATACAAGAAAAGAACTGCTGGAGGACGAGTACCTGTTCGGGACTCCTGCTCCTTCGGTGAGGATGTCTCCGGCAGCGGGGATGGTTCGCCTCGCGAGTGGTGGGACGGTCGGAGTCGGGCAGCAGTCAGTCGGCAGTCGGCCAACAGCAGCCGGTCAGGGAGAGTCGGCTAATCAGCAGCTGGTCAGGGAGAGTGCAGTCGGGTCGGGGGGGGACAGTCGGCTAAGGCAGCGACGGCGGGAACAGTCGGCTAAGGCAGCGGCGGTGGGAACAGTCGGCTAAGGCAGCGGCGGGTTGAATAGTGGCTGATGGTGGTGGGTTGGAGTCCGGCGTCGAGGGTGAGCAGGTGGCGGGGTGGCGGCTAGTTGTGGTTTGGCTGGAAGTAAGGGAGGGGTCGGCTAGGGTTTGGAGAGGGTGGATGTTGGTTTTTCTAGGGTTTCAAGGGAAGGAACTTCATATATATACATATGGAGAAGTTTGTGGGCTGATCTTGGCTTGGGCTTGTCTGGTCTCATTGAGATGGGCTGGTCCAATGGGAATGAGTATTGGTGGGCTGTATAAGTGTTGCTTGAGGTGAACCTATCCTTAATTAAAAATTAACTAACAATTTAACTAGGTAATTCATCGTGTATTTAAACATTAGCAACTATATTAAGAGTGGTACACAGGTGTCGTGGCATACAGGTTTGAGGTAGACTGATACCCTAATTTGGGGTTTGGGTTGTGGTTTCATCTTAGAAAGGTAATTGATTAAATCCTATTTTTATTTGACGAGGGGGTTTACAAATAGGATCTCAATCCATAATCGATTTTAAAAACTCTTTGTATGTGATTATCGCCCTTGGACTTCCAATTTGCATTCGTTCAATCTTCGTCGATATCGCTATCCTTGTTTCTCATCCCCTATTGTTCGGGAAGATGAATGCTTGTGACTGATGATTTCATTCCAGAAGAAGATCGAAGACTAGACGGCAGAAGACATAATTCGTATACCCTTCTCTGAGAAGATTGTTACCTTATCAGGATAGATTGATAGGTTCTTTCGATTCTAGAACTAGTGTAGAAGGTTGGTAAGAGAGTTGGACCCAGTAGTACACTACCCGTGCTTGAGGTAACAGTGATCTTGGAAGTACTGAGAGCTAGAAGGATTGTTGATCATGACCAAGAATGATTTATGGGAATGCAAAGCCTGATGATGGAAACTAGTGGTTATATATGATAACAATACCAGGAATGATATTATGGACTAGAGGTGATAAAATTTTAGGATCTCACTTGGAAGATAATGATCGAATTCCAGAAATTTTAGTATGTGCTTGAGTGATACCATCATTGTACTTGTGACTTGGAGAGATAAATAGCGAAAAGAAGAAATTCGGGGAATAAAATTTTAAGGAAAAACCTTGAGGAGAAGAGAAATTATACATTGGGAAAGGAAATATTTTCTTTCGAGGATTGATGTTGAAAATAGAACAGGAGAATTTATCTTAAGGTTAAAGTCTAGACTATGACAACGTCCTAGCTTGAGTTAGATGAGCCAATACCACGCGACGCTGGATTGTCGACGTGGTTGCATTATATTTTTAGGCCACCAAGTTACCCTGAGTTGAGTTTCTTCAGGGAGCCCAGGAGTATGGTGCCATATACCTTAGGGGTATACAATGCAGGAGGTGAACCAGTGTACCACCGTATTATATCAAAGTTTGAGGATATATTTCTAGAGAATCTTCCAGGCCTGCCACCTGACAGAGAGATAGAGTTTGCTATAGAGTTGACTCCAAGAGGCGAGCCGGTTATTTTTCCCGTCTTCAGACTAGCACCGATAGAGTTGGTTCAGTTGAAGGTCCATAGTAGAGGATCTCTTAGACAAGGATTTAAGTCGAGCTAGTATTTCTCCATGGGAAGCAACCATCTAAATAGTGCCGAAGAAGGATGAGACAGTATACTTGTGTATTGATTACAGGGCATTAAATGCCGTAGCGATAAAGAACAAGTACCCTATGCTGCGCAGCGATAATTTATTTGATCAGCTTACCAGCGCATCATGTATTCTCGAAGATCGATCTCAGATCAAGCTAACATCAGATCAAGGTACAGAGAGAGGACTTTCCGAAGACGGCTTTTCGGACGTAGTATGGACACTATGAGTTCTAGTCATGACGTTTGGTTTAACCAACGCGCGAGTAGTATTTGTGAGCCTAATGAACAATATTTTCCACCAGTACTTAGATAAGTTTGTGGTGATAATTATCGACGACATATTGGTATGTTCCAAGAGCCAGGAGGAGCATGAGAGGCATCTCAGGATCGTGTTGGAGACGCTGAGACAGAAAGGCTGTAAGCCAAGCTCAGCCAATATGAGTTATGTTTAGATAGAATAGGTAGTCTACGTATCAGGACAACTAAGGGTTCATGAGAAGGACTATCATACGCACAATCTAGAACTAGGTGCAGTGATAATTGTACTAAAGCTATAGCGACACTACCTTTATGGAGATCATGTTGAGATTTATACAGATCACAAAAGTCTGAAGTATGCCTACCCGAAGAAGGAGCTCAACATGAGACATAGGCACTGGCTAGAATTTATGACAGATTATAATATCGAGTAGCAGAACCACCCTGGCGAGGCGAAGGTAGTAGCAGATGCCTTAAGCTAAGCCCATGGCATATTTTTATGACTCATCGCCAGTGGTTAAAGGATTTTTCAGGAACTCAGGATTGAGATTGTATTGCCAGGCATGGATGGACAGATGGCCAGTCTCGAGGATTCAGTCTATATTTATTGAGAGGATCAAGGCAGCCTTGCCTACAGATACAGGATTTAGATGACTGCGAGACAGGACGGAGGCCAACATGCAAACGGGACTCAGGATACATGAAGATGGAACATTAAGGTGTGGAGATCGCCTATAAGTTTCGAGTGGCGAGCTATGCTAAGATTTGATGACTGAGGCTCATAGCTCGATTTATTCTATTCATCCCAGGGGTACGAAGATGTACCGAGACTTGAGGCAACATTTCTAGTGGCATGGGATGAAGAGAGAAATTGAAAGATTCATGGCGAAGTATTTAGTTTGTCAGCAAGTCAAGCCGGAACATCAAAGGACTGCAGGACTATTGCAGCTGCTTCCCATTCTCGAGTGGAAGTGGGAACACATTACCATGGACTTCGTCACAGGATTCCCGCGGAGCCCTAGCAGGAAGGCTGCTGTTTAGGTTGTTGTAGACAGACTCACCAAGTCTGCATATTTCTTGTTCTTCAGAGTTAGGCAGTCCACAAAGATAATAGCTGACATGTATATGAGACAGATATGGAGTGCCTGTCAGCATTGTATCGGATCGTGATTCCAGATTCACGTCAAATTTTTGACAGAGTATGCAGGAGAGTCTAGGAACTCGTCTCAAGCTCAACACTGCATATCATCTACAGACTGATGGCCAGCCAGAGCGCACTATACAGATATTAGAGGATATATTGAGAGCGTGCATGATTGATTTTGGAGGATCTTGGAAGGACCATCTACACTTGGTGGAATTCTCCTACAATAACAGTTACCAGGCCAGCATACAGATGGCACCTTATGAGACACTGTACGGCAGGAAATGTAGGTCGCCAGTTTGTTGGAGTGACATGGGAGAGCGTCAGATACTTGGTCCAGAGTTGGTAACACAGACAGTGGAGAAGGTCAAGCAGATTCAGAGCCACCTGCGTGCAGCACAGGACAGACAGAAACATCGGGCAGATGCGCATCGCAGACCATTGGAGTTCAAGGAGGGTGACCATGTGTTTTTGAGGATATCGCCTACTCGTGGTACCCTCAGATTCGGAGGCAGAGGCAAGCTGAGTCTGAGGTACATCGGGCCTTTTGACATCTAGGAACGAGTTGGCAAAGTAGCTTACTGCCTTGCATTGCCTCCATCATTAGAGGGAGTACATGACGTATTTCACGTATCGCAGCTGAGGAGATATGTCGCAGACCCTAGACACGTGCTTGATCATTCGAAGATTACAGTTGGGCCCAGCCTATCTTACGTAGAGCAGCCAGTTGAGATCCTCGATCACAGTGAGAAGACCTTGAGAGGACAGACGATTCGAATTGTCAGAGTGGCATGGAAGCACCATTCACCAGGCGGGTCTACTTGGGAGCACGAGGATCCCATTCGGCAGCGGTTCCTGTACTTATTTGAGGAGCAAGGTACGAATTTACATACGGAATTTGATTACTAGTTGTTTTAATTTTTTTTTAGATATTATCGTGCTTTACTTTTAATTTCGGAGACGAAATTTTTCTAAGTTGGGAAGAATGTAAACCCCCACGATTTATTCTATAGATTGTCAGGTTGGATTTGGAAAAATTTTGGGTTGGTAGCAGATATTGAGGTTTAGAGTAGAGTTGAGTCTGACCGTTGTTTTAATTCATTTAATTAAAACCCTTGGCGCGCCCTATCATTGCTAAATTATTCGGAGCCCAATATCAGCCCGTAGATTCCATCGGACTATTGTACTTCTGACTTGACTCGCCAAATTAGGCACTGGACTTTTCCGTCACTCAAAATCAGATTTTGTTGTGCTCTAAATTAATTGCACAATTTTCTGAAATCGTAATCCATATTTAATTCCGTGTTGGATACCTGTGTCGTTACCCTAAATTTTGATATACCAACTTAACCCGTTGAGCCGGACCAACTAAAGGGTCCAAGACTGACTCCAAGCCCCCACCATTTTTGACCTTTGCATCATTTCCGGATTTTGATCCCAAGTGCCCCCATTTAATTTAAAAGCGCGGGACACTTTAATTCTATTTAAATCGAGGATACCAATTTTTCTTAATCCTATTTTAATCCTTAATTAATTTCGTTGGCTATAAAATTAAACCCGTGCCAAACCCCCAACACCCCCTCGCCATGCAAACCATCACCAGCAATTTTCTCCACAATTTTTTGCGTCATTTTATGTGTTCATGCAATTTTCCGAAATTAAGGGGCTAAGTTGCAATTTAGTAATTTTTTAGGTGCCCTCACCCCATTGGCCAAAACCAAATGGAGAGGTCACAAAATTGGGTCCAATTTACACTCATCCATTGACCACTCCTCATGAAGAAATTATTTTTCTTCATGACATATCTAGGCCCTCCATTTTAAATAGGAGCATCTCCACCCTCCATCCTTTCACCACTCCCTATAAAATATCACATCACCCCACCCTCACAACTCACCAATCGGCCCTAATCCCTAGGTGTGGAAAACCCCCCTCTCTCACTCTCTCTCCTCCCTCCTCCATTTATTGTTCACGCAAAGAAACTCCTTCCTTCACTCTTTTTCTTTATTTGAGTTTTGTTCCTCCCTGTGAGAAGACCCACCGGCCGCTCCGGCCCGACTCCGGCCGTCGACCCCCGCGGCGGCTCTACAGCAGCTCCGCTCCGGCCTGTTCCCCCGACCGGGCTGCTGTGGCCGACTACGCAGCAGCCGACCAAGGCAGATTCGGCTGCAGCTCCCACCGACAGCCCACCGAAGTACTCCGACAGCACGCTGAGAACTCTTCCCGACCGGCGGTGCAGTACCACAACCGCCCTAATGTACAGGCTCCACCCCGCCGGCCTGTACTTCCCCGACCGCCCCCTGTGCAGACTCCGATGTCGAGCAGTCCAACCGACTCCACCGTGCACCCTCGCAGATGGATCCTGCTGCTCCTTATTCGACCCACTGTCCCTCTGTGCGGCCACTGTCCGGTCGACTAAGTCCCCCGGGCCGACTGACTCGCTCCGGCAGTGCACCCCTAACCCGTCTGGCCCGCTGTGAACTCCTTGGTCCGGCCACTAGCGAGCCGGCCGCCTACACCTGGGAATACCCAACTCCGACTTCCCTATCCCGTCTCCTCCTGGTTATTACACTTTCACCATCACCACCATTAGTTTCCACCACCCTCCATCGTCCACTTCATTCTGGCGTGGCCGTCGTCCCCGCGGCTTCTAGCTGTCCGTTCCGGCCAACAACCTCGTTGTCGAGGTATACAAATCCCTCCCTCTCTCTATGTTTATATTTATATGGTCTTGCATTAGCTAGGGTTAGTATATCATGTTAGGGTAATTGTAGTGTAGTACGATGAGCATGGGATAATAACATGAGATTAGGGTCTAATGTAGATTTTGGTTTATGTTTAAGGTTTGCAAGGGAGTTTAGTATTTTGTTTATAACTAAGGGTTCTGGATATTACAAATGGTTGAAAAACTGCTAAATCAATTAATGGAGGTTTAAAAATGAGTTGAATAAGGACATGGAATATATATGCATGATGGACGGATTTGAGGCATAAATAATGAAATGGGAATTTAAATCGCCAAATAAGATTTGTAGTGGTCGTCCAAATTAAATACAAATTGATTATTGTGGGAACAGATTTTATTTATTGAGTAATAAGATTATGATAATTGAACATTGGTGAACACTGAGGAGCACGTATTGGATTGTGAACTAGTGTGTAGTATAAAACCATTGATCGGTAATTCGGGGACTGGAAATTAATAAAGGGTTAAATTAGAGTAATACTTCATGATTGGGTAACAATGATATAAAACGAAGGGTTAAAAATTATAAATTATGTTTTGAGGATGGTTTGATGATGCGGTACCGATGACTAGTTGAGTTGATGTATCATACCAATAGTCAACTGTGGTCAACCCCCTAGCGTCTTGTCCCTATGAGTCGTAGCTAAGACTGAGCATATGTATAGATGTGTGTCGCATCCCTGTTTGTCGCATGATAGTTTATTGATTTAGTTTGTACCTCTTCTCTAGGTACTACGGGACCTGAGGACTTGGACGTGGTATCGGATCCCCGTTATCAGCAGCCGGACGTAAGCAAGTGTACCTTATCATCCTGTATTTCAGTTTACAGATATTTATTGTTTCGTTATGTACATTGTGCACGTATTTATGTTGACGTTCGATACCTCGCGTTCGGATCACAACCGGGTGCTGACGTTCGTCATAACGTCTTAGAATAATTGTTAGATGCTTTGTAGTACCTCGATGCACGTACCTGAGTACATCGACACCCCAGGACACACTCATACACTGTGATCATGCCAGATTCCTGTATCCTGATACTGACATCATGACCAGAGACTGGGATGACCTTAGGGTCGCGTCTGTTGAGTTACTTCCGTGAGTCGAGACTGTTAGATAGAGGTTCAGGTTCAGCGCACCATCGTTGACCGCTTGGGAAGGGGAAGATAGTTACTAGACGTTTGGGCTCCTCTGCATACGCTTATATATTTATGTAGTATTTATATTATGATCATGTATCTAGTTTAGTGGTTTCACCCCTGTGACTCTTTGCCCAGAGCTACGGTATGTGCCGTGTGTTTTCGTGTCCGGAGCTACGGTTTTATTTTAGAAAGCCCACGCGTCGAACATTGTCTTTAAACTGTGTCACACTTGTTTCGTTATGATAGAGTACCCTATCGTTGCACTTGTACTTTCTATTTACTTGGCATGCTGTATTTTTGTACCATGTTACGTCCCTCTGAGGACCTGGTTCCCTGCCAGTTTTGCTGCATAGACGATTACGGAGCTTTTGGAGTGGCTGTTGGAGTTGCATGTCTTGCGAGCATGGTACCAGGTACTCATATCTTATCTACCGGTATTATGGTTATTTTATATTGATTATTCATCTGCTGTTGTAGCCTAGTTTTTATAGACACATACTTCTTCTCGAGTCTATTCGAGTTAGTGTGTTATTGGGCGGCCGACTCTAGCACATATAGCTTTTTCTTGTATACTGATGTACATTGTGGATTGAGACTTAGAGGTTTACATTTATGGAATATCTAGATAGTGCCCTTTATATTACAGCTTATACGTATTCGAGTCAGACCAGAGTCTGGTCGAATGCGTAACTGGCGTGTCACGTATTCCTGGTCCTACGTATTTTCGGACACGGGTGTGACAACTTTGGTTGGTTTGTGCTTTGTGTAGGCGCGGCCACCTTGCCTCGGCAAGAGTGTGCACTTGAGATTGGAATATGAGGTTTGGTCGAGGAAGGATATTGAGGTTTGGCAAGAGTGTGCACTTGATTAGGACGGATTGCATGCTAGTTTCCTTCGGGTTGGATATTTATAATTGCTTGTCGATTGGTTTGAGTTGAATGCTTGCATGCTTAAACTACTTTCCAGCTTTCCTTAACATGTCATCCCTATGCCATGAAACGAATCTAGGATTCAACTAGAAAGATCACCATTTAACAATTTGCATTCACTATTTACTTAGTGTCGGCTTAGACGAGTGGGTTACCCCGCTCACCAGTACAGCTGTGTACTGACCCACATTTGTGGGCAGTATTTCAGGTACGCAGGCGTAGTGGCGCTGCTTGGATATACGGGACCAGATGTATGAACTGTAAGTACCTTTGTGGGCTAGAGAAAAGAGCTTGAGTATTTCATCGCCTTCGTGGCATCGCCTTCGTGGCATTGCCTTCGGGGCATTTCATTTGGACCCTATCGAGAGCTTTGCTGCGTATTACTCTGATGTGTGCTTGGTTCATAATACAAAGACTTCCGCTGTAACTTGGTCGTTTCGATGATAACTTTGGTGTTTGTAAACATCACCTTGTACGAGCGCAACTCCAGGCTCGTACGGCATCACTTCCCGATGAGAATGATTATCCCGCGGAAGAGCTGCAACGTGGTGATTCACGTTCAGTGGCCACTATTGAGCTTGCGGAAGATTGGGGCGGGACAGATTGGTATCAGAGCGCCTGGTTCATTTTTTTGGACTTGGTCCTTTGCTTCATCACAAACTCTAAATAGCTTCCCCGGGTCGTCTAGCTCTTGACTCTACTCGGTGCCGCATTGGATGTTTCATGCAATAAGTCTATATATTGCTGGTTGTGGCTGCATGTTATTCTTTGTTGCGTTGCCTTGGTTGGTTTTCGGTAAGATCGCTTAGCCTCGTTAGGCGTTGTTGCATTCGTGCAGCAAGTTGGGTGGCGTTGTTGCATTTGTGCAACAAATTGAGAGCTTTCATTGGGTTGGCCTGGCTTGTTGTTCAGAGAGTTTTTGATTTGCATCAATGGATCAGTTGGTTGGCATACGAGATTTGGTAATGTGGCACATTGTGAGTAGAAGCATTCGATGAGAATAGATCGTTGCACGAGTTGCTCGTGTAGCAAAATTATTGGACAGAGTTTAAATTTTGGCTGGGTATATCACATAGAGCATCGGTTGAGCATGCTTGAGTTTGGCTTGGAAATATCAGGATAATGTTGTACGAGTTGCTCGTAGAACAAATGTGTGGAATAATTGGGTATTTGGATTGGACTACTTGGAAGACAATCGTTGCACGATTGCTCGTGTTGCAAAAGTATCAGACGGTAAGAATTATTGGAAGTATTGAGAATGGGATATAGCACGAGTTGCATCGCGAGATTGATGGAAATAGTTGGATAATTCAGGCATTGCCTAAGTTTTGTGTCAGACTCTAGTTGTGAATTGTAGGATCATACATAAGGAATGGTTCGAACGGATCTTGGATCAGTACAAGAAATCATAATGCGAGTAGCGACTTGATTTAGAGTGGTATATGGGATACCACATATTGAGCAAGGCATTGAAAATATTTTGATTGGATATCAATAGAAATTGCCTGAACGGACTCGGGTAACTGGAATACAAGTTGGTTGGTGCACATCGGCTGAGTTGAAAAGAATAAAAATGAAGCAAGCGAATATTGAGTTGAGCATATCGAGAACGGACTTGTGTAAATGGAAGTATCGTTTGGCTTAAGAGATGGACGAGATCGGAACGAACAGATGGGAGACGCTTGAGCGAAGCGATGGGTTAATTGGAGGATAGCGAGCACGGACTACGATTTTGGGCAACACATTTGAGCTGTTGGTTGAGCAATTAAACACGATTTGGTTTGGAGGGGCAATGCGATGGATTCACACAAACTTGAAGGATTTTGGATATTGCTGCTCGAGAAGTCGACTCAGGTTTAGCAGAAATGAAATTTTGGACAAAATTGTGCAACAATGGTAGATGGATTCTCCGGAAGATATGAACGGATTGTGGAAACAACTAAAGGCAAAGATTATGGCAGACAGACTTTTGAAGATAGCTAAATGTGGGAGCAACGTAGGAACAAATCATTGTGCTGCTCGAGTAAGTTGGACGTGCATTGTGGAACGCGGCAAACGGATATGAATTTAAGCAAGTCTCGAATTTCGAGAATTATTGCAATTGGTAGTGCGAATAGACGAGCATGGCAATTCGGAAACTTGATGGATTCAGGACAGAACGACGGATTGATGGAAGACGATTTCAACAAGCGCAGTTCTCGAACTGTGGCTCGGATAAATAACAAGACTCTAAGTGGTTAAGCGGCATTGGTTAACCGATTATCAGAGGTAGTGCATGATATGCTCGGAATCGAAAGTTCGCTCGGATGGAATGGTTGGATTTTGGTTCGGATTTACAGATGAGATATAGCATGGTTCATAGTACTGTCAATCGTGATGACTTACAATTATCGAGCGTAGCTTCGGGACAGCTGACCCTAGCAACTTGCCCGCCAAATCAGAGATTGAATATTGTAGACCCATAGAACGACCCTTGAGGTGGCACATTTGGGGATGCGTCGAGGGTGGATATGAGCGATAAGATTTGTCTTATTGACTGAGTGTTGGATTCGAGAGACCCTTGGGATAGCCTTCAGCTGAAGATGCAGCCGAAAGATTGGAGCGATGGTGGAAGTAGCCTAGTCAACTGATGAGATTCAGAGTCGCAGATTTTTATCGATGGCATCGTCTCTGACTCATCGTGCCCTGAAAGGGAATAACATTCATATGAATTGATGACTGTGAAACTAGCTCGTGAAGTTAAAGCAGCGGCTCGTTCAGATCAAATCCTTGTGAATACTGGAAGGGACAGATGTGCCTCAGATTTACAAGATGCATCGAAACTTAGTCTGGGAAACGTGCTCGTTCGGAAGGCAAAGGTGATATTCTATGCTTCGAGGCAGTGAAAGCAGCGCGAAAAACTATTCCATGCGTAACCTAAGAATTGTGGCGAGTGTGTCCACGTTGAAAACATGTCGACACTATCCCTTTGGCGTGGCGGCGAGATCTTCGTGGATCACACGAACCTCAATATAGATGTTCACCCAGTGAGATATTGAGATGGCAGGAAAAAGGTGTTTGGTTGAACTGATGAGAGCAAAGTTTGATATTTTGGTAAGGCGCCTAGCTGGGGTAGATCAGTCATGATGATCGTTCGGTGCATGAGATATATTTGGAGATGTTGCTAGTGCGGATTCAGAAATAGTTGGTGTCACTACCACGTTCCGAAAACAGGGGTATTTTCGACTTTTTACAATATTTAATATTATGGTAGTTACAATTAATTAATTGCAGGATAGTATATTTGATTTAAATAATTATGTGTGATGTGTAATTTAAATATAGTATTATATACAGTGATTATTTGTGTTTGAGCTAGTAGACTTGACCTAGAAGCCCAGTAGATGACCACCTGTCCGAATTATAGAATTCTGGATTTTATTATTTTATTTAGAATTTATTTATTGAAGATTGTAATTAATTACCGTATTTTATTTAATATTTTTGCGCATTGCCTTTGCTTCGATATTTGGAGCGCTACCTTGACTTTTGTCTTCCAACAAATTTCACCATCTTGTCCTAGACATGCCCGCCTTCCATTCTGCTATTTTTGCAACTCATAATTATGCTCTCTGTGCATTGTTTCTGGCCGCACAAAAATTGTCGCGGACGTTATTTAATAAATCCCTATTTTTTTATCGTTGTGCGTTCCAATTTAAATTGGAGATAATCTTGACCTATTTTTCGTGCAGCCCAAATTAGGGTAATATCCTGTTCTGAGTCTTCTTCATTATTGGTATTGATGACCTGACCTGATTTTGGCCCCATGTACTCCTAATTAATTTTAGAACACAACTTGCATTTAATTCTAATTAAATTGAGGATACTATTTTAACCAATTCTGAAATTCCAAATTAATTCCAGTGCGCTGCTATTTTAGCCCACACCAAACTTACAGCGCCCCCTGACCCTACAAAATACCGGACACCGAATCGCCCGCCAAATTTTTGTCATTTTATGTGTCTGTGCAAATACCCAAATTTAAGGGGGCTAATTTGCAAATTTGCATTTTTGGTGTAAACACACATTTGTTTAAACCAATGAGAAATCCTTAATATTTTATCACCCTCATTCCCACATGAAAATTCCTCCATGTCCAATCTGGACCCCTCATTTAAAGGGGGTCAATCACAACCCTTCATTTCAACAACCTCTCTCCCTATATAATGTCACATCAACCCATTTCCCTAGAAAACCCTAATCCCCAAGCAAGCCTCCACCTCCCTCTCTCCTACGTATGTAATTCTCCTCTTTCCTTTCTTCTTCTTTTCTTTTTCTCTTCTCCTTCCTTTTCTTCTCCTTCTTCCTTTCTTCAAAATTTTGAATTTAAAAAGAGATTAAGGGGGGGGGACACTATTCATCACCCCCATATACTGTTCACCGGTGGCCGGCCATTTCTCCGGCCTGTTCAGCCCGACACCCGCAGTACTCCGCCGGCCAATTCCTCTGGCCCGGTGCCCCACTACACCAGGTCGACCCCACCTCCGACGCCGGCGCTCCACGGCTCGACCATTGCTCCTTCCCTCGTCGCTGCTGTGCCCGGCCAACTTCCCATCCCCGCTGCGACTGCCTCCCTGCTACTACTCCGGCGGCGGCCTACCCCCTCGACCGAACTCCACCATCCACCTCTCCCTCAACTCTCCTCCTCGGCTCCACCTCACCCTGCTCCTCCCCGCAACTCCCTCCGGCGAGCGGCCCGACCCCTCACGAGTTCCTCCTCCCCTCACGAACTCCGGCGGGTCACAGCTTCCCGCTGACTGCTCCCAGGCCGCTGCCCCCATCTCCTTCCGCTGACAACTCCAGTCCGGCCACCTCCATCTACATCCACCGGACAGCTCTCCATTCCCTCTGCTGCAGCCGGCTCCAGAGCACCTCCGACCAACTGTTCCCGGCCATTCCCCGTACTCCGGCGAGCCCAAACTCACAGTGAGTTTCTCCTCTTCCCTTTCCCTGTTAGTTAGTATGTGTTGATTTATTTAGTATACATATGTAAATTAGTGTAAATTATATGTATAAGTATATAACTTAGTATATTATACCATGTATTGTATATATATACGTATATGTGTATTCATATGTATACATGTATATTTCCGTATATTTTCGTATAGCAAATGTGCTTTAAAATACATGTACGTATATCTGTGTGTGTGTGTATATTAATATACATGTATATAGTATAGTTATTATTTTGGTATAAATATATATATGTATAGTATATATATTTTGTATATGTATTAGTATATGTTAGTTAATGTGTAGATACTATGTATATGCAAGAATATTGGTTATTTTTATATAGTATAAAATTAATAAATATATGTTTTGTGTATGCGTATTAAATAGTAAATGTTTATATGTATTTTAATGTATATATATATATATACGTAGTATATGTATAATTATTTTGGTATATAGGTATATATATATATATAGTATAAGTTTATATATATTTTGGTACATGTATGTATATTAGTTTATATATATGTATAAAATATATATTCTTATAATGGGAGTTATGTAAATTTTTCTTAAACATAAATAAAATATATTTCCACTTATGTACATACAGTTATACCTATTTGTATACTTTGGAATAACTATATATATATGTATTAATTTATTTATTGATAATATGATTAATTGGTAAATATACTAGATGACCCTAGTTGACTAGTGCCCTGCCTGGCATGGCCCTGAGGCCAGTGTTTTGACTGTGTGTTAGCGTAGTATCTGATGCAAAAAGTTATATTGTGTTGTGTTTATAGGACTGTTGGTTTACCTAGGGGATACTCTGGAACAGGATATCAATAATTACCAGCTAAGGACCCAAGGCAAGTACATTCTCTGATAATTTCCAATTGTTGATAATTCCTATAAATTCAATAATCTAGAAATGTTACATCTGAATCTTTGACACTGTGCTACACGGACTAGTATATAGCTTGGATCTGCAGTCATGAGATGTTACATTGACTATCGTATCGACATTATACATTGACATTGACATTGACATTAGACATTGATATTAGACATTGTACATAATATATTAGACAATGTTCGTGTATTCGTGACGTGTCATGATTGGATCCACAATACTAGTTGGGGGCGAAGAAATTGCTAGTGAGAGATGTGATCAAATACCCATTGTATAATTAAATATTATTGGTGCTAATCATACCCCCACGTATGATTAGCCAGACTATGTAGAAATCGTACATGTTCCAAAGCCGATCACATTTTGAAGCTACTATTTCAAACACTTAGAATAGATTACAGTTCCCTATTTTAAATCATATACTACATCACCCGTATATGATACTGTTCCTTGTTCCTTTCATTTTCATTCATGCACTGACTGTATCATATTGCCTATTGCCTGTCTCTTTACATTACCTGTCTCTCTTAAATTGCCAATGCATTTATTTTACTGTCTTCTCAGTAGCTAGCATGACATGTTTTATTGTATTATAGACATTATCAATTAATGGAACTGTTATTTGAGATTTGTACTTTGCTCCTTCCCGACTGGAAACATTTTTCCAGACTATGCCTTAGGGGACCGCTGTCCGACACTTTATGGACCATATGGTGAGTAGCTGGAGACTTGGACTTGGTAGTTTAGTTGTGATTCCGGGAGGTCTAGCCGGAATCATTAGTTTTCTGTTTAGTTCTTTTAGCAGACTATTTGTACCGGATTTGTCTCCGGCATTTTAATGAGACTTGGATATTGTTGAGTAGATTATTACTTTTTGACTTGTGTTGTATTTAATTTTGTTGGATATCTTATCGTGCTGTCGTCCTGTGATTGAGTATGTGTTCATTTTATTTGTGTCATCTGTGCCTCCTTATGGAGATTGGATGCTTGTGTGAGATTGGCTAGATAGTATCAAGACCTTGACAGCGTTCTACCGCCGATGCTGCGGCGTAGGCTGGACGTACCCACGCACTCGTGCCCCTAGACCGGGTGCGGGTCGTGACACATTTTTAGTGGTGGCCCATGCAGGTCAGACTTCGCGAATTGTGCGATGTCGTAGTAGTGTGGCATCTTTGTTATACTACTGCGTGCCTGCTATAGGACATAGGACATAGGATACTAGGACGAGAGCGAGTACTCAATCACAAATTCTTGAGAGAGTCCTGGGACGACCCCTTGAGAATCTTATTACAATTTCTAATTTTAATTCCTTTTCCCTTGTTTTTGTCTGTTCTCGCTTGTTGATATTGAGCTTGATTCTTGTCGACCAGTTGTTAAATTTAAATTCTTGGTATCGTTGTTGAGTTGATTTTATATCGAGATGAATTTTACGGGCTAAAATTTATGGTATCACCTGATGACATATATTGATGAGGACAGTGAGAAAGGTAAAACGTCTACTTTGGTTATGGAACCTAGAGTTTATCGCAGCCATATTAGTTGTCGTAACGAGAATGTAGGAACCTAACTTGGATGTACATACTTTAGTTATGAGATTTAGAGTTTCTCGCAGCCATACCGGTTGGCGTGGCGAGGATTCTAGATGACATGATTATAGGGTTGCATACCTTAGTTACGGAACCTGTCGTTTATCGCATATATGCTTACTGGCGTGGCGAGGATTCTAAGTGTCATGATTTCTGACAGACGTGTATGATTATCAGGTTGTATCTTAAATTGGTTCTTAAAGTGTCATCTCAAGACTTATCTATTTATGTTATTCCAGGACTTTGTTCCATCGCTTCTTTTCTTTACTAGCAGTAAAGATACCTTCCGTCCTTGATCCAGTTCCTTTTGAGCTTCTATTCTTTGAGGGTTCCTTGTTAAGTATGATGATTAGTGACTTGTAAGTATGTTTGTGTCTTGAGTATTAGTATTGACTGAGTGTTGCTTGTGAGTTGTAAGTGTTTCCTAGTTGGACATGTGAGTAGTAGGCATTAATCTAGAGTTAACCCATAGCGTAGTGCCTTGTAGCAATAGTTCTATGATAGGTGTGTTATAGTTAGTATTGGCACTATAGATAGAGGAGAAAGAGTATCAGTGATGATGATCATTTGGAAGCAATAGTGCAATTAATTCGGGCAGTACAATTTTCGTACACAGTTGAGGTTGTAAATAATTGGTGTATTAGTGTGCACCTTGAGTATCAGAGACTGTGAGTATCTATATGTATACTTGAGGATTTAAATTTATAATTTGAAGAGTGGGAATAAATTTTAATTTTTAAAGAAATTAGAGGAGTTAAGATTTTTTGTTATTAAAACTTTTGAGGATTCAGGTTCGATTCAATAAACCTAGGCAAGTCTGTAAGGATTTTGTGTGATTAAGTTTTTATTTCAGTATTTAAATAATTAACCTTGAGGAAAGTGTATGCATTTTACTTTAAAATTTATTCGAGGAGTTATTTTGAGGAATTTTAATGGAGGATAAAATTTTATAGTAAGAGAGATATATTAGTATATAAGTAGATGAGATGCATGTGTAAGGATCTGTTGGTTTGAGCATGATTGAGATTTCACTGCCAACTGACTTGGGTGTTCATCTAGGATCGTATTAGAGAGAGCAGTACTTAGTATAATGTGTTGTATCTGATATGCCCTTAAGTGATAAGGATAACTAGTATCAACAGTTGTAGTAGGTAAGGAAGCTAACAGTGAGTATGTTTCTAGTAGAACTGTGGTACCTAGGGGATAGAGGTATCAAACCTTGGATGCATCTTTGACCTGTGAAATCACAACTAGGAATTATTATTCCAATCTATTTATCTTGAATGTTGCTTCTTTAGAACTTTACTGTCCTTTCTTGATGACATCGCATTTTGCCTAAATTGATTCTTTGGGATCTGTCTTCAGGATGTCACCGAAGACACAGTCTATGAGAGCGGGAACATCAGCTTTAGAGGAGTCTGCCACCTCTCCACCTGAGGGACAGATAGCCGTAGCTCCTCCTACATCTCCGATGCATGTAGGAGTATCTGCACTTTTTGGGGATCCTCCTCCCCCACCTGTTCAGAGGATAGCCGCAGCTGTGACGGACAACCTTCCTCCTCCACCGACTCCGATTCCCGGAGGTTTGCCCATTGACGGGGCGCAGATGTTTACCTTGATCCAGGGCATGGTAGATGCCCAGAGAGTGGCGGCAGATGCTCAGCGAGTTCAAGCTGAGGCTCAGAGGGTGCAAGCAGAAGCGCACCAGGCACAAACCGAGCTGATGAGAGAGAGCATGGAGAACGCTCACCGGATGGCACTACAGGCAGTTGAGAGAGTTGCCCAGCAGTATCCTGGCCAGTGGCAGCCGAGGGCATTTCAGTATCAATAGCAGTACCCGGCACCAGTTCGTGTACAGCAAGATCAACGGACTTGTCATTTCTGTAAGAAGCCAGGTCACCTTTGGGAAAGCTGTAGAACGAGGCTAGGACTTTGTTTGCACTGCGGCGCTGCGGGACATCGAGTAAGGGATTGTCTTCGAGTTCTTTATCTTTCCGACCAGCGCACAGCTCCAAATTATAGAGATCCAGTTAGGCTCCCTGTGGAACCGCATATTGCTCAGCACCGCAAAGGGAACCACCCCAGCAGGGCGGGGCATTTGCGATGACGGTCGAGAAGACCGATACTGCAGGTAATGTGTTAGCAGGTTCTTTCCTTCCTCCATTCTGTTCCTATCTATTTGATTGATTGACTGATACCTTAGTACCGTAGCTTGTATGCATGATTTTGTTAGAAGGTAGTTAGTAGTACACCCTGATACCTAGACTGCAATACCATGGCAAAAGACACCATGACCGTACATATTCCCCTTAGGTTGCATGTTGTATGATTGTAGGAAGATTCTCTTGGACCATGATTATCGAGGTTTGACCATGACGAAGATTCATGAAGGAGTTATGACTTGACAAGATAGACAAGATGATTAAAATTCGAGGATAAACATCGATTTAAATAAAGGGTTAAGAAATTAACATGGCATAATTGGTGGTTTATTAATTCCAGAAAGATTATGACATGATTAAATTGGTTATTAAAATTTGGAAATTGGGAGACTATCATTATATTTATTGATTGCAAGTTATGAATTTTAGAGAATTTCCTCTTTCCTAAAAACGTTTTTTGGATGTTGCATTTGGAGAATCCTTAAGTATCGTATTGTCGAGTATTTTGAGGAAGGGGAAATCGAGAAATAAAAATTTTGATGGACTAATGTTGAATTCAAAATTTGTGGGACGAGATTACAATTATATATGTGCATTGATTAAATCAAATTTGAGGAGTGGATATTAAATTCCGAGTATTGAATTATTAACTAAAACTTTCAAGGAAATTTTTGATAAAAATAGACCTTGATTTTCATTTCGAGGATTTTTCAGGAATAAAATAATATCAGAATTTTTGACAAATTATGAAAAGACCTTGTGGATTATTAATTGATTCGTGGTTGATGAATTTAAATTGAGGGAATAATAATGTGTATGAATAAACGCTACCTTGAGGATTTTAAATTTCGAGGACGAAATTCTTTTAAGGTGGGTAGACTTGTCACTACCACGTTCCGAAAACAGGGGTATTTTCAACTTTTTACAATATTTAATATTATGGTAGTTACAATTAATTAATTGCAGGATAGTATATTTGATTTAAATAATTATGTGTGATGTGTAATTTAAATATAGTATTATATACAGTGATCATTTGTGTTTGAGCTAGTAGACTTGACCTAGAAGCCCAGTAGATGACCACCTGTCCGAATTCTAGAATTCTGGATTTTATTATTTTATTTAGAATTTATTTATTGAAGATTGTAATTAATTACCGTATTTTATTTAATATTTTTGCGCATTGCCTTTGCTTCGATATTTGGAGCGCTACCTTGACTTTTGTCTTCCAACAAATTTCACCATCTTGTCCTAGACATGCCCGCCTTCCATTCTGCTATTTTTGCAACTCATAATTATGCTCTCTGTGCATTGTTTCTTGCCGCACAAAAATCATCGCGAACGTTATTTAATAAATCCCTATTTTTGTATCGTTGTGCGTTCCAATTTAAATTGGAGATAATCTTGACCTATTTTTCGTGCGGCCTAAATTAGGGTAATATCCTGTTCTGAGTCTTCTTCATTATTGGTATTGATGACCTGACCTGATTTTGGCCCTATGTACTCCTAATTAATTTTAGAACACAACTTGCATTTAATTCTAATTAAATTGAGGATACTATTTTAACCAATTCTGAAATTCCAAATTAATTCCAGTGCGCTGCTATTTTAGCCCACACCAAACTTACAGCGCCCCCTGACCCTACAAAATACCGAACACCGAATCGCCCGCCAAATTTTTGTCATTTCATGTGTCTGTGCAAATACCCAAATTTAAGGGGGCTAATTTGCAAATTTGCATTTTTGGTGTAAACACACATTTGTTTAACCCAATGAGAAATCCTTAATATTTTATCACCCTCATTCCCACATGAAAATTTCTCCATGTCCAATCTGGACCCCTCATTTAAAGGGGGTCAATCACAACCCTTCATTTCAACAACCTCTCTCCCTATATAATGTCACATCAACCCATTTCCCTAGAAAACCCTAATCCCCAAGCAAGCCTCCACCTCCCTCTCTCCTACGTATGTAATTCTCCTCTTTCCTTTCTTCTTCTTTTCTTTTTCTCTTCTCCTTCCTTTTCTTCTCCTTCTTCCTTTCTTCAAAATTTTGAATTTAAAAAGAGATCAAGGGGGGACACTATTCATCACCCCCATATACTGTTCACCGGTGGCCGCCATTTCTCCGGCCTGTTCAGCCCGACACCCGCAGTACTCCGCCGGCCAACTCCTCTGGCCCGGTGCCCCACTACACCAGGTCGACCCCACCTCCGGCGCCGGCGCTCCACGGCTCGACCATTGCTCCTCCCCTCGCCGCTGCTGTGCCCGGCCAACTTCCCATCCCCGCTGCGACTGCCTCCCTGCTACTACTCCGGCGGCGGCCTACTCCCTGGACCGAACTCCACCATCCACCTCTCCCTCAACTCTCCTCCTCGGCTCCACCTCACCCTGCTCCTCCCCGCAACTCCCTCCGGCGAGCGGCCCGACCCCTCACGAGTTCCTCCTCCCCTCACGAACTCCGGCGGGTCACAGCTCCCCGCTGACTGCTCCCAGGCCGCTGCCCCCATCTCCTTCCGCTGACAACTCCAGTCCGGCCACCTCCATCTACATCCACCGGACAGCTCTCCATTCCCTCTGCTGCAGCCGGCTCCAGAGCACCTCCGACCAACTGTTCCCGACCATTCCCCGTACTCCGGCGAGCCCAAACTCACAGTGAGTTTCTCCTCTTCCCTTTCCCTGTTAGTTAGTATGTGTTGATTTATTTAGTATACATATGTAAATTAGTGTAAATTATATGTATAAGTATATAACTTAGTATATTATACCATGTATTATATATATATACGTATATGTATATTCATATGTATACATGTATATTTCCGTATATTTTCGTATAGCAAATGTGCTTTAAAATACATGTACGTATATCTGTGTGTGTGTGTATATTAATATACATGTATATAGTATAGTTATTATTTTGGTATAAATATATATATGTATAGTATATATATTTTGTATATGTATTAGTATATGTTAGTTAATGTGTAGATACTATGTATATGCATGAATATTGGTTATTTTCATATAGTATAAAATTAATAAATGTATGTTTTGTGTATGCGTATTAAATAGTAAATGTTTATATGTATTTTAATGTATATATATATATACGTAGTATATGTATAATTATTTTGGTATATAGGTATATATATATATAGTATAAGTTTATATATATTTTGGTACATGTATGTATATTAGTTTATATATATGTATAAAATATATATTCTTATAATGGGAGTTATGTACATTTTTCTTAAACATAAATAAAATATATTTCCACTTATGTACATACAGTTATACCTATTTGCATACTTTGGAATAACTATATATATATGTATTAATTTATTTATTGATAATATGATTAATTGGTAAATATACTAGATGACCCTAGTTGACTAGTGCCCTGCCTGGCATGGCCTTGAGGCCAGTGTTTTGACTGTGTGTTAGCGTAGTATCTGATGTAAAAAGTTATATTGTGTTGTGTTTATAGGACTGTTGGTTTACCCAGGGGATACTCTGGAACAGGATATCAATAATTACTACCTAAGGACCCAAGGCAAGTACATTCTCTGATAATTTCCAATTGTTGATAATTCCTATAAATTCAATAATCTAGAAATGTTATATCTGAATCTTTGACACTGTGCTACACGGACTAGTATATAGCTTGGATCTGCAGTCATGAGATGTTACATTGACTATCGTATCGATATTATACATTGACATTGACATTGACATTAACATTAGACATTGATATTAGACATTGTACATAATATATTAGACAATGTTCGTGTATTCGTGACGTGTCATGATTGGATCCACAATACTAGTTGGGGGCGGGGAAATTGCTAGTGAGAGATGTGATCAAATACCCATTGTATAATTAAATATTATTGGTGCTAATCATACCCCCACGTATGATTAGCCAGACTATGTAGAAATCGTACATGTTCCCAAGCCGATCACATTTTGAAGCTACTATTTCAAACACTTAGAATAGATTACAGTTCCCTATTTTAAATCATATACTACATCACCCGTATATGATACTATTTCTTGTTCCTTTCATTTTTATTCATGCACTGACTGTATCATATTGCCTATTGCCTGTCTCTTTACATTGCCTGTCTCTCTTAAATTGCCAATGCATTTATTTCACTGTCTTCTCAGTAGCTAGCATGACATGTTTTATTGTATTATAGACATTATCAATTAATGGAACTGTTATTTGAGATTTATACTTTGCTCCTTCCTAACTGGAAACATTTTTCCAGACTATGCCTTAGGGGACCGCTGTCCGACACTTTATGGACCATATGGTGAGTAGCTGGAGACTTGGACTTGGTAGTTTAGTTGTGATTCCAGGAGGTCTAGCCGGAATCATTAGTTTTCTGTTTAGTTCTTTTAGCAGACTATTTGTACCAGATTTGTCTCCGGCATTTTAATGAGACTTGGATATTGTTGAGTAGATTATTACTTTTTGACTTGTGTTGTATTTAATTTTGTTGGATATCTTATCGTGCTGTCGTCCTGTGATTGAGTATGTGTTCATTTTATTTGTGTCATCAGTGCCTCCTTATGGAGATTGGATGCTTGTGTGAGATTGGCTAGATAGTATCAAGACCTTGACAACGTTCTACCGCCGATGCTGCGGCGTAGGCTGGACGTACCCACGCACTCGTGCCCCTAGACCGGGTGCGGGTCGTGACAGTTGGATTGATTGAGTTGGAACACGAACTGATAAAGTCGGTGGGAAATCATCATAATGGTGAATGGTGCTCAATCGAATATGTTGGAATGGAAATTAGGATTGGTTCAATTGGGAGTAAAGCAAATGGATGCCTCGGACATAAAGATACCCTTGTAACTTGTTCAAATTTGCTATCGCAAAGCTCGGCTGAAATGCATGTATTTTAGGGACGCCTTAAATATATGTACGATCCAAAACTAAGCGATACGAGAAATTTGTATTGAGCCGCAAGGAGGATGTGGGAATTCGTGAAAATTGTACAAGCATTCAGCAAAGCGAGATGCTGAGTCAGGATCGTGAATATGTGAGTTGCATAGAGCAGATCTATGGAATTGGATAGCGGTATGTGAAAGGAATGAGTACGAGCACGGTTCGTGGACGAACCTGATTCTAAAGTGGTATATTATGTAACGCCCAAAACCGCACGGTACGTTACGCTGAGTCAGATTAAATAAAACAAATGCTGGTTATATTTGAATTATTGGATTTTGGGAAGAAGGATTGATTTAGTTGGTTTTACGTGCAGATGGCTAGCAGAGTTCGAGAAAAATCAGGTATTCGTTCAGAACAGTAATGAGATAGCTGGGTTGGAATGATAATACCGTCTTCCTTAGTCTGATCGGTCGAATAATTTAGAGAGCACGGCCTGCTCGCACGGTCATACCAGTTGAGTAGATCGCGCTTGCATCGGACCACGGGTTCAAGGGATTGGCCGTATCGGCAGGACATGATGCTTAACGGGATCAAACATTGTGAGTGGGCTCTTTCCCGTCTCCTCTACTCCTTCATGCCTAATAATATGGAAAACACGTAAAAGGCTTGAACACTTGGGCTGAAACATTGGGAATCACTACACTGAGGCGTGCATAGAGTGTACATCGGTTGCTTGGTAGGATTGTAGCTTCAAATGATTTACGCGTTGGATAGTTGGAGCTAGAGTTGGATTATACATTTGAGGCAGTTGGTTGAATAATTGGGATTATGCTTGGACAGTTGGAATGATACATTGAGGCATTAGGGATATCGAGAATTTGGGTGAGCGAGCGTGCATCCGTGCACGAGTATCACTTGGTCGCTTTGTCTTACAAAGCGAGCAGTTGTGGTTCGAAACCGAACAACTGCATCGGCGAGGGCATTGTGCCACTTTTGGGCATTGTGCCACTGTTGAGGCACTGTGCCATGGGTTTGTTCTGAGTTGGGGTATTGCACCCAATTTGAAACACTGTGTTGAGAAGAAGCATTGTGCCTATGGGCATAACTTGATATTTTGGTGCCTTGGGCTATATATTGAGGTTTGGTTTTGGAATCCTTGGTTGGATATGTTGGAAGAATGGTTATGGATTCTTTGGTTGGATATTTCGGTTGGATATTTGGTTGAACGAGTCTAGGATCGCTTGATGGAACGAGAACGTTCGATCCTCTCGTCATACCTACTTGGTGTCTGCATGTCATGGACAACCTGTGTTGCACAGGGTTTGGTTTTCTCGAACGGGATGTGGACTCCGGGGCACCGAGACCGTTCGGCCAAGGAGGAGACAATTGGGTATCACGTTTTGGGCGCGGTGCTGGTAGTCCGATACCACCAGGAGGGAGTAGCTGCCCAGCCCTGGATCGGGTAGGACTGCCCTATTGATCTTGGTCCAATCAATGTCCTTTATGGCTTGGCCAGTGACTTCATATAGATAAGAGATGGTTTGCTTTACTTTGGTTGGTTTGTGCTTCGTGTAGGCGCGGCTACCTTGCCTCGGCAAGAGTGTGCACTTAAAATTGAAATACGAGTTTTGGTCGATGAAGGATATTGAGGTTTGGCTGATGGTTCGATTGTTATCGTGCTAAGCGATGACTTGATTAGGACGAGTTGCATGCTTAAATTACTTTACAGCTTTCCTTAACATGTCATCCCTATGTCATGAAACGAATCTAGGATTCAACTAGAAAGATCACCATTTAACAATTTGTATTCATTATTTACTTAGTGTCGGCTTAGACGAGTGGGTTACCCCGCTCACCAGTACGACTGTGTACTGACCCACGTTTATGGGCAATATTTCAGGTACGCAGGCGTAGTGGCGCTGCTTGGATATATGGGACAAGATGTATGAACTGTAAGTACCTTTGTGGGCTAGAGAAAAGAGCAAGAGTATTTCATCGCCTTCGTGGCATCGCCTTCGTGGCATTGCCTTCGTGGCACTCCCTTCGGGGTATTTTATTTGGACCCTATCGAGAGCTTCGCTGCGTATTACTCTGATGTGTGCTTGGTACATAATACAACGACTTCCGCTGTAACTTGGTCATTTCGATGATAACTTTGGTGTTTGTAAATATCGCCTTGTACGAGCGCAACTCCAGGCTCGTACGATATCACGTCCCAATGAGAACAATTGTCCCACGGAAGAGCTGTAACATGGTGATTCACGTTCAGCGAGGACTATTGAGCTTGCGGGAGATTGGGGCGGGACAACCCTGGCAAGGCAAATATCGTAGTAGATGCCTTAAGCAGGAAGCCTATGGCATACTTTTTGATGACTCAACGGCAATTGCTAGAGGATCTCCAGGAACTTGGGATTAAGATTGTATTGCCAAGCAAGGATGGACAGATGGCCAGTCTCGAGGTTCAGTCTACATTGATTGAGAGGATCAGGGCAGCGCTGCCTACAGATGCGAGATTTTGACATCTACGAAAGAGGACAGAGGCCGGCATGCAGACGGGACTCAGGATTCATGAAGACGGAACGTTAAGGTGTGGAGATCGCCTATATGTTCCGAGTGGCGAGCTACGCCAAGAGTTGATGACCGAGGTACATAGCTCAATTTATTACATTCATCCCGGGGGTACGAAGATATACCGAGACTTGAGGCATTAATTCTGGTGGCATGGGATGAAGAGAGAAATTGTATGAGTCGTGAAGAAATTTTTAGTTTATCAACAAGTCAAGGCTGAACATCAGAGGACTGCAGGATTATTGCAGCCGCTTCCCATTCCCGAGTGGAAGTGGGAACACATTACCATAGACTTCGTCACAGGATTCCTGCGAAGCCCTAGCAGGAAGGATGCAGTTTGGGTTGTCATAGGCAGACTCACCAAGTCTGCACATTTCTTGCCCTTCAGAGTGGGGCAGTCTACGGAGATATTAGCTGACATGTATATGAGACAGATAGTACGACTACATGGAGTGCCTGTCAGCATCGGATCAGATCATGATTCCAGATTCACGTCGTATTTTTTGCGGAGTATGCAGGAGAGCCTAGGAACTCGTCTCAAGTTCAGCATTGCATATCATACACAGACTGATGGTCAGTCAGAACACACGATACAGATATTAGAGGATATGTTGAGAGCGTGCATGATTAATTTTGGAGGATCTTGGGAGGACCACCTACATTTGGTGGAATTCTCCTACAATAACAGCTACCAGTCTAGCATACAGATGGCACCTTATGAGGCACTGTACGGCAGGAAATGCAGGTCGCCAGTTTGTTGGAGTGACGTAGGAGAACGTCAGATACTTGGTCCAGAGTTGGTAATACAAACAGTGAAGAAGGTCAAGCAGATTCAGAGCCACCTGCGTGCAGCACAGGACAGACAGAAACATTGGGTAGATGCGCACCGCAGACCATTGGAGTTCAAGGAGGGTGACAATATATTTTTGAGGATATCGCCTACTCGGGGTACCATCAGATTCGGTGGCAGAGGCAAGCTGAGTCCGAGGTACATCGAACCTTTTGACATCATGGAACGAGTTGGCGAAGTGGCTTACCGTCTTGTATTGCCTACATCATTAGAGGGAGTGCATGACATATTTTACGTATCGCAGCTGAGGAGATATGTCGTAAACCCTAGCCACGTGCTTGATCATTCAGAGATTACAGTCGGGCCCAGTTTATCTTACGTAGAGCAGCCAGTGGAGATACTCGATCACAGTAAGAAGACTTTGAGAGGTCAAACTATTCGACTGGTCAGAGTTGCATAGAAGCATCAATCGCCAGGTGAGTCTACTTGGGAGCGCGAGAATTCTATTCGGCAGCGATTCCCATACTTATTTGAGGAGCAAAGTACGAATTCACGTACGGTAATTGATTACTGGTTGTTTTAAATTCTTTTAGCTATTATCGTGCTTTACTTTTAATTTCGGGGATGAAATTTTTCTAAGTTAGGAAGAATGTAAACCCCCTCGATTAATTCTATAGAAAGTCAGCTATGGATTGGGAAAATTTTGGATTTTTCAGCGGATGTTGAGGTTTAGAGTAGAGTGTTTGTTATTTTATTAAATTAAAACATTGGCGTGCCCTATCATTGTTTAATTATTTGGAGCCGAGTATCAGCACATAAATTCTATCGGACTATTGTACTTCTGACTTGACTCGCCAATTTAGGCACTGGACTTTTTCGTCACACAAAAATCGAATCCATTGTGCTCTAAATTAATTGCACAATTTCCCGTATCCTAAAATCCATATTTAATTTTGTGTCGGACACTTGTGTCGTTATCCTCAATTTTGAGATACCAACTTAATCCGTTGAGCCGGACCAACTAAAGGGTCCAAGACTGACTCCAAGCCCCCACCATTTTTGACCTTTGTGTCATTTCTGAATTTTGACCCCAAGTGCCCCCATTTAATTTAAAAGCGCGGGACACTTTAAATTCTATTTAAATTGGGGATACCAATTTTGTCTAATCCTATTTTAATCCCAAATTAATCCCAATGGCCATTTAATTAAACCCATGCCAAACACCCCCTCACCATGCAAATCACCAAACATAATTTTCTCCACAATTTTTGCATCATTTTATGTGTTCGTGCAATTTCCTGAATTTAAGGGGCTTAGTTGCAATTTATTAATTTTAGGTGTCCTCACCTCATTGGCCAAGACCAAATGGAGAGGTTACCAATTGTTGACCGTAGTCAACATTTCCCTCCCCCTTCCTTTGCATGAAGAAACCAAGTCTTCATGTTAAATCCTAGCCATCCAATTAAATGGGAACATCCCCCCCCACATGTAGTGCATCAAATCCCGATCCGACCGGGATGTGCACTATATAATTGGGCTTGTGGCTAGTCCGTCAGAGTATGCTTAGATCTTCGGCATCTTATTGCCACGGACGAAATGTGATGATCCTTTCCAACTCATGGAAAGGCCTCTATTGAAATGAGTCCAATAGTTTTCGTGTTTGGTTGCTTGGTTTTCTTGATTGCCGCTTTGGGATTTGATTTGGTGTTGCTTTCGAGTTGCTTGGTTTTCGCTGTTGGTTTTATTGATTGGAGCTTGAATTTTGGGGAGTTCGGCAAGAAAGGATAGGCAAGAATTCTAACTCGGTGCTCGTGCTGTTGCAGGTCCGCGTAACTGACATTTGATCGTCGCTAGGCGGGATTCCTTGTTTCAGCAACTTTTCCCTTAACCAGTGAGTGGTTTGGTCCCTTCTTTCCTACTTCTTCACGCCAACATCTCTAATGTTTCAAACGTTCACTCGATGATGCCCGGTTGGACGCCTAGAAAATGCTTAGCCACAATGCATGCCAGCCACTAAGAAAGGAATATGGGAATTGTAGACTAATTTTACTATATGCTTGCACACCTTATAAATTCAGTTGGTTGGAATGGGAATTTGGTTGTTGGTTACGGCCTGGTGCCTCGGGTAGAGTTTGGACCCATGGGATATCAAAATCGGAACACCGCATTGAGAAAATATGAACTGTTGCATAAGATATATATATTGCTGCTTTACTTCATCTATTTAATTCGATGCATTGTGTGAGATATAAAATGTCCATGCATTTGCATGGTCTGGGACAACTTGTGCACAAGGTTTATCATTTCCTCGAAACGGCTTTCTGGGGCACTGGAACCGTATCGATCCGGAGGGAAATATTGATTCGTGTTCGTCACGATGCATTGCGGGACCTCCAGCGGGGCTAGCTACCCGGGCTGATAGGGCGCGCCGTTAATGCTTGGAATATGTCCCTAAGGTGTCGATCACACCAATGACCGCATAGAATAGAACACATGCTAATTTATTGTCTTGTGCAGATGGTAAGTATACTTGTGTTTCGTTGCAGGGAAGGTGTGCATCGGTTGAGTAAGCAATCGATGCACTGGTTGGATTCAATGCTATTTTCATTTATATCAAAACATGCAACTGATATGAATTGAATTCACTTGCTTCTTTATAGAAGTAAATCTTAATGCATGCTCGCCCCTAATAAGCTAGTGTCGATTTAGTCGAGTGGGATTCATCCCGCTCACCAGTACAAGTTGAGTACTGACCCACGTTGTGGGCAACTATTTCAGGCACTCAGACGGTGCAACGCTAGTGGATAGACGAAGAGGCGTTAGGAGCACCTCTATTTTGAAGTATAGTTGAAGTCAGATCATTTTGGAGGCTTGGACTTTCAACCTATACAAGGGCGTAATGTATGGACGACGGAGACTATCTGATGGAGCGCGTCCTGCATTTTGAGTTATCTTTTCTAATGTAATTCAAGTAGCCGAGAAGGCGCATCAATGTAGACTCTATGTAAATTACTCTGAATTATCAATGAAAAAGCATATTTTCTTCCTGTACTTGTGTTCAATTATCTGTGAATGTATTTTCTAAATTGTGTTTCAAAGTGGGTTCCTATAACTGTAAGTTCTTGCCTTGTACGAGCGCAACTCCAGGCTCGTACGGCATCACGCCCCAGCGAGGACGAATCGGTTCCGTGAAGGATCCAGCGAGGACGATTGACCCTTTCGGGATCGGGGCGTGACATATTGGTATCAGAGCTTAGGCTTTACATCCTTGGGATTTCAAAAAGATTATAAAGGAGTTTGATGCGCCTCTCGGTTGAGTTGCATTCGGTGTCCGCTGCATGAGATGAGTCGCCTATACAATGAGCCCATAGATACAAAAATCTATCTTTTTTGAGGTGTTAACAAGCTACTCTCTTTTGTAGCAATGGCTAAGAAAAACACTGTCGCTGCAAGCAATGCTCAGCCCGTCCAGAACGATCCGGCAAGTTCTGGAGAATCCGGAGGAGCGGGTTCAATGGATATGTCCGAACGACTTATGCATCTCATGGAGGTGCAGCAACAACAAGCCATTTCTCAACAGGCACAGTTGACTGCTCAACAAAAGCAGATAGATACCATGATGCAACTGATTGCATCCTTGGTACCCAACAATGGGGGAGCCACGGTGACGCCTGCTGCACCGTCGGCTGTGGCGGTAGAGGATGAGTCCGAAGAAACACAGCATCCAGCAAGGAACACCTGCCGTGCGGCAGAATTCACTAAGATGCATCCACCAACGTTCAACAGACGAGCAGAACCGGACGTAGTGATGGGATGGATTGCAAAGATGGAGGGACTCTTCAATCTGGTCGGCATTAGGGGATCCAAAAGAGTGGCCTGTGCATCAGTTCAACTGGAGCTGCGTGCGCATGATTGGTGGGAAGCCACTAAGCAGGGAATTTATGATGCCAATCCCAACTGCAAAATTACCTAGGAAATGTTCAAATCTGCCTTCATTGAACAATATATTCCCCGGGCTGTGCGGCAACAAAAAGAAGACGGCTTCAGCAATCTGGTGCAAGGAAGTATATCTGTCGACGATTATGACTCGGCGTTCGCTAAGCTGGCTAAATTTGCTGGGCACTTCTTGCCTAACCAGCAGGTGTGGTGCTACCGCTTCCAGAAGGGTTTGAATGACGATTTGCGTAGGGACGTCATCAACCAGAAGTGTCAGACATACAGGGAATGTTATAAAGCTGCCCTGAACAGCGAGCGGATCTTTGGGCGCTGTCCACCAAAGGCCGATGTGCAAACCTCCCGTACCAACAATAATAAGCGGCCTCAGGAAATGGGAGGGTCTGGAGCACAAAAGCGTCTGCACACATCTGAGCATAGGGGCCCGTCCCGTGCACCATACTGCAACAGGTGCGGCAGATTAGGGCATCGAGTGGAGGAATGCCGAGTTACTGGGTGTTTTAAATATGGTCGTCTGGACCACAAGCATTTCAACTGCCGTGGGGCAAGACCGAATCAGCACAACGGGAATCACAACAATGGGAATCATAACAATGGGAATCAGCACCACGGGAATCAGAACCACGGGAATCACAACAGGGGGCCTGCAGCAAGTGATGCCAATGCTGTGGCGTTGAACCCACGACGCCAGGGTGCTCAAGGACGAGTCTATGCACTGACTCAGGATGAAGCATCCGTCTCTGAAACTGTCGTGACAGGTACATTACTTTTCAGAGATTTGCCCGCTATAGTCTTATTCGATTCAGGTGCTACGCATAGTTTTATATCTGCTGATTTTACTATTGAGCATAAATTAGCTTCTACTCCCTTAAATATGAACCTTTGCGTGAGCACACCTTCGGGAGTCGACATGCCCGCCCATGCGATCTGTAAGGATGGTTATATTTGCATCGGAGGCAGGAAGCTTTCCTTAGATGTCATTGTATTAGACATTAAGGATTACGATATTATTCTCGGGATGGATTGGTTGGGTGCTTGTCATGCAACAATTGAGTGCGCAGAGAAGCGAGTCGTATTCCGTCTACCCGGCGAGGCAGACTTTTACTATTCGTGCAGCGCTGCACCAAAGACGGCAATGATGATATCAGCAATTTCGGCTAGGCGTATGCTGCATTCGGGTTGTGAAGGGTACTTAGCTTCAGTTCGAGACACCCGGCAGGAAAGTGCAAATGCAGCTCAGGCTGATATTATAGCAGATTTCCTCGACGTGTTCCCGGACGAGCTGCCTGGAATGCCTCCTGATCGTGAGATCGAATTCAGCATCGACACATTTCCGGATGCGCGACCGATATCGAAGGCACCTTATCGAATGGCCCCAGCAGAGCTGAAGGAACTTAAGATTCAGTTATAAGATCTGTTGGACCGAGGATACATTCGTCCAAGCGTTTCTCCGTGGGGCGCCCCGGTGCTGTTCGTGAAGAAAAAGGATGGATCCATGCGGCTATGTATTGACTACCGAGAACTAAATAAGGCGACCGTGCGGAACCAGTACCCATTGCCAAGGATAGATGACTTGTTTGATCAGCTGCAAGGTGCAACAGTTTTCTCTAAAATTGATCTCAGGTCAGGGTACCACCAGTTGAAAATCAAACCAGATGATGTTCAAAAATCTGCATTCAGGACCCGATACGGACACTACAAATTTCTTGTGATGTCGTTCGGTTTGACGAACGCCCCTGCAGCTTTCATGGATCTGATGAACCGCGTGTTTCGGCCGTACGTAGACAAGTTTGTGGTCGTGTTCATCGACGACATTCTAATATATTCCAAGAACGAGGCGGAACACAAGGAACACCTAAAGATCGTGCTGCAGACATTATGAGAGCATCAGTTGTACGCTAAGCTCAGCAAGTGTGAGTTCTGGTTGAACAGCGTGGCATTTCTGGGTCATGTTGTCTCGGCAGAGGGCATCGCCGTAGACCCGAAGAAAATAGAGGCAGTGGTCGATTGGAAGCAACCTACATCAGCCAGCGAAGTACGAAGCTTTCTGGGCCTAGCGGGATACTACCGTAGGTTCGTGAAGGATTTTTCTAAACTGGCCTCGCCTTTGACTCGCCTCACTCAAAAAGGGATTGTATACAAATGGAGTGATGACTGCGAAGCCAGCTTTCAAGAACTTAAGCAGCGTCTTGTTTCAGCTCCGATCCTTGCTCTTCCAGATGGGGTAGAGGAGTTTCAGATATACAGTAACGCCTCGGGACTTGGTTTGGGATGTGTGCTCATGCAGAGGGATAAGGTAATATCGTACGCCTCCAGGCAACTGAAGCCGCACGAGAAAAACTACCCGACGCACGACTTGGAATTGGCGGCAATTGTATTTGCACTGAAGTTGTGGAGGCATTATCTTTATGGTGTTGCTTGCAAAATCTTCACAGATCACAAGAGCCTCAAGTATCTATTCACACAACGAGAACTGAATCTCCGACAGCGGCGTTGGTTAGAACTGATTAAGGACTATGATTTGATGATCGCTTACACACCGGGCAAGGGAAACGTCGTTGCTGATGCTCTGAGTCGGAAGTATGTGGGCTCGTTATCCATAAACAACCATTTACTTCGAGATCTTGAGGCGATGGGCATCGAGCTCCGTGTTCAGCATCAAGGAGTGCAGCTGGCATCACTCCATCTTGAACCAAGTCTGCGTGATAGAATCAAATCAGCTCAGGAGGGCGATCAGTTCCTAGCGAAGGCACGCGGACTGATTTCGGCGGGGAAGACGTCTGACTTTGTGGCAGGCGAAGATGAGAAGGATATGTGTTCCTAGTGACCCAGAACCCCGAAGGGAAATTATGGCGGAAGCACACTATGCGAAGTATTCCTTGCATCCGGGGAGCACTAAGATGTATATGGACTTACGCAGAACCTTCTGGTGGCAAGGTATGAAGCGGGATGTGGCGACCTTTGTGTCACAGTGCATGGCCTGTCAACAGGTGAAAGCTGAACATCAGAGGCCCGGCGGGGAGCTGCAGAACCTCGCTATTCCTGAGTGGAAATGGGACAAAATCACTATGGATTTCATTGTGGGATTTTCGAAGACGCCGCGGGGGCATGATGCGATTTGGGTCATAGTTGATCGTTTGACCAAATCAGCCCACTTCCTTCCTATAAAAATTACTTGGAGCGTCGATCGGTTAGCACAGATTTACATAGACGAGATTGTTCGATTACATGGAGTACCTGCCTCAATCGTCTCTGACCGTGACGGACGCTTCTTATCTCGTTTTTGGACAAGCCTACAGTCTGCTTTGGGAACCAAGCTATAGTTCAGTACTGCATACCACCCCCAGACTGATGGACAGACGGAAAGGACAAATCAGATACTTGAAGATATGTTACGGCTGTGTGCAATCGATTTGAAGACTAGTTGGGACACGCATCTCATGTTGGCGGAGTTTGCGTACAACAACAGCTACCAATCGAGCATCCAGATGGCACCGTACGAAGCACTTTATGGGCGCAAGTGTCGATCTCCAATTTGTTTGGACGAAGTCGGCGAGCGGCAAGTACTCGGGCCAGAGCTGGTAGAACAGGCAGTTGAGAAAGTTTGCTTGATTCGGGAAAGACTCCGCACGGCGCAGAGCCGACAGAAAAGTTATGCCGATGCTCATCGTAGACCTTTGGAGTTCGTGGTCAGGGATCATGTATTCTTAAAAGTGACGCCGATGCGTGGGGTGATGCGTTTTGGCGTGAAGGGCAAACTAAGTCCCAGGTTTGTCGGCCCCTTCGAGATTCTGGAACGAGTGGCAGCTGTGGCATACCGGATTGCACTACCTCCCGCCTTGGCTGAAGTGCATGACGTATTCCATGTTTCTCAACTGCGGAAGTATGTGCATGACCCGAGTCATGTGGTTAGCTTCGAACAATTGGAACTGCGCACAGATTTATCATACTCAGAAGAACCGGTGCAGATTCTGGATCGTAAGGAAAAAGTACTTCACAACCGTACGATTTCCTTGGTTCGCGTGCTGTGGCGGAACCATTCAGTTGGTGAATCAACCTGGGAGATGGAATCGGAGATGAAGGAGAAATATCCTTCGTTGTTCACTCAGTCGGAGGTAGGGCCTTGCTCTTAAGTTTCGGGACGAAACTTTTTCTTAGTGGTATATTATGTAGTGCCTCAAATCCCGATCCGACCGGGATGTGCACTATATAATTGGGCTTGTGGCTAGTCCGTCAGAGTATGCTTAGATCTTCGGCATCTTATTGCCACGGACGAAATGCGATGATCCTTTCCAACTCATGGAAAGGCCTCTATTGAAACGAGTCCAATAGTTTTCGTGTTTGGTTGCTTGGTTTTCTTGATTGCCGCTTTGGGATTTGATTTGGTGTTGCTTTCGAGTTGCTTGGTTTTCGCTGTTGGTTTTATTGATTGGAGCTTGAATTTTGGGGAGTTCGACAAGGAAGGATAGGCAAGAATTCTAACTCGGTGCTCGTGCTGTTGTAGGTCCGCGTAACTGACGTTTGATCGTCGCTAGGCGGGATTTCTTGTTTCAGCAACTTTTTCCTTAACCAGTGAGTGGTTTGGTCCCTTCTTTCCTACTTCTTCACGCCAACATCTCTAATGTTTCAAATGTTCACTCGATGATGCCCGGTTGGACGCCTAGGAAATGCTTAGCCACAATGCATGCCAGCCACTAAGAAAGGAACATGGGAATTGTAGACTAATTTTACTATATGCTTGCACACCTTATAAATTCAGTTGGTTGGAATGGGAATTTGGTTGTTGGTTACGGCCTGGTGCCTCGGGTAGAGTTTGGACCCATGGGATATCAAAATCGAAACACCGCATTGAGAAAATATGAACTGTTACATAAGATATATATATTGCTGCTTTACTTCATCTGTTTAATTCGATGCATTGTGTGAGATATAAAATGTTCATGCATTTGCATGGTCTGGGACAACTTGTGCACAAGGTTTATCATTTCCTCGAAACGGCTTTCCGGGGCACTGGACCGTATCGATCCGGAGGGAAATATTGATTCGTGTTCGTCACGATGCATTGCGGGACCTCCAGCGGGGCTTGCTACCCGGGCTGATAGGGCGTGCCGTTAATGCTTAGAATATGTCCCTAAGGTGTCGATCACACCAATGACCGCATAGAATAGAACACATGCTAATTTATTGTCTTGTGCAGATGGTAAGTATACTTGTGTTTCGTTGCAGGGAAGGTGTGCATCGGTTGAGTAAGCAATCGATGCACTGGTTGGATTCAATGCTATTTTCATTTATATCAAAACATGCAACTGATATGAATTGAATTCACTTGCTTTTTTATAGAAGTAAATCTTAATGCATGCTCGCCCCTAATAAGCTAGTGTCAATTTAGTCGAGTGGGATTCATCCCGCTCACCAGTACAAGTTGAGTACTGACCCACGTTGTGGTCAACTATTTCAGGCACTCAGATGGTGCAACGCTAGTGGATAGACGAAGAGGCGTTAGGAGCACCTCTATTTTGAAGTATAGTTGAAGTTAGATCATTTTGGAGGCTTGGACTTTCAACCTATACAAGGGCGTAATGTATGGACGACGGGGACTATCTGATGGAGCGCGCCCTGCATTTTGAGTTATCTTTTCTAATGTAATTCAAGTAGCCGAGAAGGCGTATCAATGTAGACTCTATGTAAATTACTCTGAATTATCAATGAAAAAGCATATTTTCTTCCTGCACTTGTGTTCAATTATCTGTGAATGTGTTTTCTAAATTGTGTTTCAAAGTGGGTTCCTATAACTGTAAGTTCTTGCCTTGTACGAGCGCAACTCCAGGCTCGTACGGCATCACGCCCCAGCGAGGACGAATCGGTTCCGTGAAGGATCCAGCGAGGACGATTGACCCTTTCGGGATCGGGTCGTGACACCACACATTCCTCACACACCCCCCTATAAAACATCAACATCACCTTCACTACTCCCAAAGCCGGCCCTAATCCCTCGGTATTAAAAAAAAACCCCTCTCCCTCTCTCTCCTCCCTCCTCCATATTATTCTCCATATATTTTTCTTCTTCTTCCATTCTTTTTCTTCTTCTTCTTCTTCATCCTTTCTTCTTCCTGGGAGCTGACTCCGGCCTGTTGCACTGACTCTGGCCTGGCTGACTGCTCTGACCTGTTGCACTGACTCCGGCCCGGCTTACTGCTCCGGCCTGTTGCACTGACTCCGGCCCGGCTGACTGCTCCGGCCTGTTGCACTGACTCTGACTCCGGCCTGAGCAGCTTCTCCGGCCCACTGTGCAATCCAGTCCGGTGACATTGTGCAGTCTCCACCGTGCGATCTTCCTTATCCGGCCATGACATGCCTACTGCCAACGGCAGCTCCCTCGACTGCGGCGGTGCACTCCCCCGTGCAGCTCCGACTGTGCAGTCCCTCTCGACTCTTCTTCTTCGACGTTCTCCATGGTGAAGCCATCCCCCCGCAGCGACTGTGCGCCTTCCCGTCCGCCCATCCGACCTCCTCCGACTTCGGAGCTCCCCCGTCCGGCTAGCACCACCTTGTTCGGCCGACTTCCCTATCTTCTTCCTGTACGGAACCATCACCTCCACCACAAGCTCCCTCATCCGAGCTCCCATTACCACCACCACTTCGGACCTCCTCCCCGTCCGGCCTGCTCTACCCTGTCCAGCCATCATCACCACTACCACCACCACTTTGGACCTCCTCCCCGTCCGGCCTGCTCCACCCTGTCCAGCCATCATCACCACCACCACCACCATTGACACCATCCAGTCCGGCCAGCACCACCTTGCTCCGGCTGCCTAGGTATACTTCTCCCCCTCTCTATCATTTATGTATTATTTTGTGTTTGAGTTAGGGTATTTCTTGTATAATGTTGGTATATATATATGGTTAGTGTAGTGTAGTACTTGAACTTTGTGATTAAGGTTAATGTTGATTAAGGCTAATGATGATTAAAGTTAATGTTGATTATAATGACTTGAGAATAGGGTTAAATGTAGGTTAGGGTTTATGTTTACATAAATTAAAATGAATTTAAATGATTTGCATGGAGGTTTGGAATTTTATTTTTATGAGATATTATGAATACTACACATGGTGGAAAGGATGCTATATCAATTAATGAAGATTAAATTATTGAGAATTAAGATTCTGATATTTTGAACATTGAGGAACACTGAGGAGCAAGTGTTTGATTGTGAACTAGTGAGAAGTATAAAAACATTGATCGGTAATTTGGGGACTGAAAATTAATGATGGGTTAAATTAGAGTAGTACTTCGTGAATGAAATGAAGGGTTAATAATCATTAATTATGTTTTAAGGATGGCTTGATGATGTGATACTGATGACTAGATGTTTTGACTATCGTACTGATAGTCAACTATGGTCAAACCCCCTAGTGTCTTGTCCCTGTGAGTCATAGCTGAGACTGAGTTTAGGTGTAGATGTGTGTCGCATCCCTGTCTGACGTAGAAAAGATTATTGATTATTGGTTTGTATCTCATATCTAGGTACTGCGGGAACTGGGGGCTTGGACGCGGTACCGGGACCCCGTCATCAGCAACCTCGTACAGGAAAGTGTACCTTGCCACCCTGTATTTCAGATTTTAGATATTTGTTGTTCTTTATGTACATTGTGCGTGTATTTGTGTTAACGTTCGATACTTCGCGTCCGGATCACAACCGGGTGCAGACGTTCATCGTAACGTCTTAGAATATTTGTTAGATGCTTCATAGTACCTCGATGCACGTACATGAGTACATCAACACCCCAGGACACACTCATGCACTGTGATCGTGCCAGATTCCTGTATCCTGATACCAACATCATGACCAGAGACTGAGAAGACCTTAGGATCGCGTCTGTTGAGTTATTTCTGTGTGTCAAGACTGTAGATAGAGGTTCAGGTTCAACGCACAATCGTTGACCGCTTGGGAAGGGGAAGACAGTTACTAGACGTTTGGGCTCCTCTGCACGCGCTTATATATGTATGTAGTATCTATGTAGTGATCCTGTATCTAGTATAGTGGTATCACCCATGTGACTCTTTGCCCGGAGCTACGGTACGTCCCGTGTGTTTCTGTGTTCGGAGCTACGGTTTTATTTTGGACAGCCCACGCGTCGAACATTGTCTTTAAACTGTGTCACACTTGTTTGGTTATGATAGAGTACCCTGTTGTTGCACTTATATTTTTTGTATACTTGGCATGCTGTATTTTTATACCTTGTTACGTCCCTCTGAGGACCTGGTTCTCTGCCAGTTTTACAGCATAGATGATTACGGAGCATTTGGAGTTATTGTTGGAGTTGCATGTCTTGCGGACATGGTACCAGGTACTCATATTATATCTAGCGGCATTATGGTTATTTTATATTGATTATTCATCTGCTGTTGTAGCCTAGTTTTTATAGACTCATACTTCATCTCGAGTCTATTCGAGTTAGTGTGTTATTGGGCGGCCGACTTTAGCACATATAGCTCTTTCTTATATACTTCTATACATTGTGGATTGAGACAGAGTTTTACATTTATGGGATATCTAGATAGTGCCCTTTATATTTACAGCTTATACGTATTCGAGTCAGACCAGAGTCTGGTCGAATGCGTAGCTGGCGTGTCACGTATTCTTGATCTTACGTATTTTGGGACTGGCGCTTGACAAAAAATACTTCGAATTAAATTCTGGGAAAAACATATGTCAATGATTTCGACATTAGCTTTCCGAAACTTTAAACGGTTCATGATTCTGTTCCTGGTTCTCCCGGAATCGTGAAAACATCGAGACGCGTCTATTTTTGGACATGCTGTGCTCTACGAATTTTCCAGAATTTAATACTCATAATTTCGTAAAACAATTTATATATTCAGAAAGATAACCTCAATTTTCCAGACTTTTGAAGATAGCTAAATGTGGGAGCAACGTAGGAACAAATCACTGTACTGCTCGAGTAAGTTGGACGTGCGTTGTGGAACGAGGCAAACGGATATGAATTTAAGCAAGTCTCGAATTTCGAGAATTATTGCAATTGGTAGTACGAATAGACGAGCATGGCAATTCGGAAACTTGATGGATTCAGGACAGAACGATGGATTGATGGAAGACGATTTCAACAAGCGCAGTTCTCGAACTGTGGCTCGGATAAATAACAAGACTCTAAGTGGTTAAGCGGCATTGGTTGACCAATTATCAGAGGTAGTGCATGATATGCTCGGAATCGGAAGTTCGCTAGGATGGAATGGTTGGATTTTGGTTCGGATTTACAGATGAGATATAGCATGGTTCATAGTACTGTCAATCGTGATGACTTACAATTATCGAGCGTAGCTTCTGGACAGCTGACCCTAGCGACTTGCCCTCCAAATCAGAGATTGAATATTGTAGACCCATAGAACGACCCTTGAGGCAGCGCATTTGGGGATGCGTCGAGGGTGGATATGAGCGATAAGATTTGGCTTATTGACTGAGTGTTGGATTCGAGAGACCCTTGGGATAGCCTTCAGCTGAAGATGCAGTCGAAAGATTGGAGCGATGGTGGAAGTAGCCTAGTCAACTGATAAAATTCAGAGTCGCAGATTTTTATCGATGGCATCGTCTCTGACTCATCGTGCCCTGGAAGGGAATAACATTCATATGAATTAACGACTGTGAAACTAGCTCGTGAAGTTAAAGCAGCGGCTCGTTCAGATCAAATCCTTGTGAATACTAGAAGGGACAGATGTGCCTCAGATTTACAAGATGCATCGAAACTTAGTCTGGGAAACGTGCTCGTTCGGAAGGCAAAGGTGATATTCTATGCTTCGAGGCAGTGAAAGCAGCGCGAAGAACTATTCCATGCGCAACCTAAGAATTGTGGCGAGTGTGTCCACGTTGAAAATGTGGTGACACTATCCCTTTGGCGTGGCGGCGAGATCTTCGTGGATCACACGAACCTCAATATAGATGTTCACCCAGTGAGATATTGAGATGGCAGGAAAAAGGTGTTTGGTTGAACTGATGAGAGCAAAGTTTGATATTTTGGTAAGGCGCCTAGCTGGGGTAGATCAGTCATGGTGATCGTTCGGTGCATGAGATATATTTGGAGATGTTGCTAGTGAGGATTCAGAAATAGTTGGATTGATTGAGTTAGAACACGAACTGATAAAGTCGGTGGGAAATCATCATAATGGTGAATGGTGCTCAATCGAATATGTTGGAATAGAAATTAGGATTGGTTCAATTGGGAGTAAAGCAAATGGATGCCTCGGACATAAAGATACCCTTGTAACTTGTTCAAATTTGCTATCGCAAAGCTCGGCTAAAATGCATGTATTTTAGGGACGCCTTAAATATGTGTACGATCCAAAACTAAGCGATACGAGAAATTCGTATTGAGCCGCAAGGAGGATGTGGGAATTCGTGAAAATTGTACGAGCATTCAGCAAAGCGAGATGCAGAGTCAGGATCGTGAATATGTGAGTTGCATAGAGCAGATCTATGGAATTGGATAGCGACATGTGAAAGGAATGAGTACCAGCACGGTTCGTGGACGAACCTGATTCTAAAGTAGTATATTATGTAACGCCCACAACCGCATGGTACGTTACGCTGAGTCGGATTGAATAAAACAAATGCTGGTTATATTTGAATTGTTGGATTTTGGGAAGAAGGATTGATTGAGTTGGTTTCACGTGCAGATGGCTAGCAGAGTTTGAGGGAAATCAGGTGTTCGTTCAGAACAGTAATGAGATAGCTGGGTTGGAATGATAATGCCGTCTTCCTTAGTCTGATCGGTCGGATAATTTGGAGAGCACGGCTTGCTCGCACGGTCATACCAGTTGAGTAGATCGCGCTTGCATCGGACCACGGGTTCAAGGGATTGGCCGTATCGGCAGGACATGATGCTTAACGGGATCAAATATTGTGAGTGGGCTCTTTCCCGTCTCCTCTACTCCTTCATGCCTAATAATATGGAAAACACGTAAAAGGCTTGAACACTTGGGCTGAAACATTGGGAATCACTACACTGAGGCGTGTATAAAGTGTACATCGGTTGCTTGGTAGGATTGTAGCTTCAAATGATTTACGCGTTGGATAGTTGGAGCTAGAGTTGGATTATACATTTGAGGCAGTTGGTTGAATAATTGGGATTATGCTTGGACAGTTGGAATAATACATTGAGGCATTAGGGATATCGAGAATTTGGGTGAGCGAGCGTGCATCCGTGCACGAGTATCACTTGGTCGCTTTGTCTTGCAAAACGAGCAGTTGTGGTTCAAAACCGAACAACTGCATCGGCGAGGGCATTGTGCCACTTTTGGGCATTGTGCCACTGTTGAGGCACTGTACCCTGGGTTTGTTCTGAGTTGGGGTATTGCACCCAATTTGAAACACTGTGTTGAGAAGAAGCATTGTGCCTATGGGCATAACTTGATATTTTGGTGCCTTGGGCTATATATTGAGGTTTGGTTTTGGAATCCTTGGTTGGATATGTTGGAAGAATGGTTATGGATTCTTTGGTTGGATATTTCGGTTGGATATTTGGTTGAACGAGTCTAGGATCGCTTGGTGGGACGAGAACGTTCGATCCTCTCGTCATACCTACTTGGTGTCTGCATGTCACGGACAACCTGTGTTGCACAGGGTTTGGTTTCCTCGAACGGGATGTGGACTCCGGGGCACCGGGACCGTTCGGCCAAGGAGGAGACAATTAGGTATCACGTCTTGGGCGCGGTACTGGTAGTCCGATACCACCAGGAGGGAGTAGCTGCCCAGCCCTGGATCGGGTAGGACTGCCCTATTGATCTTGGTCCAATCAATGTCCTTTATGGCTTGGCCAGTGACTTCATATAGATAAGAGATGGTTTCCTTTACTTTGGTTGGTTTGTGCTTCGTGTAGGCGCGGCTACCTTGCCTCGGCAAGAGTGTGCACTTAAAATTGGAATACGAGTTTTGGTCGATGAAGGATATTGAGGTTTGGCTGATGGTTCGATTGTTATCGTGCTAAGCGATGACTTGATTAGGACGAGTTGCATGCTAGTTTCCTTCGGGTTGGATATATATAATTGCTTGTCGATTGGTTTGAGTTGAATGCTTGCATGCTTAAATTACTTTACAGCTTTCCTTAACATGTCATCCCTATGTCATGAAACGAATCTAGGATTCAACTAGAAAGATCACCATTTAACAATTTGTATTCACTATTTACTTAGTGTCGGCTTAGACGAGTGGGTTACCCCGCTCACCAGTACGACTGTGTACTGACCCACGTTTATGGGCAATATTTCAGGTACGCAGGCGTAGTGGCGCTGTTTGGATATACGGGACAAGATGTATGAACTGTAAGTACCTTTGTGGGCTAGAGAAAAGAGCAAGAGTATTTTATCGCCTTTGTGGCATCGCCTTCGTGGCATTCCCTTCGGGGTATTTCATTTGGACCCTATCGAGAGCTTCGCTGCGTATTACTCTGATGTGTGCTTGGTACACAATACGACTTTCGCTGTAACTTGGTCATTTCAATGATAACTTTGGTGTTTGTAAACATCGCCTTGTACGAGCGCAACTCCAGGCTCGTACGGCATCACGTCCAGATGAGAACGATTGTCCCACGGAAGAGCTGCAACATGGTGATTCACGTTCAGCGGGGACTATTGAGCTTGCGGGAGATTGGGGCGGGACAACCCTGGCAAGGCAAATATCGTAGTAGATGCCTTAAGCAGGAATCCTACGGCATACTTTTTGATGACTCAACGGCAATTGCTAGAAGATCTTCAGGAACTTGGGATTAAGATTGTATTGCCAAGCAAGGATGGACAGATGGCCAGTCTCAAGGTTCAGTCTACACTGATTGAGAGGATCAGGGCAGCGCTGCCTACAGATGCGAGATTTTGACATCTACGAAAGAGGACAGAGGCCGGCATGCAGACGGGACTCAGGATTCATGAAGACGGAACGTTAAGGTATGTAGATCGCCTATATGTTCCGAGTGGCGAGCTATGCCAAGAGTTGATGACCGAGGTACATAGCTCGATTTATTCCATTCATCCCGGGGTTACGAAGATATACCGAGACTTGAGGCAGCAATTCTGGTGGCATGGGATGAAGAGAGAAATTGTAAGATTCGTGGCAAAATTTTTAGTTTATCAGCAAGTCAAGGGTGAACATCAGAGGACTGCAGGATTATTGCAGCCGCTTCCCATTCCCGAGTGGAAGTGGGAACACATTACCATGGACTTCGTCACAGGATTCCCGCGAAGCCCTAGCAGAAAGGATGCAGTTTGGGTTGTCATAGGCAGACTCACCAAGTCTGCACATTTCTTGCCCTTCAGAGTGGGACAGTCTACGGAGATATTAGCTGACATGTATATGAGACAGATAGTACGACTACATGGAGTGCCTGTCAGCATCGGATCAGATCGTGATTCCAGATTCACGTCGTATTTTTTGCGGAGTATGCAGGAGAGCCTAGGAACTCATCTCAAGTTCAGCATTGCATATCATACACAGACTGATGGTCAGTCAGAACACACGATACAGATATTAGAGGATATGTTGAGAGGGTGCATGATTAATTTTGGAGGATCTTGGGAGGACCACCTACACTTGGTGGAATTCTCCTACAATAATAGCTACCAGTCTAGCATACAGATGGCACCTTATGAGGCACTGTACGGCAGGAAATACAGGTCGCCAGTTTGTTGGAGTGACGTAGGAGAACGTCAGATACTTGGTCCAGAGTTGGTAACACAGACAGTGGAGAAGGTCAAGCAGATTCAGAGCCACCTGCGTGCAGCACAGGACAGACAGAAACATTGGGCAGATGCGCATCGCAGACCATTGGAGTTCAAGGAGGGTGACAATATATTTTTGAGGATATCGCCTACTCGGGGTACCATCAGATTCAGAGGCAGAGGCAAGCTGAGTCCGAGGTACATCAAACCTTTTGACATCATGGAACGAGTTGGCGAAGTGGCTTACCGTCTTGTATTGCCTACATCATTAGAGGGAGTGCATGACATATTTTACGTATCGCAGCTGAGGAGATATGTCGTAAACCCTAGCCACATGCTTGATCATTCAGAGATTACAGTCGGGCCCAGTTTATCTTACGTAGAGCAGCCAGTGGAGATACTCGATCACAGTAAGAAGACTTTGAGAGGTCAAACTATTCGACTGGTCAGAGTTGCATAGAAGCATCAATCGCCAGGTGAGTCTACTTGGGAGCGCGAGGATTCTATTCGGAAGCGATTCCCGTACTTATTTGAGGAGCAAAGTACGAATTCACGTACGGCAATTGATTACTGGTTGTTTTAAATTCTTTTAGCTATTATCGTGCTTTACTTTTAATTTCGGGGATGAAATTTTTCTAAGTTGGGAAGAATGTAAACCCCCTCGATTAATTCTATAGAAAGTCAGCTATGGATTGGGAAAATTTTGGATTTTTCAGCGGATGTTGAGGTTTAGAGTAGAGTGTTTATTATTTTATTAAATTAAAACATTGGCGTGCCCTATCATTGTTTAATTATGTGGAGCCGAGTATCAGCACATAAATTCCATCGGACTATTGTACTTCTGACTTGACTCGCCAATTTAGGCACTGGACTTTTCCGTCACACAAAAATCGAATCCGTTGTGCTCTAAATTAATTGCACAATTTCCCGTATCCTAAAATCCATATTTAATTTTGTGTCGGACACCTGTGTCGTTACCCTCAATTTTGAGATACCAACTTAATCCGTTGAGCCGGACCAACTAAAGGTTCCAAGACTGACTCCAAGCCCCCACCATTTTTGACCTTTGTGTCATTTCTGAATTTTGACCCCAAGTGCCCCCATTTAATTTAAAGCGCGGGACACTTTAAATTCTATTTAAATTGGGGATACCAATTTTGTCTAATCCTATTTTAATCCCAAATTAATCCCAATGGCCATTTAATTAAACCCATGCCAAACATCCCCTCACCATGCAAATCACCAAACATAATTTTCTTCACATTTTTTGCATCATTTTATGTGTTCGTACAATTTCCTGAATTTAAGGGGCTTAGTTGCAATTTATTGATTTTAGGTGTCCTCACCTCATTGGCCAAGACCAAATGGAGAGGTTACCAATTGTTGACCGTAGTCAACATTTCCCTCCCCCTTCCTTTGCATGAAGAAACCAAGTCTTCATGTTAAATCCTGGCCATCCAATTAAATGGGAACATCCCCCCCACACATTCCTCACACACCCCCCTATAAAATATCAACATCACCTTCACTACTCCCAAAGCTGGCCCTAATCCCTCGATATTAAAAAAAACCCCTTTCCCTCTCTCTTCTCCCTCCTCCATATATTTTTCTTCTTCTTCCATTCTTCTTCTTCTTCTTCTTCATCCTTTCTTCTTCCTGGGAGCTGACTCCGGTCTGTTGCACTGACTCTGGCCCGGCTGACTGCTCCGACCTGTTGCACTGACTCCGGCCCGGCTTACTGCTCCGGCCTGTTGTACTGACTCTGGCCCGGCTGACTGCTCCGGCCTGTTGCACTGACTCTAGCCCGGCTGACTGCTCCGGCCTGTTGCACTCGACTCTAGCCCGGCTGACCGCTCCGGCCTGAGCAGCTTCTCCGACCCACTGTGCAATCCAGTCCGGTGATATTGTGCAGTCTCCACCGTACGATCTTCCTTATCCGGCCATGACATGCCTACTGCCAACGGCAGCTCCCTCGACTGCGGCGGTGCACTCCCCCGCGCAGCTCCGACTGTGCAGTCCCCCTCGACTCTTCTTCTCCGACGTTCTCCATGGTGCAGCCATCCCCCCGCAGCGACTGTGCGCCTTCCCGTCCGCCCATCCGACCTCCTCCGACTTTGGAGCTCCCCCGTCCGGCCAGCACCACCTTGCTCAGCCGACTTCCCCATCTTCTCCCTGTCCGAACCATCACCTCCACCACAAGCTCCCTCATCCGAGCTCCCATTACCACCACCACTTCGGACCTCCTCCCCGTCCGGCCTGCTCCACCCTGTCCAGCCATAATCACCACCACCACCACCACTTCGGACCTCCTCCCGTCCGGCCTGCTCCACCTTGTCCAGCCATCATCACCACCACCACCACCATTGACACCATCCAGTCCGGCCAGCACCACCTTGCTCCGGCTGCCTAGGTATACTTCTCTCCCTCTCTATCATTTATGTATTGTTTTGTGTTTGAGTTAGGGTATTTCTTGTATAATGTTGGTATATATATATGGTTAGTGTAGTGTAGTACTTGAACTATGTGATTAAGGTTAATGTTGATTAAGGCAAATGATGATTAAAGTTAATGTTGATTATAATAACTTGAGAATAGGGTTAAATGTAGGTTAGGGTTTATGTTTACATAAATTAAAATAAATTTAAATGATTTGCATGGAGGTTTGGAATTTTATTTTTATGAGATATTATGAATACTACACATGGTGGAAAGGATGCTATATCAATTAATGAAGATTAAATTATTGAGAATTAAGATTCTGATATTTTGAACATTGAGGAACACTGAGGAGCAAGTGTTTGATTGTGAACTAGTGAGAAGTATAAAACCATTTATCGGTAATTTGGGGACTGAAAATTAATGATGGGTTAAATTAGAGTAGTACTTCGTGAATGAAATGAAGGGTTAATAATCATTAATTATGTTTTGAGGATGGCTTGATGATGTGGTACTGATGACTAGATGTTTTGACTATCATACTGATAGTCAACTATGGTCAAACCCCCCTAGTGTCTTGTCCCTGTGAGTCGTAGCTGAGACTGAGTTTAGGTGTAGATGTGTGTCGCATCCCTGTCTGACGTAGAAAAGATTATTGATTATTGGTTTGTATCTCATATCTAGGTACTGCGGGACCTGAGGGCTTGGACGCGGTACCGGGACCCCGTCATCAGCAACCTCGTGCAGGAAAGTGTACCTTGCCACCCTGTATTTCAAATTTTAGATATTTATTGTTCTTTATGTACATTGTGCGCGTATTTGTGTTAACGTTCGATACTTCGCGTCCGGATCACAACCGGGTGCAGACGTTCGTCGTAATGTCTTAGAATATTTGTTAGATGCTTCATAGTACCTCGATGCACGTACATGAGTACATCAACACCCCAGGACACACTCATGCACTGTGATCGTGCCAGATTCCTGTATCCTGATACTAACATCATGACCAGAGACTGAGAAGACCTTGGGGTCGCATCTGTTGAGTTATTTCTGTGTGTCAAGACTGTAGATAGAGGTTCAGGTTCAACGCACAATCGTTGACCGCTTGGGAAGGGGAAGACAGTTACTAGACGTTTGGGCTCCTCTGCACGCGCTTATATATGTATGTAGTATCTATGTAGTGATCCTGTATCTAGTATAGTGGTATCACCCGTGTGACTCTTTGCCCGGAGCTACGGTACGTCCCGTGTGTTTCTGTGTTCGGAGCTACAGTTTTATTTTGGACAGCCCACGCGTCGAACATTGTCTTTAAACTGTGTCACACTTGTTTGGTTATGATAGAGTACCCTGTTGTTGCACTTATATTTTTTGTATACTTGGCATGCTGTATTTTTATACCTTGTTACGTCCCTCTGAGGACCTGGTTCTCTGCCAGTTTTACAGCATAGATGATTACGGAGCATTTGGAGTTATTGTTGGAGTTGCATGTCTTGCGGACATGGTACCAGGTACTCATATTATATCTAGCGGCATTATGGTTATTTTATATTGATTATTCATCTGCTGTTGTAGCCTAGTTTTTATAGACTCATACTTCATCTCGAGTCTATTCGAGTTAGTGTGTTATTGGGCGGCCGACTTTAGCACATATAGCTCTTTCTTATATACTTTTGTACATTGTGGATTGAGACATAGAGGTTTACATTTATGGGATATCTAGATAGTGCCCTTTATATTTACAGCTTATACGTATTCGAGTCAGACCAGAGTCGGGTCGAATGCGTAGCTAGCGTGTCACGTATTCTTGATCCTACGTATTTTGGGACTGGCGCGTGACAAAAAATACTTCGAATTAAATTCTGGGAAAAATATATTTCAATGATTTCGACATTAGCTTTCCGAAACTTTAAACGGTTCATGATTCTATTCCTGGTTCTCCCGGAATCGTGAAAACATCGAGACGCGTCTATTTTCGGACATGCTGTGCTCTACGAATTTTTCAGAATTTAATACTCATAATTTCGTAAAACAATTTATATATTCAGAAAGATAACCTCAATATCGTTCTAACGCAAGAAACTGTGCCTCGTTTGGAGTCCGGAGCTATGCGCAATGACTTCTGAAAGATGAAGGAACCCTAGATGACAATTCTCCAAAATTTGGCTCAAAGAAAATCCTAAAAATTAATAACCTAACTATTATATATATAGGGGAGAGAGAGAGCAACCGCGACTAGGGGTGCGCCACGTGGTAGCCATCCGACGCTGCCCGCTCAGATCAAACGGTCAGAGTTCGCCCCGGCTCGGCTCAACTTAGTCCGACTAGGACTAGGACACGGCTCGGCTCGGCTCGGCTCGGCTCGCGGTCGGCTCGCATGCACCCACACCCACCCCACGGTCGCTGACAGGCGGGCCCCACCCAGTTGGCCGCGGGAGGCTAACGGGTGGGCCCCGGTTGGCTGACTTGGCAGAAATAATTACTTTTTGGGTTTTTATTTCAGAAATTAGTTTTTAATTCGGTTTTTCATAATTAACTCAAAATAAATGCTAAAAATAATCAAAAAATTCCAAAAAATTCTAGAAAATATATTTAACAATTTAGAACCTAAAATAAAAGTTTGGAATATTTTTAATTATATTTGACCCTAAAATAAATTCTTGAAAGTCCTAGAAAATTAGGGTTACTAGTTTTTAATTAACTAAAAATTGTGGAAAAAGTTTAATAGCCCAAAATTAACCTAATAACAACATTTAAGAAAGAATTTCAGGATACGGAGGTTACATCCTCCTCCTCCTCCTCCTTTAGGTAAACCCTAACCCTATCTCTCTCTCTCTCACAAATACAGACATGATATGACACAGACACAGACATGACACATATACACTGACACGACACACACATACACTGACACACACACGACACACTATCACAGACACACACACACAGAGACAGACATGACACACGACCGCCTCCCTCGCCCCCCACCATGACGCGACCGTGTTTGCCCCCCAACCCCGACACATGCCACCCCAGACGCAGCTCCTCCCCCTCCGACGGGGCTCCTCCCCTCTGGCGTAGTCCTCCTCCGTCGACCCCTCTCTCAGGCACTCCTCCTCCCATCCTCCCGGCTCGGTAAATCCTAACCCAGATCCGGACATAACTAGGACACACACACACATACTGGACACAATTAGGACACATAGACACGCACTAATGATTGGTACTAACTATAATAGTATACCACTAACTTAACTAACTGTTAATTCATATCATTTATAACTATCTAACTAATATTACAACTAACTGATATACTAACTGATGCATATCCTAATTTACAATGATATCTATACTAGCTGCTACTACTAACAATGACAACTTCTGCTATTAATACATGTATATTATTGACAATGGGTTGCCTGGACACCCCTCAACTCTAATGTACCCTATTGAACTTCGAGAACTGATACACATCAGTATCACACAGACCCCTTTGCTCCCAGGTAGCTACTGCTACTTCAGTTATCTTATTCCAAATTTGTTGTTGCTGTTGAAACCCCCTTTCTAATGCCTTGCCTATAACACAATGCCAACGATCTGCTATTGCAACCATTCTGATACATAATCAAGTGTGCATTACTCATAGATCAGCCACCCCCTTAATCCACGCTTCCCCTTGCAAACCTTAACATTTATACTAACACATATGTGTCATCAGCTCACACTGTCACGCCCCAGTCCCAAAATACCGAGGGACTAGCTAAGTGGCAACGGCCAGCAGCACAACTCTAATAGGCAAACCCAATTTAATTGACCCGTTATAGTGCACTTAAGCTGTAATAAATATAAATACAGTCTACACCATCTATCACAAAATAATTCTGATCTCATCCACAAAAAGAAGCATAACTAAATATGATAGACTAATCAAGATAATAGATAAAAAGAAATATAGTCTATCAACAAGTCCAAATAAATAGTGTCTTGCGAAACAATCCGATAAAATAAGTTAATACATAAATCCTAGAGTCAAGATATGAAATAACTGGAAGCAGAAATAACTGTGTATGTAACAGAATACTCAAGAGATATCCTCTGGCACAACCTCGTCCTCTGGTGCCAGTACTGCTCCAGCGTCAGCTCATGTCCCGTATATCTCGGGGTATTACTCCTCTGCTGTACCTGGGGACACAATCCGGATCCAGGTCCTCAGGGACATAACAAGGTACAAGAATAACTCAAGCCAAATAAAATACAATATATAAAAATAGATTCTCAGGGCAAGCTATGTAACTAGCTATGTGAAATACAATTTGAGAGCATCATTAGTGTTCAAGCTGATACCACTACAAGCTCTGTGTCGGAGAGCCGGTAGAAGTAATATCATGAAGGGCCAAATACATGTGCTAAAGCTCTGGTACAGAGACTAAGACACTCTCCAGTAACATAAGTATATATATATATATATATATATATATATATATATATATATATATATATATATATATATAATCAGCCTGTAGCCTGTGTGTCTCTTCCCACCCAATGTAACCTCACGTCCCATATCCATAACACGCAAGATCATGACCTCTAGCTAGTACAACAAGTCATAATGATATCTATGTATGCAAGTCTTATGTCAGGAATCCTGTAAACCTATACAGAATCACCATGAATAACTTAGGAAAGATTTTATCACATGAATAGTGTCAAGTGTCCAATGGTAAGACGTACTTGATAAACAAGCACGTAAAAATATATAGGATCGTGGTATCAACTCTCTAAGTGATGTTACACAACTCCGCATACGGCATCGACACCCGAATCTTTTTCGGACGTTAAGCAATGTCTCACGGTCCTAGGACACTTAACAAGGTACACTTGCCAATGTTCTGAGCTCCATCGGTTGCTCCGATATAATTGAAATCTCCAGTTACGCCTCCGGATACTGAAACAAATATTATCATTGCACTCAGAATACATGAAATAGCTAGGATTGACTACCCATAAGTCCAATTTGGATATAGGGGCAAAATTGACAGTTTTGGTCAAATCGGGGTCCACATGTGGCCCACTTCGTACCGAAAAATGTGCCAGAGACAAAGTTCTTCAAATTTATCAAACTTAGTGCCTATAAGTCCAGAACGATAATACGAACCCAACGAAATGTCCAAAACTAGATTCCGATAAGCCGGTCACGAAATCGCCTGTCAAATAAAATCGTGGGCCCACGAAACAGTATTTCGTCAACGTTCTCAGAATCGAACCAAACTTGGGTCACAGGACCAGCGTAACGCTACGAATCCGATGGCGTAAGTTTCGTTGCAAAATGACAAGCACACACAAAATTCTGACGAGTGTCAGAACAGGTCGATACGGGACTTTTCAACGGATATGCGTTGATTCCGGTATGCACGCACATTCAAATAAACTTTCGCAAAATCTCACATGTCCGTGTTGACGATACAAACCTTTCGGTATAATTTGCACGCTACGAAGTTGCCTCGTTTAGTGGAACGTACCTCGTTTCAAAAAAATTCGGATTTAAAAAATCAAGTTTTTGGTCAACTTCAACCGCAAATAAAATATAGCATACAACAAATTAAAATAAATAATTAAAGAGATTAAATCTTGGTTATGTTGTCTAAATTACTGCTCAAGTGAAATTTAAAAATATTAACTAGGTTGGAAGAAAAACATCTATGAATATGGGTCATTGGGACAGTTTCTGAACTACAAAATTGGTCATTATTTTCCTGTTTTACGTCGCGAATTATGACCGACACAGGACACGATACACCAAACTAATTATACAAGGTTCAAGAGGGTCATATGGTCTTCGCATAGGATTTGACAGATCAATATTTGAATTACTGTATAGGTAGGTACAAGGGTGGGAAGTTGCATACCTCGTTACTACTGTGCTCGGGATATTGGGCGGCCTGTCTTCGCGGTGGTGGCGCGCGGTGGTCCGGCAGCTGACGTTGGCAGCGATGTTCGAAAATGAGAGTGGGGTTGTTGGTGGTGAGGTTCGGCTAGGCTGGGAGTTTTATAGGGGTGAGAGTGGGCGGTTACAAGAAGACGAAAAAGAGGGTCGGGGGTCGAGTTCGGTTGATTTTCGAATAGAAAAGGGGGGGACGTTGCTGTTACAGAAGCTGAGGGTTTAAATAGGGTTTCGGGTTATCGGGTCTGCGAGTTCGGGTATGGGTTAGGATCTGGGTCCTGTTTAGTTTTGTACGGGTTGGGTTGGTTTGGTTTGGGTTTGTTCGATTTAGGTTGGTTTAATTATAACAATGCATATATGGCCATAAAAAATAGTTTTTTGTCGCAATAAATTCTAAAAAAAATACACAATATCCTATTATTAGTTATACACCCAAAAAAATAATTTTTGTAATATTTTAATAAATAATTTAATACACAAAAATATAAATCCATGAAGAACATTTATTATAATTAACTAAAATAATAAAAATTTCTAAAATAATAATTAATAAAAATTTTAAATTAAATTTTAAAAAATTAGGGTATTTACAATCTACCCACCTTAAAAGAATTGCGTCCTCGCAATTAAGAAAATAAAATATAACCAGTCAAGAAAGGTTTGCTCCCGAAGAGATGACGCGGTTGCAAGACATGTTTATTAAAGCACGACACAAAGGATAAGGGACCATAAATAAGGAAAATTTGAGATAAAGGGTGAGGGTTTTGTTCAAGCAGAACACGTAGGAAAGCAATAAAAACTTTTTTCTAGGCAATGAGAGATAAGTAACTCAAGAGTAAATGAGCCTGATTAGAGCAAAATCACCTACAGCTTATAAAAACTTGGGTACCACTGACATATTACTAATCTAGACTAACAAGTTCATGCTAACATAATACTAGGTATAGGCTAGGGAATAGAACTAACAGGCACATGCTAAAGTATTACTAGGAATATTCGCTATTATAGCTAGCTATGATAAAACTAAATCTTACTTATATTCGCTACTCCTCGAGTCTGTGCCTCCTCTACTGTCATCACAAAAGCCTGTCCACGTACCTGTGGTAGTACCCTCTACAGTTGCTGGGCCTGCTAAAAGAGTGTTATCTGTGGTGCCAAGGGTGGCCTCGGCTGATATCCTCCCGGTGCTGATGGTCTGACTCCTCCAACTTCCGTCTGTGGTGCTCCCAGTACTGGATAATTTGGTCGATGTGGCAGCTGGACTGGTCTCGATGCTGGTAAAGCATGTCGGTGTACCATCGGTGCTCCTTCTCGACACTCAGGGCAATCCCAGGCTGAATGCTGGCCAGATCCGCAAGCTAAACATAATCCCCATTTGCATCTGCATTCCTTCTCAATATGGCCTACCTTGCCACAGTAGTAACAAGTAGGAAGGACTAGTGCTAGTGGTGTAAATGCTCTCGGTGATGGATTCATCTGTAGTCGCTTTACAGCTCCTCCCTGCTGCGCTCGGTCTGGTGCTAGTGCATGCGGCCGCTTCTGGCTGGACTCTCTCCTTATGACGCGTTCCATGCGTCGGGCTGCAGCAAGGACGTCCGTATAAGAAGTAGGTACAACAAAGCCAATCTGTCTCTGTAGCTCAAATTTAGTCCGTCAAAGAATTTTTCAGCCTTCTCTTCTTCTGTCGGAATTAGTGTAGGTGCGAAGCGGCTCAAATGGATGAACAATGCATTGTACTCTTCCACTGTCATATTATCTTAAGTGAGGCGATTGAACTTGTCCCAAAGTTTTGATCGAGCGATAGATGGAATGTACAACTCCTGAAAGAGTCTAGAGAACTCCTCCCAAGTGACTCGGTCTGGTCTGTGTCACGCCCGGTCACGCAGGGGCCGTTCGTCCTCGCTTGGTCTCTACAGAACTGATCGTCCTCGCACGGGTGTGATACCGTGCAAGCCTAAAATATGCTTGCACAAGGCCAAAGCTTTGAACAAGGGCAAGTAAGCTATTCAAGTCAGGAGCAGCGGCATATATATTACAGAAAAGTAAAGAACATAATGGCATATAAAAATGAGCTCTTTATTGATAATCAAAAGTGTTTCAAGCGGCGCTTAGCCGAGGTTACAGTTTTCTCAAGCTCTCATTCTCTCGATTACAATGGCACCGTTCCATACATTATGTCCCTCTATACAAAAGCAGCTCAAAGCAATCTCGATACGGCTCAAGGCATCGACTCCAGATTTTTGGTTCCTTGGGATGAGGCACGGCTATTGCTTCCTCGGACGATCCAGCACCTGAGAACAAGCAAACTGTTGGTGGGTTAGCACTTTGAAGAAAGTACTGGTGAGATAAAAATTAACTGAACAGAAGCAACATCTCCTTGAAACCTACACTAAGTAAGCATGTGGCAAAATATTACATTACTAGTGATCTTGCTACTTTTACCTATGTTCGTTACATGCACGAGGGACAAAGTCATATTACTTTCTTTTTGGAAACATCTTTGAAAATAGAATCCAATACAACCAAACAATCGAGGCAAACAGTTCAAGCACGATGTACCAATCCGGGTGTATGCAGCGTGTCTCGTGAACTAAACTCAAAGACTCTAGGGACATGCAGCATATAGAAACTATCATTCAATCAAGCACACAAGTTGAACTATCAATCAGAGGTCATTCCCTAGAAACTCAGGATCAGTAGCGGTAATCCAGCTAACCAATGAACCCTTTATCTGATGCTATTAGCAGATATGACTCATGGTTCATCTCTTCACTAATAGCCATTGTCTGACCGATGCAAATGCATAAAATACTATCAGATAAACTCTAAGATGCACATGTTCATGGACAAGCAGGCTATATATATATATATATATATATATATATATATACATATATATATATATATACATATATATATATATATACATATATATATATATATAACTCTATGTGTTTCTTACCCCTTGCCGATCGGTTATCACTGCAGCATACATACAAGTTAGCAACAAATTCATAAATGAACATATGGTTCTCTTTCCCTATCCGTCTCTGCATCAAACAGTTGGGTATGTAAGAAGGCTAGCCTAGCATGCTCCATAACTACCTGAATGCAGCTATCTCCATGAACAAGCTAACTTCTCTAACACAGACTCAACCCTTTTCAACAGAAGCATCGTCTCCCATCTAATAGCCACGTCCCCTAGATCTCGTAGGACCGGAACATCAGGACGCACTATCAGTCTTACCCTATCAATCTTCATCCTCCATTCTAATATCCATACCCCGAGCTCAAGGTGCGTTATTAGTCTCCCATATTTCGTTTAGCCTCCATCCATCGCAAGCTCCCTCTATAACAAGCATTTCACATATCATAATAGCAACACAACGTGACAAATGCAAGCTTTCAATCCATCTATCTCTTATCTAATAGCCGTACCCCCTGGATCCTGTAGGACCGGAACATTAGGGCGGGCTACTAGTCTCTGCACAAACAAGACAAGCATTTACTTTTTTATTGAAACAAGCATACATTCCATCAAGCTTTAGCATTCAAGACAAGCAATATAAACATGATGACCAGCAAACATATGAACGATCTTTTAGTTGAAGCTAGCATGGCACGGGTCTATTTATCTCTTCAAGTTAAACATGCAGTTATACTCTTTCCTTAGCAGGGCAAGGTTCGTTCGATAGCGGTGTCAGTGTAACTAGCATGCAATATTTCTCATACTTAGCAAGGCAATGGTTCTCACTCTTTATCAATCGTCTTGGGGTATCGAATAAGAACTCTCCGAGAAGACTTTCACTCGAGCAAACAAAGTGATATCACTTGTACATATTGCCTACGCGGAGCGGGATACTACATACTTACCTACCAACAAAGAGTTTCGTCCTCGAAATTCAAGGAGAAACTCACAAAATCCAGAGCAGCGATGGTCCTCATCCCTCACCATCCCTAATCAAAACTCTAGCAAACCACAACTCAATAAAACTATAGCTACCAGAAATCATAAATCATATCTCAAGCAACAAAACAAATCCAGAAAACTTTTACAGGAAAATTTGAGAATATTTACGGACTTATTGTATGGAACGTTTATTGTAGCACAATATCGAGTACATCTCAGAGTCGAAGGAAACGAAAATGGGCAAACAATCGAGTCCCTCTGATACCATTATGTCACGCCACGGTCCCGCAGGGCCCGTTCGTCCTCGCTTGGTCTCTACAGAACCTATCGTCCTCCCACAGGCGTGATGCCGTAAAAGCCTAAAATGCACTTGCATAAGGCCAAAGCTTTGAACAAGGGTAAGTAAGCTATTCAAGTCAAGAGCAGCGGCACATATATTGCAGAAAAGTAAAGAACACAATGGCATACGAAAATGAGCTCTTTATTAAAAATTAAAAGTGTTACAAGCGGCGCTTGGCCGAGGTTACAGTTCGCTCAAGCTCTCATTCTCTCTATTACAATGGCACTGTTCCATATATTATGTCCCTCTATAAAAAAGCAGCTCAAAGCAATCTCGATACGGCTCAAGGCATGGACTCCAGATTTTTGGTTCCTTAGGATGAGGAAAGGCTATCGCTTCCTTGGACGATCCAGCACCTGAGAACAAACAAACTGTTGGTGGGTCAACACTTTGGAGAAAGTACTGATGAGGTAAAAATCAACTGAACAGAAGCAACATCCCCTTGAAACCCACCCTAAGTAAGCATGTGGCAAAATATTACATTACTAGTGATCTTGCTACTTTTACCTATGTTCGTTACATGCAGGAGGGACAAAGTCATATTACTTTCTTTTTGGAAACATCTTTGAAAACAAAATATAATACAACCAAACAATTGAGGTTAACAGTTCAAGCACGATGTACCAATCCGGGTGTGCGTAGCATGTCTCGTGAACTAAACTCAAAGACTTTAGGGATATGCATTATATAGGAACTATCATTCAATCAAGCACTCAAGTTGAACTATCAATCAGAGGCTGGTACTCGAGAAACTCAGGATCAATAGCGACAATCTAGCTAACCAATAACTCCTTTATCTGATGCTATTAGCATATATGACTCATGGTTTAGCTCTTTACTAATAGCCATTGTCCGACTGATGCAAATGCATGAAATACTATCAAATAAACTCTAAGATGCACATGTTCATGGACAAGCAGGCTATATATATATATATATAACTCTATGTGTTTCTTACCCCTAGTCGATCGGTTATCCCTGCAACATACATACAAGTTAGCAACATATTCATAAATGAACATATGGTTCTCTTTCCTTGTCCGTCTCTGCATCAAACACTTATATATGCAAGAAGGCTAGCCTAGCATGCTCCCTAACTACCTGAATACAGTTATCTCCATGAACAAGATAACTTCTCTAATACAGACTCAACTCTTCTCAACAGAAGCACCGCCTCCCATCTAATAGCCACGTCCTCCTGGATCCCGTAGGACCGGAACATAAGGACGCACTATTAGTCTTACCCCATCAATCTCCATCCTCCATTCTTATATCCATACCCCGAGCTCAGGGCACGTTATTAGTATCCCATATTTTATTTAGCCTCCATCTACCGCAAGCTCCCTCTATAACAAGCATATCACATATCATAATAGCAACACAATGTGACAAATACAAGCTTTCAATCCATCTATCTCTTATCTAATAGCCGCACCCCCTGGATCCCGTAGGACCGGAACATCAGGGCGGGCTACTAGTCTCTGCACAAATAAGACAAGCATTTACTCTTTTATCGAAACAAGCATACATTCCATCAAGCTTTAGCATTCAAGACAAGCAATATAAATACGATGACAAGCAAACATATGAACGATCTTTTAGTTGAAGCTAGCATGGCACGGGTTTATTTATGTCTTCAAGTTAAATATGCAGTTCTACTCTTTCCTTAGCAGGGCAAGGTTCGTTCGATAGCGGTGTCAGTGTAACTAGCATGCAATATTTCTCATACTTAGCATGGCAATGGTTCTAACTCTTTTTAGGCAGGCACGTTCTCATTCTATCATTCATGCAAACTTATCTTATTAAGCAAACAAGCAATTCAAATACTCAGATTCATTATTAAGGCCTGCAAGAATTAGAGAATGAAGTTTCTGCCTACTCACATTGATCAATCGTCTTGGGGTATTGAATGAGAACTCTCCGAGAAGACTTCCGCTCGAGCAAGCAAAGTGATATTACTTGTATATAGTGCCTACGCAGAGCAGGGCACTACAGTCTGAGCTGTCTCTCCTTAGATATCCACCACTGATGTGCATTACCTGTCAATTTTATTCTGACAGCAGTCATCCAACGCTCCCTTGGAATCTCAGCTGCTTCTAATTGGTTTTAAGTGGTTGTGAGCCACTCATAAACTTCAGTGGACTCCTCCTTGCCTGAAAAGGTACGGGGCTTCAGTTGGCGGAAATTAGTGATAGATCCCATCGATGGTTGTCTAGCGGGTGGGTTCACCTGCTCAAATGCGGTCACTATACTGTTTCTCAGGTTCTCTACCTCGTGACATCGAGCCTCTTGATGAACCTGTTGTTGGGCTTGCATCATTGCATAGAACATTTAGAATATCTGTTGTCCGCCCATAGGCGGTCATATGGAAAAATGGGCATCGGTGGAATAAACTGCGACGGTAGTGGAATATCGTCTCGTCGGAACCTCGAGGTGTGCTGATCTGCTTGATTGCTTTGTTGAGTGGAGGGATCTCCACTAAATGGTGTCACCCCATCTGTCATGCCCCAATCTCCCGTAAGCTCGATAGTCCCCGCTGAACGTGAATCACCACGTTTACAGCTCTCCCGCAGGACAATCGTTCTCATCTGGACGTGATGCCGTATGAGCCTGGTGTTGCACTCGTACAAGGCGATGTTGCCAAACACCAAATGTTATCATTGAAATAACCAAGTTGCAACGAAAGTCAAGTATTGTGTACCAAGCACACATCAGAGTAATACGCAGAGAAGCTCTCGATAGGGTCCAAATGAAATGCCCCAAAGGCGATGCCACGGAGACGATAAAATGCTCTTGCTCTTTTCTCTAGCCCATAAAGGTACTTACAGTTCATACATCATGCCTCGTATATCCAAGCAGCGCCACTACGCCTGTGTAACTGAAATATTGCCCACAAACGTTGGTCAGTACACAGCCGTACTGGTGAGCGGGGTAACCCACTCGCCTAAGCCGACACTAAGTAAAATAGTGAATGCACACAGTTATATGGTGATCTTTCTAGTTTGAATCCTAGATTCGTTTCATGACATATGGATGACATGTTAAGGAAAGCTGTAAAGCAGTTTACGCATGAAAGCATTCAATCTCAAACCAAACGACAAGCAGTTATATATATCCAGCCCGAAGGAAACTAACACGCAACCCGTCTTACTCAAGTCATCGCTTGCACGATAACAATCGAACCATCAGTCTCGCCTCAATATCCATCCTCAACCAAAGTTTATATTCCAATCTCGAGTGCACACTCTTGCCGAGGCAAGGTGGCCGTGCCTACACGAATGCCAAACCAACAAAAGAAAAGCAAGCCAACTCTTATCTATAGAAGTCACTGGCAAAGCCATAAAGGACATATTCCAAGCATTAACGGTGCGCCCTATCAGCCTGGGTAGCAAGCCCCACTGGAGGTCCCGCAATGCATCGTGACTATCACGAATCAATATTTTCCTCCGGATCGATATGGTCCCAGTGCCCCGGAATGCCGTTTCGAGGAAATATCAAATCCTGTGTACACAGGTTGTCCGTGACATGCAGAAAGTAGGTATAACGAGAGGATCGAACATTCTCGCCCCACCAAGCGATCCTAGACTCGTTCAACCAACATCCAACCGATCCATAACCGAATATCCAACCAAAACATCTATAACCATTCTTCCAACATATCCAACCAAGGATTCCAAATCTCGACCTCAAAATATAGCCCAAGGCACCAAAATATCAAGTATTTCATAGGCACGATGCCTCTTCTCAACACAGAGTCCGAATTGGTGCAACACCCATATTCGAAGCAAAACCCATGGCCCAATGCCGTTTCAGTGGCATAATGCCTCATTCGAGGCACGATGCCCCATCAAGCGGCACAACACCCTCGCCGATGCAGGTGTTCGGTTTCGAACCACAATTGCTCACTTTGTAAGACAAAGCGACCAAATGATACTCGTGTACGAATGCACGCTCGCTCGTCCGAATTCCCGATATTCCCAATGCATCAATGACTCATTCCAGCTGTCCAAGCATAATCCCAAGTATTCAACCAACTGCCTCAAATGCAATATTCCAACTCTAGCTCCAACTATCCAACGCGTAAATCATTTCAAGCCATAATCCTACCAAGGCAACGACGTACACTCTATGCACGCCTCAGTGTAGTATTTCCCAATGTTTCAGCCCAAGTGTTCAAGCCTTTACGTGTTTTCTATATTATTAGGCATGAAGGAGTAGAGGAGAAGGGAAAGAGCCCACTCACAATATTTGATCCCGTTAGGCATCCTGTCCTGCCGATACGGCCAATCCCTTGAACCCGTGGTCCGATGCAAGCGCGATCTACTCAACTGGTATGACCGTGCGAGCAGGTCGTGCTCTACAAATTATTCGACCGATCAGACTAAGGAAGATGGTATTATTATTCCAACCCAGCTATCTCAGTACTGCTCTGAACGAACACCTGATTTCCATCGAACCCGCTAGCCATCTGCACATCAAACAACTCAATCAATACTTCTTCCCAAAATCTAATAATTCAAATATAACCAGCATTTGTTTTATTCAATCCGACTCAGCGTAATACACCGTGCGGTTACGGGCGTTACATAATATACCACTTAGAATCAGGTTCGTCCACGAACCGTGCTGGTACTCATTCCTATCACATACCGTTCGTCCAATTCATAACTTTGCTCTATTCAACTCACATATTCTCGATCCTGACTCAGCATCTCGTTCTGCTGAACGCTCGTACAAATTTTCGAATTCCCATATTCTCCTTGCAGATCAATACGAATTCTTCGTATCGCTTATTTTTGGATCGTACACATATTTAAGGCGTCCCTAAAATACATGCATTTCAGCCGAGCTTTGCGATAGCAAATTTGAACAAATTACAAGGGTATTATTATGTTTGAGGCATCCATTTTGCTTCACTCCCAATTGAACCAAATTACGATTTCCATTCCAAAATGTTCGATTGAGCATCATTCACAATTATGATTATTTCTACTGACTCAATCCTTTCGTGCTCCAACTTAATCCATCCAACTATTTCTGAAATCCGTACTAGCAATATATCTAAATATTATCTCGTGCACCGAACGATCATTCCAACTGATCTACCCCAGCTATGCGACTTACCCAAATATCAACTTTGCTTAGATCAGCTCAGTCCAACACCTTTTCCTCAATCTCAATACCTCGCTGGGTGAACGTCTATATTAAGATTCGTGTGATCCACGAAGATCTTGCCGCCACGCCAAAGGGATTGTGTCACCACGATTTCAACGTGGACACACTCGCCACAATTCCTAGGTTGCGCATGAAATAGTTCTTCACACTGCTTCCACTGCCTCGAAGCATAGAATATCACCTTTGCCTTCCGAGCGAGCATGCTTCCCAGATTAAGTTTTGAGACATCTTGTAAATCTGAGGCAAATCTGTCCCTTCCAGTATTCGCAAGGATTTGATCTGAACGAGCCGCTGCTTTAACTTCACGAGCTAGTTTTACAGTCGTCAATTCATATGAATGCTATTCCCTTCCAGGGCACGATGAGTCAGAGGCGATGCCATCGATAAAAATCTGCGACTCTGAATCTCATCAGTTGACTTAGGCCAATCCCACCATCGCTTCGATCTTCTGGATGCTTCTTCAGCTGAAGGCTATCCCAAGGGTCTCTCAAATCCAACACTCAGTCAATAAGCCAAATCTCCAACACACATTACTCATATCTGCCCACGACGCATTCCCAAATACGCTGCCTCAAGGGTCGTTCTATGAGTCAACCATATTCAATCTCTGATCTGGCGGATAAGTCGCTAGGGTCAGCTGTCCCGAAGCTACGCTCGATAATTGTAATCATTACGATGGACAGTTACTAAGAACCATGCTATATCTCATCTGCAAATTCGAATCAAAATTCCAACCATCTATCCGAGCGAACTTCCAAATCTGAGAACCGCGCTCATTGAAACCGTCTTCCATCAATCCGCCGTTCTGCCCTGAATCCATCAAATTTCCGAACTGCATGTTCGTCTTCTCGCACTACCACTTGCATTGATTCTCGAAACCAAAGACTTGCTCCAATTCTTATCCCTTTGCCGCGTTCCACAATGCACGTCCAACTTGCTCAAACCGCATAGTGATTTGCTCCGACGTTGCTCCCCCATTTAGCTACCTTCAAAAAGTCTATCCGTCATAAATTCTTGCCTTTAGTTGTTGCCACAATCCATTCACGTCTTCCGGAGAATCCGTTTATTATTGTTGCAACATCTTGCCCAAAATTTCACTTCCGCTAAACCTGAGTCAACTTCTCGAGCAATAATATCCAAAATCCTTCAAGTCCGTGCGAATCCATCGCATTATCCCTCCAAGCCAAGATCGTGTTTCATTGCTCAACCAACAGCTCAAATATGTTGCCCAAAATCGTAGTTCGTGCTCGCTATCCTTCAATTAATCAATCACTTCACTTAAGCGTATCCCAACTATTCGTTCCGAATCTCGTCCATCCCTCAAGTTCAACGATACTTCTATTTGCACAAGTCTGTTCTCGATTGCTCAACACAATATTTGCTTGCTCCATTTTTTTCATTCTTCCCAACTCAACGAACATGCACCAATCAACTTATATTTCTGTTACTCGAGTCCGTTCAGGCAATTCTCATTAATGTCCATCCAAAATACTTTCAATACCTTGCTCAATATGTGGTATCCCATATACCACTCCGAATCAAGTCGTTACTCGCATTACGATTTCTTCGCACTTATCCAAAATCCATTCGAACCATCCCTCATGTGTGATCCTGCCATTCACAACTCAAGTTTGACACAAAAACTTAGCCAATTCTTTAACCATCAATCTCGTTAGGCAACTTGTGCTATATCCCGTTCTCAATGCTCCCAGCTATTCTCAAAGCCGTCTGATACTTTCACAACACGAGCAATCGTGCAACGATTGTCTTCCAAGTAGTCCAACCCAATACCCAACTGTTCCACACATTTGCTATACGAGCAACTCGTGTAAACTTATCCTGATATTCTCAAGCCAAACTCAAACCAGCTCAACCAATGCGCCACAGCCAAACTTCCAACTTATATCCAACGCAGTCGCTACACGAGCAACTCGTGCAACGATCCATTCTCATCGAATGCTTCTACTCACAATATGCCGCATTACCAAATCTCGTATGCCAACCAACTGATCCACTGATGCAATCAGAATCTCCCCGAACGATAAGCCAAGCCAACCCAACGAAAGCCCACAACTTGTTGCACAAATGCAATAACGCCACCCAACTTGCTGCACGAATGCAACAACGCCTAACGAGGCTAAGCAATCCTACGAAAACCAACCAAAGCAACACAACCAAGAACAACATGCAGCCACAACCAGCAATATATAGACTTATTGCATGAAATATCCAATGCGGCACCGAGTAGAGTCAAGAGCTAGACGACACGCGGAAGCTATTTAGAGTTTGTGATGAAGCAAAGGACCAAGTCCGAGAAAATGAACCAGGCGCTCTGATACCAATTTGTTACGCCCCAATCTCACGCAAGCTCGATAGTCCCCGCTGAATGTGAATCACCACGTTTACAGCTCTCCCGCAGGATAATCGTTCTCATCGGGACGTGATGCCGTACGAGCCTGGAGTTGCGCTCGTACAAGACGATGTTGCCAAATACCAAATGTTATCATTGAAACAACCAAGTTGCAGCGGAAGTCAAGTATTGTGTACCAAGCACAAATCAGAGTAATACGCAGCGAAGCTCTCGATAGGGTCCAAATGAAATACCCCAAAGGCGATACCACGGAGACGATGAAATGCTCTTGCTCTTTTCTCTAGCCCACAAAGGTACTTACAGTTCATACATCATGCCTCGTATATCCAAGCAGCGCCACTACGCCTGTGTACCTGAAATATTACCCACAAACGTGGGTCAATACACAGCCGTACTGGTGAGCGAGGTAACCCACTCGCCTAAGCCGACACTAAGTAAAATAGTGAATGCACACAGTTATATGGTGATCTTTCTAGTTTGAATCCTAGATTCGTTTCATGGCATATGGATGACATGTTAAGGAAAGCTGTAAAGCAGTTTACGCATGCAAGCATTCAATCTCAAACCAAATGACAAGCAGTTATATATATCCAGCCCGAAGGAAACTAACACGCAACCCGTCTTACTCAAGTTATCGCTTGCACGATAACAATCGAACCATCAGTCTCGCCTCAATATCCATCCTCAACCAAAGTTTATATTCCAATCTCGAGTGCACACTCTTGCCGAGGCAAGGTGCCCGCGCCTACACGAAAGCCAAACCAACAAAAGAAAAGCAAGCCAACTCTTATCTATATGAAGTCACTAGCAAAGCCATAAAGGACATATTCCAAGCATTAACGGTGCGCCCTATCAGCCCGGGTAGCAAGCCCCACTGGAGGTCCCGCAATGCATCGTGACTAGCACAAATCAATATTTCCCTCCGTATCGATACGGTCCCAGTGCCCCGGAATGCCGTTTCGAGAAAATGTCAAACCCTGTATACACAGGTTGTCCGTGACATGCAGAAAGTAGGTATAACGAGAGGATCGAACATTCTTGCCCCACCAAGCGATCCTAGACTCGTTCAACCAACATCCAACCGATCCATAACCGAATATCCAACCAAAACATCCATAACCATTCTTCCAACATATCCAACCAAGGATTCCAAATCTCGACCTCAAAATATAGCCCAAGGCACCAAAATATCAAGTGTTTCATAGGCACGATGCATCTTCTCAACACAGAGTCCAAATTGGTGCAACACCCATGCTCGAAGCAAAACCCATGGCCCAATGCCGTTTCAGTGGCACAATGCCTCATTCGAGGCACGATGCCCCATCAAGCGGCATAACACCCTCGCCGATGCAGTTATTCGGTTTTGAACCACAACTGCTCGCTTTGTAAGACAAAGCGACCAAATGATACTCGTGCACGGATGCACGCTCGCTCGTCCGAATTCCCGATATTCCCAATGCATCAATGACTCATTCTAGCTGTCCAAGCATAATCCCAAGTATTCAACCAACTGCCTCAAATACAATATTCCAACTCTAGCTCCAACTATCCAACGCGTAAATCATTTCAAGCCACAATCCTACCAAGCCAACGACGTACACTCTATGCACGCCTCAGTGTAGTGTTTTCCAATGTTTCAGCCCAAGTGTTCAAGCCTTTACGTGTTTTCCATATTATTAGGCATGAAGGAGTAGAGGAGAAGGGAAAGAGCCCACTCACAATGTTTGATCCCGTTAGGCATCTTGTCCTGCCGATACGGCCAATCCCTTGAACCCGTGGTCCGATGCAAGCACGATCTACTCAACTGGTATGACCGTGCGAGCAGGTCGTGCTCTACAAATCATCCGACCGATCGGACTAAGGAAGATGGCATTATCATTCCAACCCAGCTATCTCAGTACTGCTCTGAACGAACACCTGATTTTCATCGAACCCGCTAGCCATCTGCACATCAAATAACTCAATCAATAATTCTTCCCAAAATCCAACAATTCAAATATAACCAGCATTTGTTTCATTCAATCCGACTCAGCGTAACGCACTGTACGGTTGCGGGCATTACACCATCGTCGTAAGTGATCACAGCACCTTGTGGTGTACCCGCGGGAGTTTTATTGCTGGCTCATGGATCCATTACTCGGCATACAAAGTAAACTACAAGAGGCGCACAGAGGAATCAAGGTAGGATGCAAGTCAAGAAATTAATTCAAATCCGATATAGAGGACAGGAACAAATCAACAAGTGGATGAGATCCTATAATTTATATTATCCTAATTACAGGCTTGCTCAGTTCCTTAGTTGAAACTGAAGCAATATAGTCGTAGACCTGGATGGGCCACCACAAAAACTATGTCACGTTTCAGTCCCAAAATACCCAGCGACTAGCTACGTGGCAATGGCCAGCAGCACAACTCCAATGGGCAAACCCAATTTAATGGACCCGTTAGAGTGTCTCTCCCCACCCAATGTAACCTCATATCTCATGTCCACGACGTCTCATGTCCATAACACGCAAGATCATGACCTCTAGCTAGTACAACGAGTCATAGTAATATCCATGTAATATGCAAGTCTCATGTCACGAATCCTGTAAGCCTATACAAAATCACCATGAATATCTCAGGAAATATTATGTCACGTAAAATAGTGTCAAGCGTCCTATGGTATGGCGTACTTGGTAAAGCAAGTACGTAAAAATATAGGATCGCGGAATTAACTCTCTAAGTGACGTTGCACGACTCCGTGTACGGCATCGACACCCGAATCTTGTTCGGACGCTAAGCAACATCTCACTGTCCTAGGTTGAACAGGATACATTACAAAAATATATATAATAAAAGAACACAAGCAAGTAATTTAACAGGATCTCTGCAGGTTTGGCAAGGTACACTTGCCTGGGTTCTGAACTCCGTAAACTACTCCTAGGAAAGTAGAATCTGCACGTACACCTCCGGATGCTGAAACAAATATCACCAATATTCTCAGAATACTTGAAATAGCTAGGATTGACTACTCATAAGTCCAATTTGGACACAGGGGCAAAATTGACAGTTTTTGGTCAAAGTGGGGTCCACATGTGGCCCACTTCGTACAAAAAAATATGCCAAAGACAAAATTCTTTAAATTTGTCAAACTTAGTGTCTATGAGTCCAGAATGATGTTACGAACCCAACGGAATGTCCAGAACTGGATTCTGATGAGCCAATCACAAAATTGCCCGTTATGTGGAACCGTAGGCCCCACAAAATAACGTTTCATCAACGTTCTCAGAATCGAACCAAACTTGGGTTACATGAGCAGCGTAACATTACGAATCTAATGGCGTAAGTTTAATTGTGAAAAGACAAGCACACACGAAGTTACAGCGAGTGTCAGAAAAGGCCGATACGGTATTTTTCGATGGATACGCGTTGATTGCAGTGTGCACGCAGATCCAAATCATGTTTCGCGAAAGCTCACATGTCTGTGTTTACGTTACGCGCCTTTTGATGCAATTTGCACACGACAAAGTCACCTCGTTTGGCGAGACGTATCCCGTAACGCGAGATTTTTGGTGTTTTAAAAATAAGTTTTTGTTCGTTTTGGAACCCGAATAATTTAACCATTAAAGCAAACTAATAAAAACTAAAAGAACAGTAAAAAAAACTTGGTTATATTGTGAAGAAGTTCCTTCAATTATATTTTAAAAATAGTTAACAAATTGGTAGAAAATTGGACATGAATATGGGGTTTTGGATCAAAATTCTGAACTGTTTTCGAACAGTTTTTCGACCAAATTTCGGTCAATTTTTTAATCAAACCGGGGTGCCTAAATTCGTTCCACTTTTAGGGAATCCTGGAGGGTTAGGTTGTGAACATACCAGCAAAGACAGAACGCGAATCGGACGAGCGAGGAGGGCGGAAGCTATGCGCGAAGTAGGGGTCGCAGCTGCTGCTATTGTGCGCGGGGGGGGGGGGGGCGGCGGTGCACTCGGCGCTGCGAGCGGCGGTGCGGTCGGCCCGGCGAGCGGCGATGCGGGCGACGGGAGTTGGGAGGCGGTGGTTTGCGGTGGTGGGTAGTGATGGTTAGGGTGGAGGTGGGATTAGAGTTAGGGTTAGGGTTTTGGTTTTGGTTTATGTTATATATGTATATATAGGTAAAGGGGGGGAAGAAAGCTCATGTACGCACGGGTGTTAGTTTTGGTTTAGGATTAGGTTTTAGGTTTTGGGTTGGGTTTGGTTTATTGGGTTTGCGTAGGGTTTAGGATTAATTTCTATTTTCTTTTTATTTTCTTTTATTCTTTTATTTATTAAATAATTAAACACAGAAAATTTCCAAAAATAGCTAGGCAACTTGTAAAAATTCTAGAAAATTTATATTTTCTCCAATAAATAATCTACAACCAGTTTATATTAAATTAACAATATATTTATTAAATATTAATGGATATTAAATTAATTAAATAAATCCATAAATTATATTTTCTACATAATATTAAATTGGGAGCATGCATGGGGTTCAAATAAAGCAACTCGAGGGTCATATGCGTAATAAGACCAGTTAGGCTCATAGCATGGATTTAGTTAGAAGTAATGGGTCGAGGTGGCGTGTTAAAATCGTATGCCACGGCTAAATGGTTAATTAATCATCATTTTCTCGTAATTGTGTCGCTAAAGTTGTGCAACCAAAACAAGGTATAGGATTGCAAATTTGTGAGGGACAGTCATGGCAGGAGCCTAATTTGACTCGTCTAAGTCGAGCATGCTAGGTTCGTTGGAAGGAAAAGGCTAGTATTGCAGTCACGATCTTAAAACCATGGGGGTTGGTTTCCAAAGTTCGATTAAATTATCGAATAAATATTAAAATAAAAATTATTAATTACCGAACTAACCTTATATAAAAAATTAGGGTGCTCACAATACCCCCCACTACAACAATGTGATGGAGGCAATACCGAATATCATGTTCTCGAAGTAGGACATTTTGCTAAAAAATAATAGGCATGAACGCCCTCTTTACTATACAGGGTATATCGGAGCCATCAAGGTGGACCGGATGCACATCGATCCAAGATCATCTCTCAGCATCATTCTATGGAGTCTACTTCAGATCTTGGGAATTCTAATGCATCGGCTGGCAGAAACAATCACTATTATCAGTGTCTTTAATGTTGAAAGAAGCTACCCTCTGGAAAAGATTCGCCTGAAGTATTAGACCGACGTCTTGCGAACAGAGATCAATTGCTACGACATAGACATAGATGATCCTATAACATCTTATTGGGGCATCCGTGGATACATGTGTACATGATTGTGCCATCAATCATGCACCAATGACTAAAGTATGTTGACGATCACGACATCGTCAGGACGGAGTTTGCCGATGTAGATATGTTTAAGGGAGTCAAAGCATATTACTCTGACTCAATCTTGTACAAACAAGTCCACCATGGCGAAGGTGGTAACGACGCCGATGATGAAGCATAAATTGGTTCAACACCGGACGAATCCTTGAGGGTCCGTCTCAAAGGACATGCCCCCAACACGGCCCCTCGCCTCATGATAAAACTTCACAAAAAGGCACCAGAACCTCTGGTAATTTGCGTATGATAATCGAGTCGACCACCAAAAGAGGGTCCAACACCCATTACTGCTTCTGAACCCCTGGTCGTAAAGCTTCACAAGAGGCCTCTGAAGCTGTTACTCTCTCTTAAGGCAGATCTCAGTAAAGGCGAACTGGGAGAATGCGTGTCTTCTAATGCCAACATCCTCTCTCTAGACGATATAATCCCCATAGACAAGATACCTTAATTTATCAATAAAGGCTTTTTGACCTAGTCTGACATTGCACATCTTAGTGCAATGTATTCCTTAGAATACGGTCTAGGGTTACACCCGCATACACAACTGAGCACTATTTATGCAGTGAACCAAATTCTTCCAAGCCGAGACATCTACTTTATAGTCACGGACACAAGAAAGGGTGACAAACCCATCATCTTTAGAAAGGTAGAGCATCGCCAAGACTTTCCCATAGAAGAACCACCACCTGATAGTGGTAAGATAAGTTGTACCACTATAGCTCGCAAACCAAGCGCATCATCCAAAACATAGGCTATGTCTTAAAGAGCAATAAAGGCCTAAATTATGACAACGGACGGCGTCTGCCTCTACGTCTCCATGCCCCAGCAGGCAAGTCTTAGGCCTACTACCAGCAAACTTGTCATGGCCTGGGGTACGTCATACCACCATCAACTCTTGAAGATTCAGAAAAGGAAGAAGAATTTCATTCTTACTCTTCGGGATCCTCCGAATGGGACTCCAACACAAGTATCGAAGATATTCTCAGGTAAACAATGTCTATCAACATGGTGTCCGCTCACTCAGAACAAGACGACGACCAGCCACTTGAACTCTTTGAAGTAGAACCTTGGACCCAACGCCTAGATTCACAGTGGGAGCTGTGTTTCGAACAGCGAGAACCCCCACCAAAGGCGAAGTAGTATAAGCCAATTTGGGCAATGAATCCTCTCCTAAACACATTTTTATTATCAAGAGTCTATCCAACGAAGAGCGCGAATCCTTGCTACATCTCATGAAGGACTACATCGACGTCTTTGCCTGGAAGTTTAAAGATATGCCAGGACTGGACCCCCAGATCACGGTGCATAGACTCAACATCTTGCCAAATGCTAAGACAGTAAAGCAACAACAATGGCGGTTTCGTCCAAACATCATGAAAACCATTGAAGCCGAAGAAAATAAACGGATAGCAAGTGGCTTTATCTGTGAGGAGCAGCATCCAAATTGGGTAGCTAATATCATGTTGGTCGTCAAGAAGAACGATAAGATAGACTTTTATGATCTAAATACAGTATGTACATAGGACGAGTTTTCTCTTCCAATCACAGATGTAATGTTCGACAACACTTGTGGCTTCGAGCACATGTCCTTCGTGGGCGGATTCTCGAGCTACAATCAAATCAAGATGATGAGAAGCACATGTCATTCCAAACACCAATAGGGGTATATTGTTACACCGTCATCCTTTCGGTCTGAAAAAATATAGTGGCGACATACCATCAAGCTATGAGCACCATCTTCTGTGAACATCTATGCAAGAAAGTCGAGTGTTACGTTGATAACATCCTTTTCAAAAGTCACTTCCAAGACGATCACCTCCAAGACCTGAAGACGGTGTTTGACCTAATGCGAGTGCACCAACTAAAGATGAATCTCACAAAGTCCTTTCTTGGAGTCTACAGTGGCAAATTTTTGGGTTTTATCATAACCTCAAAGGGTATCCACATAGACCCTGAGAAGACCAAGGCTATCCTCGATATGCACCCCCGAAGAACCTTCTAGAGCTTCGTGGTCTGCAAAAAAGGCAGACATATATTAGGAGGTTCATAGCCAACCTCTGTGGATGATGCCAACCCTTCACTCAGCTTATGAAGAAGGAAATCTCCTTTTTCTGAACCGAAGAATACCAACGAGTTTTTGATGACATCAAGAAGTACCTCATAAAATCTCCAGTATTGGTGGCTCCAGTCGTGGGAAGACCCGTCTTGCTTTATGTACGTGCGATGGATTACTCCCTCGACGCTCTACTAGCCCAAAATAGTGATACAGGTCATGAGCAGGTACTACACCATAAAAGGTATTTAGGAACAATTTATATATGTTTCAAATATTTTTAGGAACATATCATAACTGTTCCTAAAAGTGGCATTGCAATAATTAGAACACTTATATAGCGTTTCTATATTAGTTTGGAATGATTATTAGATGTTCCAAAATTAAATTTTGGAACATATATAATATGTTCCTAAATTATGTTTGTAACGCCCTTAAACTGTTTCTACATGTCATTTTGAAATGCTTTATCCCTGTTTCTAAATGTCATTTTGAAATGCTTTATGCATGTTTCTAAATGTAATTTGACACGCTTTTCATTGTTTATTTCCTAGTTTTGAAACGCTTTATTAGTATTGCTGTGTATTTTTTATTTATTTTAATTTTCCGTTCCAATTTTTTAGTTTGATCCAAAAATATGATGAATTATAAAATAATCATTGAAACACATAATAAGTGGTGCAAGATTTTATTCCATGAATCAACATCAAAGAATTCTATTAAATTAACTAAAACTGTCAACTTAATAACTAATACCATATCCCAAAAATTAAATTTTATAAAATGTCGTCAAAAGTACATAAAGTATAAAATAAAAACAATATATAAAATCTAGTTAGAAAGACAACACAAAAATTATAATGTTTGGCAGTGTGCCTACGTCAATACAAAAGGTGTGAGACCACTTTAGGGGTAGCAATCCTCCAGAACTCTATAAGTACCCGTTGTTCCGAGGAGATAGTGATTCTCAAAGAACAGACGTTGAGATTCATAGGAGTAGTCACCCTCATAAAACTGAAGCACCTTTCAACATTGGGGGTAGTATTCCTTCTGAGTCTGAAGAAGATACAGCGCTGCCAGCTTTTCCTGATGAAAGCTCGATACCAGGATCCGGGGCAAAAAGCAAAAGATCTATCATCCCATCCGTCTCTCTATATATGATGACAATGTACATGGCAGGGAAGGACATTGAAGACACCAACGATAGTGCCTTGAGACCCTCGAGGTCATGATGCAGACCATTAGTATTTCAATGCAAACTCTGACCCAGGAGGTGCTTGAGCTCAGGGCAAACACGGCCCCGCAACCACCAAGGACCTCTGCATAAGCAAGGTAGGATCCTGGAAACAACGGAGAGTCAAATACAACTGCTCCCCCTGCTGATGGAAATCATACCTTGCCAATATCATCTAATCCGTCGGCAGTAGATGAGGCCCGGAAAGCAATGTGGGAAGTACAGGAACATCGAGCTCACTAGGACTCAATGGGCAACTGGGACACACTACGTGAGCTTGGGGTAGGACAACCATATCCTTTCGAATGGAAGAACGTAGCATACCCACCCAAGTTTAATCCCTTCTCCATGATTTCGTTCGACGGAAAGTCATCTTCTCTTCAATACATGAATTATTTTTGATATGATGACAGGGTAATTACCTCACGACGATGCTCTCCTTACCAAGATCTTTGTAGGGGTATTGGCCGGAGTAGTATTTGAATAGTTCTGTAGCCTTCCGGACAATTGTATCTCATCGTTCGAAGAACTCAGAAGTCTCTTCCTCGGTCGGTTCTATGATGGAGGGATTGACATGATTATGTCCTCTCTGGTGGATATTATTCAGCGTAAAAAAGATCCTGTACGTGAATACATAGAATGATACAGACAAGCAATGCTAAAACTGCCTCCAAGCAATATTGAGTCCACATTGATGGATAAATGCCAGAAAAATTTACTTTCGGAGGTGAGGCTTTGGACGGGTGCCACCCAGTTCAAAGATCGGAAGGCATTCATAATAAGTACGGTCGCTGTTGAGAAGAATGTGAAGGATGCCCGATTACTGGGAATACAGATCACTGTCGCTGATGACAAAGGAAAGCATCCTTTCAACAACAACAACAATAATAGTGGCCATGACAACAAAGGAAAGCAGACCCTTACCGTTAATGTATCTTAAAATCCATCCACGTTGGATCAGAAGCCAGCAGAAGCTCCAAGGCCGAGAAAGGATCTGGTCTTTCGACGACGATGATGTCATGGCAATCTTTGACGTACTAATAAAGCGCAACAAGCTCTGACTTTCCGAAATCAAACATCCATATGAGGCAGACAAGGTTGATGACCCCAAGTACTGCCACTACTACCGGTATGTTCACCATCCAACATGGGATTGCTACGTGTTGAAATAAATATCCTACGTCTTCTCGACTCCAAAGCCCTCACCTTGGACTTTGAGGACTAGACGGTCATGGCCAATATGGTATCTCTCCAGTTTGATGAATTTTTAGTAAGGGAGCCCCAAGATATTATTGTTCTGATCCCGAGGGCAACGATAGAGGTTGTTAATCTCCCTCCAGTCGGCAATCAAGCAGCCGGGCTGGTCGTCTTAACACACCAAGGGGTGAGGTCATGTGGGTTCACCCAGATCTTGCTCAGGACTTGATGAAGTAAGGGACGCCTTCTACTACCAAGTATCAAGGAAACAAGTCCAAAGCCTACCAACTAGTTTCTTTCGTCGTTGAGGAAGCCTTGGAAGGGGTGACCAGTTCGGGCCTAAACTACCAACACGACTATAAGGCAGCTCCCGAGGACAGCGCACCTCCAACCTCTATATTAGTTGCTCCCGCACCTTCGGATCCGGGTCCGTCCCAACCTCTTGTACCGGATAAGTAAAAACATAAGGAGTCTCGCTTTGACAAACCTTTACGAAAGGACACGACTCAATGGCTGGATAAGCCCTATAACTTTAACATTTTGGCACAGCTTGCCAAAATTCCAGCCAAATTGTTACTCTTTGAGCTCCTCCGTCTCTCCAAGGACACCCGTGATGCTCTGGGTGAGGAGATACAGAACGCCGATTCCTACTTGGCCCAGGTTAAGCCACCGGCGGAGAATCCTGCTGCATACCCCCTACTACAACAATGTGATGGAGGCAATACCGAACATCACGTTCTCGAAATAGGACATATTGCTAAAAAATAACAGGCATGATTTCCCTCTTTACTATACAGGGTATATCGGAGCCATCAAGGTGGACCGGATGCACATCGATCCAAGATCATCTCTCAGCATCATTCTATGGAGTCTACTTTAGACCTTGGGAATTTTAATGCATCAGATGGCAGCAACTAACCCTACCAACAGTGGCTTCAATATTGGAAGAAGCTACCCTCTGGAAAAGATTCACCTGAAGTATTAGATCGGTGACTTACGAACAGAGATCACTTGCTACGGCATAGACGTAGATGTATCCTATAACATCCTATTAGGGCATCCTTGGATACACGAGTACATGATTGTTCCATTAATCCTACACCAATGCCTAAAGTATGTTGATGAACATGGCATCGTCAGGACGGAGTTTGCCGATATGGATCTGTTTAAGGGAGTCAAAGAATATTACTCTGACTCAATCCTGTACAAACAAGTCCACCAAGGCGAAGGTGGTAACGATGCCGATAATGAAGCAAAAATTGGTGCAACACCGGATGAATCCTTGAGGGTCCGTCTCAAAGGACATACCCCCAATACGACCCCTCCCCTCGTGATAAAACTTTATAAGAAGGTACCAGAACTTGTGGTAGTTTGCCTACGATGATCGAGTCGACCACCAAAAGAGGATCCAACACCCGTTACTACTTCCGAATCCATGGTCTTAAAGCTTCACAAGAGGCCTCTGAAGCCGTTACTCTCACTTAAGGCAGATCTCGGTAAAGACGAACTAGGAGAATACGTGGCTGCTAATGCCAACATCCTCTCTCTAGATGATATAAACCCCATAGACAAGATACCTTACTTTATCAATAAAGTATTTTTGACCTACTCTGTCATTGCACATCTTAGTGCAATGTATTCCTTAGAATACGATCCAGGGTTACACCAGCATACACAAGTGAGCACTATTTACGCAGTGAACCAAATTCTTCCAAGCCGAGACATCTACTTTATAGTTTCGGCCACAAGGAAGGGTGATAAACCCATCATCTTCGGGAAGGTAGAGCGTCGCCAAGACTTTCCCACAGAAGAACCACCACCTGATAGTGGTAAGATGCAGTTATACCACTACATCTCGCAAACCAAGCGCATTATCCAAAACATGGGCTATATCTTAAAGAGCAATAAAGGCCTAAATTATGACAAGGGATGGCATCTGCCTCTGCATCTCCATGCCCCTGCAGGCAAGTTTGAGGCCTACTACCAGCAAACTCATTATGGCCTGGGGTACGTCACACCACCATCAACTCTTGAAGATTCAGAAGAGGAAGAAGAATTTCATTCTTACTCTTCGGGATCCTCCAATTGGGACTCCAACACAAGTATCAAAGATGTGCTCAAGCAAACAATGTCTATCAATATGCTGTCCGCTCACTCAGAATAAGACGACGACCTGCCACTTGAACTCTTAGAAGTAGAACCTTGGACCCAACGCCGAGATTCACAGTGGGAGCTGTGTTTCTAATAGCGAGAACCCCCCATCAAATACGAAGTAGTACAAGTCAATTGGGGCGATAAATCCTCTCCTAAACCAATTTTCATTAGCAAGAGTCTATCCGACGAAGATTACGAATCCCTGCTACAGCTCATGAAGGAATACATCAACGCCTTTGCCTGGAACTATAAATATATGTCAGGACTATACCCCCAGATCATGGTGTATAGACTAAATATCTTGCCAAATGCTAAGCCAGTAAAGTAACAACAATGGCGGTTTTGTCCAAACATCATGAATGCCAATGAAGCTGAAGTAAACAAACCGATAGCAAGTGGCTTTATCCGCGAGGAGCAGCATCCGAATTGGGTAACTAATATCATGTCGGTCGTCAAAAAGAACGATAAGATAGGCTTTTATGATCTAAATGCAGCATGTCCATAGGACGAGTTTCCTCTTCCAATCACAGATGTAATGTTCGACAACACTTGTGGCTTCGAGCGCATGTCCTTCATTGGCGGATTCTTGGGCTACAATCAGATCAAGTAGACGAGAAGCACATGTCATTCTAAACACCGATAGGGGTATATTGTTACACCATCATCCTTTCGGTCTGAAAAATGTAGGGGCGACATAGCAGCAAGCTATGAGCACCATCTTCTGTGAACATCTGTGGAAGATAGTTGAGTGTTACGTTGATAACATTGCTTTCAAAAGTAGCTTCCAAGATAATCACCTCCTAGACCTGAAGACGATGTTTGACCTAATACGAGTGGACCAACTAAAGATGAATCCCACAAAGTCCTTTCTTGGAGTCTACAGTGGCAAATTTTTGGGCTTTATCATAACCTAAAAGGGTATCCACATAGACCCTGAGAAGACCAAGGCTATCCTCGATATGCACCCCCAAAGAACCTTCTAGAGCTTCGTGGTCTGCAAAAAAGGCTAACATACATTAGGAGGTTCATAGCCAACCTCTCTGGATGATGCCAACCCTTCACTCAGCTTATGAAGAAGAAAATATCCTTTTTTCTGAACCGAAGAATACCAACGAGTGTTTGATGACATCAAGAAGTACCTCACTAAACCCCCAGTATTGGTGGCTCCAGTCGTGGGAAGACCCTTCTTGCTTTATGTACGTGTGATGGATTACGTACTCCTTCGGCGCTCTACTAGCACAAAATAGTGATACAGGTCATGAGCAGGCACTACACCAAAAAAGGTATTAAGGAACAGTTTATATATGTTTCAAATATTTTTAGGAATATATCATAACCTTTCCTAAAAGTGGCATTGCAATAATTAGAACACTTATATAGTGTTTTTATATTTAGTTTGGAACGGTTATTAGACGTTCCAAAATTAAATTTTGGAACATATATATACGTTCCTAAATTATGTTTGTAACGCCCTTAAACCATTTCTAAATGTCATTTTGAAATACTTTATGCCTGTTCCTAAATATAATTTGACACGCTTTTCATTGTCCATTGCCTAGTTTTGAAATGCTTTATTAGTGTCCCTGTGTATTTTTTATTTATTTCAATTTTGCATTCCAATTTTTTAGTTTGAACAATAAATATGATGAATTATAAAATAATCATTGAAACACATAATATGTGGTGCAAGATTTTATTACATGAGTCAACATCAAAGAATTCCATTAAATTAACCAAAACTGTCAACTTAATAACTAATACCAAATCCCAAAAATTATATTTTATAAAATGTCGTCAAAAGTACATAAAGTATAAAATAAAAACAATATATAAAATCTAGTTAGAAAAACAACACAAAAATTATAATGTTTGGCAGTGTGCCTACATCAATGCAAAAGGTGTGAGACCACTTTAGTATAAGAACATGGCTGCTGCTCCATAATTATATAGTTTGGCATCTGTACTATAGATCTTGTTAACTATGCCATTGAAAGAAAGACTGTCGACAGAGTTTGATTTGTAGTAATTGAGTCCAATAAAATCAAATAATCCTCTAAGTTGGTTGGACTGCTCCTCGGGCTTACGCCATTCGAGGTGGCCCAGCCCAGCATTCGCAAGCAAATCCTTTTTGAAATTGAGACTTCTCGACCTCGGAAGCGTCTTCGCGTGTAGGCAACACTGTCTGTCTACCGTTGACTCTATCTATTCATTGATCCATTGGATCGTTCCCTCCCTCTTTTTCCAAGAATGAATGAGCCAAGGACGTTACCTAACCTCAGATGGCCAAACAGGCAGGCAAACTGAGAAGGACCAACAATCTCGAACCCGACCTTTCTTCGGAGATCGGCTCAACTCCTCTGCCTTCGAGAGAATGAAAGCTAAGAAGGGCAATCGCACTCCCGGTGCATTCGGGCAAGCGGGCGAATGACCCGTGAGAAACAAGGAACGAAGGAGCTCGACCAAACCACTGCTAATACTAATATAGTAGGTAGAGTGCGAAAGACGCATCCCGCCCAAGTGCTTGCTCCAAATCACCCTACACGCGCTAGCCCACTTGACGCGGGCCTTCTTCGGGTTGGTGTTCGTCTAATATCGATAGAAGAGAGTGGTTAGGAGAGAGAATCAATTCAATGTTTAGTATAGGGCTCCTGTATAAGCTCCCACAAGGATTGATAATAAGCATCAATCCGGCCTTCTGCGGAGAAAAAAGGAAAAAGATATTTCATCTTCTGTTGATCGTTGATCGAACACAGGCCTTCCTTTTGCCTTTCCCTTCTATCCCGCTCACCGGAACCTCTCTCCAAGTCCACTTTCTTTCTGTTCCATCTGAGTCAAAGTCCGCTTCCATCGGTAGCCGCTCCGCACCTCGCCCTATGCTCAAGCAAGTTCTGGTCGAGTAGAGCAAGCTTGATTCTTCTTCTTCTCTCAGTCAAGCCTAGCAAGCAAAGGCGGCTCAGCGGTCGGCTGAGGAGACTCAGGAGGCGCGGACGGCGATGTGGAGCCTTCAGAAGAAGATGGTGAAGGCGGACGGCGATGTGGAGCCTTCAGAAGAAGATGGTGAAGGCGGCCGCGAAGCTTGCGACCTTTGGTGCCAGTCTGTCCTCGTCGAGCTCTGATGGTTCTCCCAAGAAGAAGGAAAAGAAGGGGAGAAAGGACTGAGGTGGAGTTCTGTCTGCTGTGGCGTGGCCTTGATGATGTTTCATCATCCTTGTTGTCTTGTTCCGTTCAATAGGTCCCAAGTCTGTCTCCTCCCTCTTCTTAAGTTAAGAAAAAGAATAATGCTGCTTGATTGAACGATAATTGTAAGAACCACCACAGGTTAAGCCCACGTCTATTTTTGATTCTTAACAAGGCGACCGTTAGGTCGCCCACTCCGCGGTAAGCCCACTATTTCTTTCAAAACCTTTTGATTTGAGTCCATAATAACAGGCAGGTTTCATTAATGAAAAGAAAAGCGGAGGCCCACATCTGCTAGCATTGTGGTTTGGAATATATTCTTTAGAAAGGGCAGTTCCATCGATTCCCAATCTCAAAACTGAGAGTGCAAAGTCACAAGCTGTGAGCTATATGTGAAGTTCAAAAAACCAGTATTGGAAGTCAATATATAGCTATGGTTATTAGACTCAAAGATGTCTCTTCGCAAGGCACCAAAGGCCCTATTAGCCTCAAAACATTCCATTCCCTGCCTTGACATCGAGATACCCGCTACACTCATGACACACATGCACGTGTTCTATTATCGCGCCCAGGCGCGCATACGCGGCTAACGCGCAAGGCGCGCCTGTTCTTTAACCGCACGCATGTGCGGGTGTTCTTAAAATGTGTGCAGGCGCACGCATGTTCTTTAGTCGCGCAAGCGCGCATGCACACATGTTCTTTAACCGCGCGCGCGTGTAAGCACCTGCCCGTACTGTAGCTACACGTGGAACGAGGGCCTGCTCTCCCTCCCTCCCTTTATGGGTAGTATACACACACGCGAGAGGAGGGAGAGCAGTCAAGTCAATGAGCTCTCGCCTAGCCTCCGAAATATATACTACCCACATCGGTCGGTCGTTCGATTGGCGTGACTTCATTAATTACCCACAGCATGAGTAACCAATGAGTCGGATGTTTGGGATTCAAGAACCCACCTTGAACCTCACTAGAGCCTGGGCGGTCGGGGAGGTTCTCCGCAATATCCCTTTCGGGTACAGAGTTAGTGACTTAAACCTCCGCAATATCCCTTTCGGGTGCAGATTTTTTTTTCGGTGCCTTTGGAGCTACCGACCGGTTTAGTACTAAAGTCCCCGCTCAAAGCTTAATACTCTAGGAGTTACCCTCACATCCAATCGCCGCCTTCTTGTATCCGACTTAACGCCCCATCTGTGTTAAGCATTTGTGTTAAGCAAACGACTTAAACTTTCGGGACTAAAAGTTACTCCCTCCATTTCCCAGCCAAAACCGCAATTTAGGCCTGAAATCGGGTCTTTTTTGGTAAAAACTTCTGGAGAACTCAAACCATCGGATGTTCAGCGATCATTATATGGAAAAACTCTCTGATATTTTTTCTTTGTTGTTTCTGTTATTAGTTCCTTGAGCGGATAGTCCTGTAGCGAGCGAGTGAAGCGCGAGCGGTTAAGGGGAGCGAGAAGCAGGGCAGGCATGTCAGGACATTCCGCTAAGTGACTCGGGGACAAGGGTATTGCACCTATAATGGTGTTCAATTATCAGAAACAGAATTTCCTCAAGATTGGTTAATAGACGGTATTCAGATAAAGATTCTATTTCCCTTCTGTCTGAAACCTTGGCAAGGAGCTAAGGTACGCTCTCATCATAGAGATAAAATGCGAAAAAAAACACAAAAGGACGACTTTTGTTTTTTAACAGTTTGGGGAAAGGAGGCAGACCTACCCTTCGGTTCTGCCCGAAAGCGGCCTTCTTTTTTTGAACCTATTTCTAAAGAAATTAAAAAAAAGAAGAAGTAAAAAATGTAATTGTTTGGAGTTCTAAGAGTTTACAAAGAAATAATAAAATGGTTTCTAAAAGTTTCAAAACAAAAAACAATGTGGGTCATGAAAATAGTTATAAACCTAATAATGAAGGAATTCAAAAATGTAATAAACTCCATTTTTTATTTAAACGGGGGGGGGTATGAATTAAATGAAAACATAAAAGATTCCAAAATGAATGATAAGATCATCCGCGGGTCGACCATTCAAATTCGATTTACGAATTTAGAAAATGATTCATTCATAGAAACAAAAATGATGGATCTTGCTAATAAGACAATCATAATTAGGACTCAAATCGAAGGAATCAAAAAAAAAAATCTAACTTGTGATAATAGACCGGAATTGCAGAAGGATGTTTGGCAAATATTTAGAAAACAAAATATACGATTAATACGTAAATCAAATTATTTTATAAAATCCCTCATTGAAAAAGTATACATAGATATCTTGCAAAGACCTTATTTGCGGCATCCACATGATTTGCTGCTAACACCGGATTCTGTCCAAAAGAAAGGGCTTCTAAGCTTTCAGGCAAGGGATAGATACATAGATTCCTATTCGTCAAACATTTTTTTTCGCTACATATAAATAGAATACATTTGTGACGAGATGAGTAAAAAAAAGCATAAAAAAATATCTAGGAGTCTAAAACAAACGTGAAATGTGCGATGTACAGATCGCTCAACGGAAGAAAGATCTCATTTTATTAGGTGTAGGACCTCTTTTCTTTGGACAACCACTAATCGCTTCCTGCGTAAAGAAATTGTTTACTTTTATTTTAGGAATTCAACAAAGGAGATATTTCGCAATTAACATGAGACCCAGGGCCTAACCCAATAAGATACATTTTGGAAACTTAAAAAAAAAGGGGCGAGCAAAGTGATACAAAAAGAACTTTGTTCTTTGTTAGTCCTATCTATAAGAGGAGAACATATGAAAAATGTAACCGATTCTTTCCTTTCCTTGGGCCATTGGCCGTCCGCCGGGAGTTTCAGGTTTAATATTGATATTTTAGCAACAAATCCAATAAATCTAAGTGTCGGAGCTCGCTACACTTATTAGCCGCTCGCTCGGAGCTCGCTACACTTATTAGCTGCAAATGAGCCTTGCGATGAGACGCGGACATTCCTCATGCTACGGTTCCCTCCGGTTCGTTCCCGGGTTGGGTTAGGGGAACATCTGAGTGATTGCCTTCATGTCGTCCAAATATGGAAATCCATCTCTACCATCCACTACAAGTCATGCTACTAGCTCTCACTGTTGGAGAGCCATGAAGCCTCTATTACCTATAATCAAGCTACACTCAAGATGGATAATAGGCAAAGGCAACTTACTGCTATGGAAAGATAACTGGAGTGGGGAGGAACTACAACCCAGTCCAAAAGATAACCTGGATATGACCATTGCTGAAGCCCTGGCTGATCAATCTCTATTGGCACCTCTATTGACCAGGCTTCCTACTCAAGCATCAGCCATCTTGAAATCCATATCCCTCACTACCACTGATGACTACCTCTGCTGGACCTTAACTCAATCAGGTAATTTCAGTAGCTCCTCATTTGGTCATATACTAAGAACTAGAGGCCCCCCTTCAGATGGCACAAACTTTTGTGGCACCAAAAAATGCCTCCGGGGGTCTTGGCTTGGAGACTTCTGCTAGATGGACTACCCACTGACTCTAGAATTGTCAAGGACTATGGAACGGGCAGAATAGTACATCCATCGAAAGGTACTTGCGATAGGGATGGTGAAATCTTTGAATCCGATAGTGACCTCAGCGAGAAGGAACCTGCAAAGCTCGCAACTAGACAAGCACGCATAATCTTACGCCCTGGCGAGGCTCCCATAGGACTTAGCAATGACCGGATGAAGGTTTGCAGCTTACCTACCACGGAGGCAGTCGGTAAAGGAAGAAGAGGAGCAGCTTGCATTTAGGAGGGGCTGCTCCCAGTGTGCGAGAGGGATGACCGAGAACAATGTATTAAGCATATAGTAGGTTATTGTATTAGTCACTATACCCGCGGGAAAGGTCAAGCCTTAAAGAAAATAGTCAACCAATCCCTTTTTGGTTGAGAATCGTATCTATGGCTACTGCTGTTTTTCCAGTCTGCCTGTCCCCAATAATTAATTCTCGCTGACCACGTCCTATAGGGATCATCGAATCAATAGCAATAACCCTGTTTGAAGAGGCTCATATACGGAACGTCTCGAAATAATACATGGGGCAGGAGCTTCGATTAACCTAGATTCAGAAGCGGAAATTTCACCTCTTCCATCAATAGGTTTAGCCAGAGCATTTATAACACGGCCCAAATAAGCGTCGCTCACAGGTATCTGGGCAATTCTTCTTGTTGCTTTTACAGAACTTCCCTCTTGTATCATCAAACCATCACCCATTAATACAACACCAACATTATTTGATTCCAAATTTAGAGCAATGCCTATGGTACCCACGCATTAAAACACACTACTTTGCGTCGACGGACTACTTATTGAAATCTTCTAGAAAGAGTCGACGAACTCTTCTAGTCTTCCCGGTGACCGCGGGTGACAGCCCGAACAATGAGCTCTTGCTGTTCTTCGAGGAGCGCCCTCTTCCAATTTTCGATCGGTGAGTTCTGTCTTATGTCTAGTTCTGTTCTTCCAATTCATCTCTAAGTGCAGGCTCTGAAAGACCTGCTTCTCGGTATATGGGTATATGGCAGTGAGATCGAGGTATGAGATCTTTTATTTCATTCTCTGTCGCCAAGGGCTCACAGCCTGTTCTCAAACCGGCTTGCTTTGATCGCTTGGACGGATCCTGCGCTTCCTTGGAAGATGCCGCTTTCAGGGCTTTCTTCCTTATATTATAGTTATCTATTAAATAAAGGACTGACTTTCAAAAAAAAGCAATTCTACCAACTGGCTTCTTGGGAGAAGGATAGACGAAAGCCCTAGCTTGCTACCGGTTTACCTTGCCTTCAAATCGTACTTCTAGCGAGGTTATGAAATAAAAGAAATCGGTCTAATTTTGGTTGCCGATCTCCGACAAGTACCTTCATGATAAATGGGTAATCTCCTTCAATTGCAGGGTCCATATACACTTGCATCAATCAAGGCCAACTTTGCAACCTATTGAAAGTAAAAGAGGGAAAATTAAAACCTTACATCTTGAATATTGACCTTATGTTGCATATTTACATAATACAAATTAAACTTTGAATATAGAGATAAAATGGTGCCATTCATGACATAATAGTTAGAAATTAAACTACTTCAAAAAGTTAATACCTTTGGCCCCTTCACGGATAAATAGCCACCGACACGCATTTCACGAAAATGATGTGACATTCTTCCTTGAGGATGCATCTGCATATAGAAAGATTCAACAATACAAAGAAGGCTGTATGGACCCTAACCTTCTACTCATAAACTTTTGAAAGTTCTATATGTGTTCCAGATGAGTGTAAGTCAAAACAAAGTATGTACATTTGTGTACCCTTGTGCATGATCCAACTTACCTTTATAACAAGCTCAAAATACCCGAGATCTGAGTCCAAAGTAGTTGGTGTATAAGGTTTGATAACTTCTTCACCAACAACATCCTTGCCCCTATCACCCACATTGATAACATCAGTTACAACGTAAAACGCTAACCAAACTGTAAACAAAAAAAATTGATATGAAAGCAAATAGACATAATGAATGAGCTGGAACTCATATGTTGCCCAATAGGAAGTCCTAGACAGATGTAGGAGTTGGAAGAGCAAACTTGAATTTTGCCACATTGTGGCTAAGCTGTTTCTTTTTAACAAGGTTGAAATCCTTGAAGTTTTCAGGATCCAAGCAATCTGTGGGGATTGATACAATAAATTAGGCCCTCAAGGCATGCATCAGTACTCAGTAGCCTATTCTACATTAGAAATTTATAAGTTCCTAAGTAGTTAACATTCAGAGTATTACGCTTGTGTTTCTATTCCATCTTATTAGAAATTCAAGAATCCAAGGAAAACACAGTGAGAGGATAATTATAGTCAAAACCTACTCATCAACTCACCATTCACCAATAGTCCAAGATAAAAATATAGAAGGAATAGGCCAAAGAATAAATGTTAAACCAACACATCAAACCATTATGCATGTTTAAATACCCCAGGTCATACGCCTTGTGAAACTTCAATTGTCCGTTCAAATACCCCATATCATAGTTAAAATAAATTTGCTCCAATTTTTTTTAAGGAGGTAAATTTTATTTAGAAAGTACTATTCCTTTCTATTTGCATATCACAGGATTCCATATAGAATGTAAGAAACTTCCACTATTTATAGTATGAAATTCTATCAGTGTCTTTACTTAACAACAATTACAGTTATCACAGTCAGTCCTAGTTAATTCCTTTTATTCCAATATACTAACTCTAAATTGTTTGTAGAGTAGAAGGTTATATATTTTATTATTTTAACAACTATAAACCCAAAAGAATAAAAAAATTCCAACAAGAAATACCTACAGTAAACAAATTTCTAACATGAGCTTTACAGCAGAAAGATGTAAAAAGACATGAAGTTATTGTACTTACAACTATGGTATAAGCAATATCATATGCCACGCATTCTAATCAAATAGTCCCATTCTTCTCATTCTGGAGAACAAATAACCATGTCAATAAGCATATATACAAATAGCTACTATGCAAGTCTATTGGGTTTAGGATCCTTAAGCTTTTATATATTTATATAAGAATAATGCTTAAATGTGATATAACCACATATGCTGTGTAACCAGTACCTATATGACTGTTGGGACTGTGTTGAATGAAAAAGGAAAAAAAAAAACCAGTAATTTGGAAAATTAGCTTCGAAACAATGTTCAAGTGAAGAAAAACATAATATAAACATAATTTTTTGAATATGTGACAAAGTCGGTGATACCTTAAGGGTATGCCCATGTAAAATTCGAGCATTTAACAACAAAGAAGACAAGTTCATGTTATCATAACCAAGAGCATATGATCCATCGCTGGTATGTAGCACCTGCATTCTTCAGACCAAAAGGTATTACTGTGTAGCAGTACAATCCAATCGGCGTTCGAAACGATGTATGCTTCTCGTTGTCAGGAAATATCTTGTTTTTATTGTATCCTGAGAATTCGTCCATGAAGGACATGCGCTCGAAGCCACAAGCGTTGTCGATCATTATATATGTTATCGGAAGGATAAACTCGTCCTTAGGGCATGCCGCATTCAGATTACAAGAGTCAATACAGATTCAGATCTTTCCATTCTTTTTTACGACGAGCACGATGTTGGCTACCCAATCCGGATGTTGTTCCTCGCGGATGAAGCCACTAGCTATCAGTTTGTTGACTTCAGCTTCGATGGCATTCATGATGTCCGGTCGGAACTGTCGTTGATGTTGCTTGATCGGCTTAGTATTTGGCAAGATATTAAGTTTATGGACCACGATTTGGGGGTCCAGTCCCGGCATGTCTTTGTAACTCCAGGTAAAGATATTGATGTACTCCCTGACGAGCTGTAACAGGGATTTCTGATCCTCATCGGAGAAACTTTTGCTGACTAAGATAGGTTTAGGGAAGGATTCATCGTGTAAACCCCCTCACCCAAAATTAGGCCTACTTTGCTTAGATAGTGAAACTAGGGCTAGTTTGAACTAATTAGAATTAGAACACGGCATTTATTTAAGTGTACAATAATTTATATCATGTAGCGCACCTTACCGTTGCTTCGATAATTGGAGCACCTCACTAGCCATTGCCTATCTACAAACTTTACAACCTCATTCTAGACATGCCCGCCTACTATCCTGACCCTTGTGTAACTTATAATATTGCTTTCTTGTGCTACATTTTAGTCGCACAATAAACATCACGGACGTTATTATTATAATTCTAAATAAATACGACCTTGTACCCTTGTGCGTCCCAATCGAAATTGGAGACACAATCTTGACCGTTTTGTGCAACCCAAATTTTATTAATATTCTACACTGTATCCTCTACGTCCCTAATACTTGTGTCACACCTAATTTTATTTCCATGTACTTCTAATTAATTCTAGAATATCTTGCGCGTTCGATTTAATTAATTAAAATCTAAATTCCGTCCTTGTGCAATTTTTCCAATTGTTGGGGGGTTTTATGCAAAAATGCATTGAGGTATCCCCACCATTGGACAATTCATGAACAAACCCAGTTTTCCCCTTCACATGAATTTTTTTATAATTTTCGGAATGTGCAACGCACAAACATCGCCCCCTCAATTTATTCCGAGCCTTGCATTTTAAAACAATGTAATTGTAGCCTCCAAACACCCTCATGTAAGACCAAGGCCCACTCCTAAAAGAGTTGACCAAGCCCACATTGTCCTAGGTCAAACCCCCAAACCCAAATTTCATATATTTATACAACTTTTTCTCCTTTCTTTCATTGATTCACCAAACCCTATGCAAACCCCCAGCCGACATCCCCATGCCCCTATCTATTGCTCTCCTTCCCCGACCTTCCTCCGGCGAGCCATCCCGCAGGAGCAGACCCAGTAGCATCGCCCTCATCCGCCGGAGACCCCACTGCACTTCCCAGTTCTCCTCCAGCGTCGCCTGAGAACCGCTGCACCGACGCCGGACTGACCCGACCCCGCTGTCGACTTCCTCCGTTGATGACCCAGGCTCCGGTCATTGTCCCCGACTCACCCAGAACATCACTACCACCGCCTCATTGCTCCCAGCCACCAAAGGCCACTGCTCTTCCCCTCTTCCTCCTGTGATCTTCCCCGACCGAGCAATGACCCGCAGCACCGCCTGCACACCGTCGACGACCCGATGCCGAAGCTGAGCGCCGCTACACTCGCATCCTCCGCTCCCTCGACTCCTCACGACCACGAAAAACCCATCCCCGCCGTCTCCCGTCATCTTCCCCGACTTTCCCGTCGTCTTCTCTCGACTCATCTTCCCCGGTGAGCTCGACCACCGGCAAACACAACCACCACCACCACCTCTTCAACTTTCTTCTCCCGATCATCCACAACACCCACCACCCCCATTGCCATCTTCCTCCCTGGCCTCCATGCTCACCTCCCTGAGTCCCTGTTCTCCTCCTCCCCATTGCCGGACCTCTCCTCTCCCCCTGGCCGGATCTCCTCTCCCCCTGGCCGGGCTCCAGTCAGCAGGCCGCAATCATCATCATCATATCAACACCACAACCATCAATATAAACACATCCCCATCAATATCTCATTAACACCTCTTCATCATCATCATCCCATCATCCATGTTATCACCATCCTCCCTACTCTTCTCCTCCTCATCGTCATCACCATCATCATCTCGTTAACACCATCTACATTACCATCCCCATCAACCCGTCATCACCATCTCAATCCATCATCATTATCATTATCATCATCACTTTATCGTCATCGCATCATCGACATCTCAGCATCGTCGTTGTCGTCATCTCACCATCATTCCATCATCATCATCATCATCGTCATCATAGTCATTATCATCGTCATCATCTCACCCTTAATCATCATCGTATCAACAGCCATCAACCCCATTATCATTCTCAATATGAACATCTCCTCATCACTACCAACACCAACTCTAATCACTTATTGATTGTCCTCATCATCATCATCGTCGTTATAGTTGTCACCATCATCATCATCGTCGTCAACCTCACCGTCGTACCCGTGCACGTACTCCGAGGTATGAACCTGTCTGTCTTCTCCTTTTATGTATGTTCGTGTGAGTTCCATTAGGACATACGTATTGCTTATGACTGCTAGCTGATATCGGACCCTGAGTCGGTGAACCCAGTGCTGCGTACACGAACTCGTACTCGTACGCGTATATTATTCAGTTTGATATATTTATATATATTTAGTATATGCATACTATTCAACTTGGTATACATATAATTATTGGATGATATATATATATGGTATATATGTATATTGTAATTAATTATATGCTAATAATAATTAGGAGTATGTGTATTCAGACTGTACGACCCTAGGACACCGTGGACTGTCCCGTACTTACCTTGACCATGTTGACCTTAAGAACATGCTAGATGACTGTCTTGTGTACATTTATGTATTGGTCTAGACACATGTTATTTTGACTGATTGACTGAGATACAATATTTAATATAGGACACCCGCATAAGTAGTCACGCAATTGACTGTGTTAGATGACTAGCGCCACCCCTAGTGTACCCCTGAGTCCAGTGTAAATATGGTTGTGTATGTGCTAGTGTAATGACTAATGATTTTATTGTATTATATTTATGTGTACATAAGATATTAGATTTGTTCTGCGTGACTTCTGGAGCAGGTTATTGGTACATTGCAGCTTCCTTGCCAGGCAAGTATACCTTGCCATTGTACTGTTATTCATATTCTATATGTTGCATGCATCTTTATTTTCTATCTTTAGTTCATATATTTTAACTGTTATATAAAATGCACGCGATGGTGTCATCGCGATATGTTTTTATTTATGTATTGCATTGACCTTGTTTATGAGACTACCCCATTATCATGTAGCATCACTAGGTTCATTGGCCGTGACACAGTTGTTACACGAGTTGTGAGTCTCATGTAGATCACGGACTTGCGTGCAGGGTTTGGCCTCCTGTACGTGTGGGCCGTACGTTAGGAATAACTGTTGTTAGAAACTTTGCATGCTAGTAGACTTGGCAGTTATTAGAGGTATTATCGTGTCATGGATGTGACATGCTTAGAGCATGGTGTGGGGAGAACAACAAATAAGGCGTGTGGGCTCCGTTGCACTTTCCTTGTGTAACCCGTACGCTCCGCCGGAGATGCGCGCTCATGATGACCACTATATATTATATATTATCAAGCGGGCCTCCGCCGTTTAAAAGACGACGTGCCTTTGTAGGCCCCTGGATCTCCAAGAGAACCATGCCAATCCCATTTTAGCCAGATAGCCCACGCGTTGGAAAAGTTGTTCTTAACTGCATTCACTTAGATGGTTAGGCGACCCCATTGGATATTTATTTTAATACTTTATTGGCATATTTTTATGTATCTTGTTATGTTCCTCTAAGGACCTGGTGTCACGCCCCAGTCCCAAAAATACCGAGGGACCAGACACGTGGCAATGGCCAGCAGTATACACCGATGGACAAACCCAATTTAATGGATCCATCAGGGCATACTTAAGCTGTAAAATCAAGTCTACGACAATAGGCACAACTAATCTCATCCACACAAAATATAAAATATGATCCACAGAATAAATAAGGAATGTAAATCATCAACCAGTCTCAACAAAGTGCTTTGGGGAACAACCCGATAAATAACAGATACAATGGTTCAATAGACCAGAAATAAATGACTGAAATAAATAAATAAATATTGAGCATGAACCATGGATGCTCAGGAAAAGTCTTCAGCTAACACCTCGTCCTCGGATGGCGGTACAGCTCCTGGATCAGCTCCTGCTGCGGTCCCGTATACCTCGGGATAGATCTCGTCCTCAAATCCTGGGGACATAATCCAGATCCAGGTCCTCAGGGGACATAGCAAGGTACAAGAAATCTTATGCCAAAATAAATGCAGTGCAGGAAATAAATAGAATAAATAGGACAAGTAAGTAACCATCTAAGTGAAAATGCAAGTGAGAGCATCACGAGTACTCAGGCTGAGCCACTACCAGCTCTGTGTCGGGGAGCCTGTAGCGGTAATAAACGGTAGTGGGTCTAGCTCTGCTCCGAGAGTCTACGACCTCTCAATAATAGTGGATGTATATATATATGGAACAGCCTGTAGCCTGTGTGTCTCTGCCCACCCAATGTAACCACGCATATCATGACCATAACGTCTCATGTCCATGTCAAGCGGGATCATAACTAATGCAACAAGTCATACAATATCTAAGAATATAATGTCCATGTCAAGTCCTGTATCCTATACAGAATCACCATGAATATCTCAGGAAGATCCTGTCTCATGAATAGTGTCAAGTGTCCTGGGTCATAGTGTACTTGGTAAGACAAGTACGAGAATATAAAGTATCACGAATGTCCATCTCTAGATGACAGTACCCAACACCGCGTACAGTGTTGGCACCCGACTAATAATCGGACTAAGTACGTCACACGGTCCTAGGTTGAGCATGCACAGCAATATAATAAAGCAAGGAAAATATATAACAAGACTGCAAAGTTTGGCAAGGTACACTTGCTTGGTGTTTGATTACCAACAGTCGTCCCTGTATCAGTGGATCCTGTGGGTACTCCTCCAAAAGCTATAATAAACATCACCAACAGTCTCAGAAGATATCAAATAGCTAGAAACACCTGTCCTTAAGTCCAGTTTGGACACAGGGGCAAAAAGGACATTTCCGGGCCAAAGCGTGGTCCACATGTGGGCCACTTTGTACCGAAAAATGTGTCAGGGTCAAAGGTCTCCAAATTCTACCAACTCAGTGACTACAAGTCAGGAACGATGATACAAACCAAACAGAACTTCCAGAATTGGATTTTGATGAGCCGAACACAAAATCGCCCGTCAAGTGGAGCTTGTGGGGCCCATGATACGCGATTTTGTCAATGTTCTCAGAATCGAACCAAACATGGGTCACAGGACCAGCGTATTGCTACGAGTCCGATAGCGCAAGTTTTGTCTCGATCCGACGTGTGTACACAAAGTTACGGAGTGTTCCAGAATGGACGGATACGGGCCGTTGTCGGCGGATACGCGTTGATTCCGGTGTGCACGCACATCCGAATTGACTTCTGCGAAATCCCACACGTCCGTATCAACGACGCGCACGTTTCGGTAAAGACCGCGTGCGACCAAGTCGTCCCGTTTGGCGGGGCATACTCAGTTTCGGGATAAAATAGGGCGTTGTTTTTCCTATTTTTTGATCGCGGTTTGCGATCACCACAGGACACGATGTACCGAGCGGGTTGAACGGACACCGAGAGGGTTATGCAGTCTACGCGTCGCAACTGACAGAATCAAAAATGGAATTATGAGGTGAGAGAAAACGGTACCTGAACAGGGCTCCGTGAATCTGAGTTTCACGCGTCCGCGCGTCAACTTGACGCGAACTGTATCCTGGTCGTGTCCGACGTCAACTGTGTCCTGCCATGTCTGTGCTAGGGTTCAGGCAGCCAGCGGCGGGGCATCGCCGGAGAAAGCTGGGCTCGGGGTCGGCCACGGGGGGGGATGCAGTGGATCGGGGTCGGCGCTGTCCAGTCGGGTCGGGATCGGCAGAGCTGTAGCCCGATCGGACGCTCCGTCGGAGACGGAGCCAGACACGCCGTGGGGACGGGAAGAACTGCACAGCCACGCTGTGCAGTCAAACGCCAGACGGACGCATGGCTGTTGTCGAACCGTCGCGGGGGTCGACGGCCGGAGTGGGGGACTAGTCGGGCTGTTGTTCGTGGCGGATGACGGAGAAGTAGCGTCGAAGGGGGACCACTCGGGCCTGCAACGGCGGGGGAGTAGGACTGCACTGCGGCGGGGGATCGGCGTGGACGCGGCTGGGTGGCGCCGGAGACTCGCCGGTGGGGATTAGGGAAAGGGGCGGCGGAGGTTAGGGTTAGGTTTTTAGGAAATTAGGGATTTAGGATTTTTAGGGATTTTGGATTTTCCTTTTTCTTTTTTCTTTTTTTTTGTTTGTGGAGAAAAACTAGGAAAATTATGTATTTATACATACAGAAACTTGGACTAGGATTTGACCTATGATTTGGGCTGGGTCAGCGCTCCTTGGGCTTGGCTTCGGCTCTCATGGAGATGTTGGGCGTTTGGCACGGGTTTAATACGGTTGAATTTTACATGGGTTTTCAGGGCTTTAAAAATATTTTCGGAGTCCAATAAATTCCCAGAAAATTATCCTATGTCCGGTTTTCCATTTTACACCATAAAATATTATTTTTATAATATTTTAATATTAATTAATATCATTTAAAAATCTTTTTTTCACAAAATCCGTTAGTTTTATTTCTAAAAAATACAGAAAATTTGGAAAATATATTTTAAAATTTTTTTTTGAAAAATCAGGGTGTTTACAATCTACCCAACTTATAAAAAATTTGTCCTCGAAATTAAAAGTAAGCCATGGTAGAAGTCAAGGATGGTATAAGATTTGCATTGGTTAAAATGCAAGGCTAGGTTTAACGAAGTAGGCGATGTTGCACGATGCATATACCAAAAATCATGAGAAAAATTCATATGAGCAAAAAAATTGGTTTCTTCATGTGTCATGTCAATGATGTGGACACCTAAATGCTCTTTTGTATGAAAATGCCCAACCATTGAAATATTGCACAAAGATGGAAATGGAGGATGGGCATGTCTAGGACAAGGGTGTAAAATCTGTAGGAAGGCAGTGGCTAGGAAAGTGCTCCAATTATCGAAGCAATGGTAAGGTGCGCCAAGTGATACCATGTTGTAAAACTGAGTAAAATGCCGTATTCTATTTCTAAGTGGATTCGAGCTAGCCTCAGTCTCACTATCTAAGCCGAGTAGGTCAAATTCTTAGTGAGGGGGTTTCACAATCCAGCCAACTTAAGACAATGTCGTCCTCAAAATTAAGATAAGGCATAATCGATTAATCCCTCATGTACATACGGCAAGTCAATCGCAATCTCCTTGTGATAATTAAAATCCTAATCATTTCCATCACTCCAAGGTTAAGATGACCACTGCTCCAATCAAAATTCAACCTATGGTTATCTCTTCTCCCTTGTTTCAAATTATCCATATCCAACTTTAAATTAAATCCACATAACATCTTCATGATTTAAATAAGCATGTAAATTTTACCTCACGATCTCCAATTATCATAATCTCTTCTAGAAGTAATTCGAGTCCAATATTATTCCCACTTTCACTTATAAATTTTTGTATGCTTCAAATTTTTTTTTTATTCCATTCACATCCTCAATATTTCAGATAGGTAGTCCAACCATCAAATTTTAATTCTTAATTCAAATCATCAAGTTGAAAAAATAATTTAAATGCAGTCCACCAATGTTTAAGTCTGAAATTCTATATTTATCCTCCCATATTCAAATTGATGATTCTACCTTCATTGTTCAAAAAATTTAACTCATGTACTTAAGGTATAAATATTGGGTCCTCAATATCAATTCATTAATCCTCATCATCTTAGTCATTCTTCTAAATTTCTCATGATTAAAACGGCTTGAACCTCTCCCAATCTAATCTTACTCGATCCCAGTCTAAAAGAAGTTCCTCTCGAGTTGACAATGCACTGCTATCCAACTTAGAATTTACCCATCTATCACATAAGGCTATATACCTTAAGAAAAATATTCCTTAATATAATTACTCATGTCATTCAATCCTCAAAACTTTAATGCCGATTATATCACATGTGATATGTCCTTAATTACGGAAGAATAATCCTCAAATATGTGATCGGCCTATGGGGTATATCTAGTACTCTCTGTGTATCAAACTTATACCAAGCACGAGGTTTCGTCTTTCCGAAATAAGGGAAGACGGAGATCAATAATAAAAAGTTCAAGGGCGAGGTAATAGATTAGAAGTATCAAAATCAAGGCATTTAAAGATTTCAATTGGGAATTGTCAAAGCAGTTGTGGATTAAAATCCTATTTTGGTAATCCTTTGTTCGCCTGCTCGTATTAGTACAGTTATGTAACCGATACGATATGTCAGACATGTCTAGGACAAGTATATTCGTCTACTAATTACTACATATCTCAATCCACGTAAAGTATTATTGCGAGGGCGAATCAAGCACACTATGGTTGATCAGACCGTAATACACTAATTCTGAAATATATTATTGTGGGCCTCCCCAATAATACATATGTCATGAACAAGCTCGATAAAGAATAAGCTTGCAAAACTAGGCTATAAAATAGCAGCATAAGTCAAGGTAGTATATGAAATACAAGTATGCCAGATGATGATGAAAGGAGGTACAAATTATTCAAGTTCACAAAACAAACAAAATAAGCAACAATAATAAAAGACTCTACAATCTCTATAATTATCATACAACTTCCTTGTCTAAGTCGCTAGTCGACCAAACAGGGGCAAGGACCTCTAACTTCTATTGTCTGAATAAACACTGTCGTCTTATGCTAGCATACAATTAATGCCATTCAGTTATAACGCCTCGATGGGTCAAGTGGACTATGGTGTACTAGTCTCAAGGGAAAGGGAATATAACTTGCATCGAGGTGGGGGTACAAATTACGTGATTTAACACTAAGGGGTAATCATCGGGTCACAATCTACAAGATTAACTCAAACTTATCGAACTCTAACTACCAAGCATAAAATTTTCAAATTCAAGACTACAACTATAATCCTAGCAAACTATGGGTCCTTAACAAGGAATAAAATTACTTGGCCTACTATCCGAAGTGTCAGGTGGCACTAATTGAAAGACGGAGGAAAGAAGAACATATTTTAGTCGTTGCGCATTAGCAAACGTTAAGGTCGCAGATGAACAACATATGAAATTAAAATATGGGGCTCTTAGATAATATCATGGTTTCCGAAGGTGAAGGTGGCGAGCAATTCTCCGTGTTTGAGGTATGATCTCATAGGGAATGTCATGCTTGTTGCTCTGGACTTCCTAAGGTACTGTCTGCAAATATCACGACACGAACCTATATCCTAGCACTATCTCACTATGCACGTTAGGTTCAGTCCTAATATTCGATCTCAGATTTCTATTGGTTCCTCAAAACTGGGGTCAAACATTAGGGTCAATCTCTAACTAGCTATTAGTAGTGCCTCTACTACTCTCAAGTCTTCATAATACATCAGGGGGTAATGGTAAACCACTTCTAGAGATAAGGAATTCTAGGGTTCCATAGATATTCTAACTTAGTGGGGTGTCAACACTCTAGTAGTACTCTTAATATGAATGTTACCTTACTTATCATTCTATCAACAGGGACTTATATATTCTAGGAGAAGGCTACACTCAAGGAACTAATGAGAAGGCACATGAATCAAGCAGGATGCAATTATTCAACGGAATGGATTGGAAGGAAGATGAGGAGAAGTCATAGTCAGTAGTGGATGAGATCCTATACTCTAATCCTAGGTGCAGGCTTGCTCGGTCCCTAAGTTGAAACCAAATGATTTAGTCGTAGACCTGCATGGGCCACCACAAAAACCATGTCACGCCCCAGTCCCAAAAATATCGAGGGACCAGACACGTGGCAATGGCCAACAGTACGCACCGATGGACAAACCCAATTTAATGGATCCATCAGGGCATACTGTCACGACCCGTACCCGATGTAAGGATACTAGTCGGAAACAACGCCCAGCCTACGCCGCAGAATCGGCGGTAGAACGCTGTCTAGATAGTCTATCTAAAGTAATGAATCACCAATAATGATAGAATACTCAATCACAGAACTAAGATAGAATGAGCACGAAATCAGATAAGAATAGAATAGTCATCATACAACTCATGAGTTTAAAATAATACATCAATGAGTCTGAAGAGTAACAAAAATAAGCTGGAGACAAATCCAGTACAAAAGAATACTATCATACTACAAAGCTACACTCCAGGGTCAACTGTCTCAGTTGGGATAAGTCCCTCTTGAGCCAGGGTCTCCGAATCTAAACCCACAACATCCTGGGGTCCATAATAGGTAGGGTACTCCTCAGTGTCATCTGGAAAAATATATCCAGTTAGGAAAGGAGCAGAGTACATCTCTAACAGCAGTTCTAATCCATGATAAAAACTATATAACAGTAAATAGCTGTGGATAAACAAGATGCACAATAGATACAAGAGATATATAGACAATAAGGAAATACTGGAAAGAAATACAATAATGAACAATATGCCAATGAAACAATAATACTAATGACTAAGTGTGTGAGTACTAGCTTAACATGTGATCGGCTTGGGCAAGATACAATGCGGCCTGGCTAATCATACGTGCGGTGCATGATCAACACTATTCGCTTACCAATACTTTATTCAATAGGGATTTGATCACATATCTATACTAATACTCCCCACCCCCAACTGGTATAATAGATCCAACCACGGTATGCTATGGCACTAGATTCCCCAAGAAGAGAGCGACTCCTCCCGAAAATCGGTATCTGTACATGTACAAGATAACCAATAAAACAATACTTGCACCATATACACCATATACCAAGGAATAACATCTCATGACGAGATCCGGATATACCAATCCGTGTAACCATAGTGTCAAGAGAAACATGTATATCTACACTAGATACAACGAACATAGAGGATATCATAAATGAGAAACTATCAGAGAATGTACTCGCCTGAAGTCCAAAGAACAGTCTCACAGATGTCTGACTCGGTACCTCGAAGACCTAGATATGGAATACCACATTAATACAAGGTCCCGGAAAGAGAACAAGTCAAACTAGTCAACTTCTAGGTTAATAAAATCAATTCTAAGTCAAAGTCAACTATGGTCAACTCTAAAGTCAAACATGGTCAAACCAAGGTCAACCTCACAAGACCTCTATATAAACTAATATGAAAATAAAATACAACAATTTAGGAAATCAAAATTAGATCCTAAATGATACCCACACAAAGTATACTAATAATACAAATAATGCACACTCTAAATAATGTATATACAAATCAATATTTATACAAATAAAATAATATATTATTATTAGTATTACACCTCACAAAAATACCTATATATATACATATATAAATCAAAATGCATACATATATATATATATATATATATATATATATATATATATATATATATATATATATAAAATAATTTAATAACTATATACTTATATATACCTACATATAAACTTACAAAATTAAAATACCAAACACATGCACATATTAATGTATGTATTTTACATGGCTAGAAGCACACATAAAAAATACATTAATATACAAATAATTATATAATAATTATAAATAATATAATTACACATTTTAAACACATAAATATATTTTATAAAACATTTATGTATAATATATATATTTAACATAAGTACATATATAATTGCATGCAAGAAAGCTACATACATATATTTATACATCACATTAAAGTACATAAAAATATAGATCTATGCTACAACATTATAATAAATACACTAAAATGAATATATAATATCTATATATATTTACTAGTTATAAATGAAGAATTTAAAGCATAAATAATTAGATCTACACATAAACACACCAAATTGAAAAGTTTTACACCGTATCCCACTAGATCTAGGATACGCATGTGACACGAGTCCAACACACAACCAAATATACCCCGAAGGACACAAACAAGTCACAAATAATATTTATGAACAAATCAAAGTGTCAAAAGTATATCTATGTGTCCGTGTCAAAATACGACATTTTTAAAGCCCCGTGTCGGAGGGAAACCCCCAAAATGACACGTATCACCAAATAGTTGGGATACGAACCACATGTACCCAAATATGGACACGACACAAGCCCCAAACACATAAGCACATGCCCAATTGATCTATAGGATCAATTGACACACAATAAAATGTAAATTCGGAATTCCAACAAAATTGACACAAAAAGCACCATAACTTTCTCCATGGGTCTCCTATGAACATAAAACAAAGTCCTATGGGTAGTACATACATATGGGTTGATTTTACATGATTAAATCTCAGATTTAGAAGCTATTTTAATGGGAAAAACTGAATTATACCTATTGGGAGATGGATTCCCAATGAAACCTCCAATTGAGATGAACTTGCTTCCAAATTGTAGATCCTTGCTCCTCTTTATAGATCCTTGCTTTCTCCTTCTAGATCCTTGCTTCTCAACTTTCTAATGGTAAATTGGGAAGAATTTGGGATGAATTTGGTGAAGAATTGAAATGGGAATGGAAAGAATTTGGGAGTGGAGAATTATAGATCTAGATTTGGAATGAGAATGAGAGAAGAGAGAAATTTCTCCCCTCTTTTAATAGGCCGGCCTTGCCCCTCTCCCAAGCAATTGTAAAATGTCCAACGTACCCCTTGGGGCCTCTCATGAAGAAATAATTAAGGAAGAAAGCTTCTAGTCTAATCACTTAATTAATTTAATCCATCTCCTTAACTATGGGCTTTCTAAATGGGCCAAATCTAACTATTTAATTCATGTTGGTCCATGGGTCCAAACTAAACTAGTTTGGTCTACTAAAAAGTCCAAAATAATTAAATAACATCCAACAACAATTAAATAATACAACAAAAATTATTTACCATGCACAATATTTATTTAAATAGGAAATTACTAAAATACCCTTTTTCCTAAAATGTGGTAGTGACACATACTTAAGCTGTAAAATTAAGTCTACGACAACAGGCACAACTAATCCCATCCACACAAAATATAAAATATGATCCACAGAATAAATAAGGAATGTAAATCATCAACCAGTCTCAACAAAGTGCTTCGGGGAACAACCCGATAAATAACTGATACAATGGTTCAACAGACCAGAAATAAATTACTGAAATAAATAAATAAATAAATAAATACTGAGCATAAACCATGGATGCTCAGGAAAAGTCTTCAGCTAACACCTCGTCCTCGGATGGCGGTACAGCTCCTGGATCAGCTCCTGCTGTGGTCCCGTATACCTCGGGATAGATCTCGTCCTCAAATCCTGGGGACATAATTCGGATCCAGGTCCTCAGGGGACATAGCAAGGTACAAGAAAGCTCATGCCAAAATAAATGCAGTGCAGGAAATAAATAGAATAAATAGGGCAAATAAGAAACCATCTAAGTGAAAATGCAAGTGAGAGCATCACGAGTACTCAGGCTGAGCCACTACCAGCTCTGTGTCGGGGAGCCGGTAGCGGTAATAACCGGTAGTGGGTCTAGATCTGCTCCGAGAGTCTACGACCTCTCAATAATAGTGGATGTATATATATATGGAACAACCTGTAGCCTGTGTGTCTCTTCCCATCCAATGTAACCACGCATATCATGACCATAACGTCTCATGTCCATGTCAAGCGGGATCATAGCTAATGCAACAAGTCATACAATATCTAAGAATATAATGTCCATGTCAAGTCCTGTATCCTATACAGAATCATCATAAATATCTCAGAAAGATCCTATCTCATAAATAGTGTCAAGTGTCCTGGGTCATAGTATACTTGGTAAGACAAGTACGAGAATATAAAGTGTCACGAATGTCCATCTCTAGATGACAGTACCCAACACTGCGTACAGTGTTGGCACCCGACTAATAATCAGATGCTAAGTACGTCATACGGTCCTAGGTTGAGCATGCATAGCAATATAATAAAATAAGAAAAATATATAACAAGACTGCAAAGTTTGGCAAGGTACACTTGCCTGGTGTTTGATTATCAACAGTCGTCCCTGTATCAGTGGATCCTGTGGGTACTCCTCCAAAAGCAATAATAATTATCACTAACAGTCTCAGAAGATATCAAATAGCTAGAAACGTCTGTCCTTAAGTTCAGTTTGGACACAAGGGCAAAAAGGATATTTTTGGGCCAAAGCGGGGTCCACATGTGGGCCACTTTGCACCGAGAAACGTGTCAGGGTCAAAGGTCTCCAAATTCTACCAACTCAGTGACTACAAGTCAGGAACGATGATACGAACCCAACGGAACTTCCAGAATTGGATTCCGATGAGCCGAACACAAAATCGTCCGTCAAGTGGAGCCTGTAGGGCCACGATACGCGATTTTGTCAACGTTCTCAGAATAGAACCAAACTTGGATCACAGGATCAGCGTATTGCTATGAGTCCGATGGCGCAAGTTTGTCTCAATCCGACTTGTGTACACAAAGTTACGGAGTATTCCAGAATAGACGGATACGGGGCGTTGTCGGCGGATACGTGTTGATTTCGGTGTGCACGCACATCCGAATTGACTTCTGCGAAATCCCACACGTCCGTATCAACGACGCGCATATTTCAGTAAAGACCGCGTGCGACCAAGTCGTCCCGTTTGGCGGGACGTACTCAGTTCCGGGGTGAAACAGGGCATTGTTTTTCTTGTTTTTGGATCGCGGTTTGCGATCACCACAGGACGCAATGCACTGAGCGGGTTGCACGGGCACCGAGAGGGTTATACAGTCTACGCGTCACAACTGACAGAATCGAAAACGGAATGACGAGGTGAGAGAAAACGGTACCTGAACAGGGCTCCGTGAATCTGAGTTTCACGCGTCTGTGCGTCAACTTGACGCGAACTGTATCCTGGTCGTGTCCGACGTCAACTGTGTCCTGCCGTGTCTGTGCTAGGGTTCAGGCGGCCAGCGGCGGGGCATCGCGGGAGGGAGTCGGGCTCGGGGTCGGCCATGGGGGGGATGCAGTGGATCGGGGTCGGCGCTGTCCAGTCGGGTCGGGATCGGCAGAGGTGTAGCCCGATCGGACGCTCCGCCGGAGCCGGAGCCGGACACGCCGTGGGGACGGGAAGAACTGCACAGCCGCGCTGTGCAGTCAGACGTCGGACGGACGCGTAGCTGTTGTCGAACAGCTGAGGGGGTCGACGGCCGGAGTGGGGGACTCGTCGGGCTGTTGTTCGTGGTGGATGACGGAGAAGTAGCGTCGGAGGGGGATCACTCGGGCCGACAACGGCGGGGGAGGAGGACTGCACTGCGGCGGGGGATCGTTGTGGACGCGGCTGGGCGGCGCCGGAGACTCGCCGGAGGGGATTAGGGAAAGGGCGACGGATGTTAGGGTTAGGTTTTTAGGAAATTAGGGATTTGGTATTTTTAGGGATTTTGGATTTTCCTTTTTCTTTTCTTTTTTTTTTGTTTGTGGAAAAAAACTAGAAAAATTATGTATTTATACATACAGAAACTTGGACTAGGGTTTGACCTAGGATTTGGGCTGGGTCAGCGCTCCTTGGGCTTGGCTTCGACTTTCATGGGGATGTTGGGCGTTTGGCACGGGTTTAATTCGGTTGAATTCTACATGGGTTTTTAGGGCTTTAAAAATATTTTCGGAGTCCAATAAATTCCTAAAAAATTATCCTATATTCGATTTTCCATTTTACACCATAAAATATTATTTTCATGATATTTTAATATTAGTAATATCATTTAAAAATCATTTATTCACAAAATCCCTTAGTTTTATTTCTAGAAAAATACAGAAAAATTGGGAAAATATATTTTAAATTTTTTTTTTTAAAAATCAGGGTTTTTACACCTGGCCCTTCCAGGTGTATCTGTTCTTGGGTATTCGTAGGAGTGCAGATTCGGATGGTTACCTATGTTTCGAGGATGTCTTCTCTTCGAGCCATGATTGATAGCTGGTATTCTTACATTGTGTTTACTGTGTTGTACTTATATTGTAGTTGCTCTTATATTCAAGTTGGTAGTGGATTTGTTTCCATCCAACTATCATCCTTAGATACTTATATTGAGATCTAGTTTCATAGATACTGGGTATTTATTTATATTTGATTTCCATGGATGAGATTTAGATTATACCCTGTGACTTGTGACATATGTTGCACCACTGTGGATTTGATATTCATATTACAGCGTACGTATAGGTTTGATTTCCATATATTGGAGTTGTCATACCCATGCGGCTGGCATGCTTACATGTCCTAGTCCTACGTATTTTTGGGATTGGGGCGTGACACATCGCCCAGATCGATTTGTATGACTTCGTCCTCAGTGGAAGGTTCTCGTTGCTCAGAAGCACGTGCTTTCAGATGGACTCTCAAGGGCTCATCCGATGTTGTCCCAGTCTCTACCTCATCATCGGTATCATTTCCACTAAGATAAAGGCCTCATCCCCTTTGAATGGATCAACATCGACGAATTTTGTCTTGATGATGCCATGATCGTCCACGTACTTCAAACACTGGTGCAGGTTCGATGGTATGATCATGTACGTGTATCCACGAACGTCCCAACAGGACGTTGTAAGATACGTCTATATTTATGACATAGCAGGTGATGTCACGCTCCAGTCCCAAAAATACGTAGGACTAGGACACGTAAGCATGCCAGCCGCATGGATATGGCAACTCCAATATATGGAAACCAAACCCATATGTACGCTGTAATATGAATATCAAATCCATGAGTGGTATAACATATGTCACAAGTCACAGGGTAAAATCTAAATCTCATCCACCAAAATTATATAGAAATAAATAACCAGTATCTATGAAACTAGATCTCAATAAGAAGTATCTAGGGATGATAGTTGGATGGAAACAAATCTACTACCAACTCGAATATAAGAGCAAATACAAAAATAAGTGCAACACAATCAACAAAAATATAAGTATACCAGCTATCGATCACGGCCCGAAGAGAAGACATCCACGAAGCATCTATAACCATCCAATTCTGCTCTCCTACAAATACACAAGAACAAGTACACCTGGCAGCGGACCAGGTCCTCAGAGGGACATAACAAGATACTTAAACACATGCCAATAAAGTACTGAAATAAATATCCAATGGGGTCGCCTAACCGTCTAAAGTGAATGCAGTTAAGAACAACTTTCCCCACAAGTGAGCTATCTGGCTGAAAACTGGGATTTGGCATGGTTCTCTTTTAAAGATCCAGGGGCCCAAAGGCACGTCGTCTTTTGAACGGCGGAGGCCCGCCAATGTACATATATATATATGGGTCATCACCGCCCGTATCTCCAGTGGAGAATCCGGGTGCACAGGAAAAAGTGTAAAGGAGCTCAAATGCGGTACTTGTTGTTCTCCCCACCCCATGCTCTAAGCATGTCACATCCATGACACGATAACACCTCTAATAACTGCCAAGTCTACTAGCATACAAAGTTTCTAACAGCAGTTATTCCTAACGCACGGCCCATACGTACAGGAGGCCAGACCTGCACGCAAGTCCGTGATCTACATGAGACTCACAACTCGTGTAACAACTGTGTCACGGCCAATGAACCTAATAGTGCTACATGATAATGGGGTAGTCTCGTGAACAAGGTCAATGCAATACATAAATAAAAACATATATATAACAATTAAAATATATGAACTAAAGACAGAAAATAAAGATGCGTGCAACATATGGAATAAGAATAACAGTATAATGGCAAGGTATACTTGCCTGGCAAGAAGGCTGCGATGTACCAATAACCTGCTCCAGAAGTCGTGCAGAATAAATCCAATATCCTATGTACATATGATATAATACAATAAAAACATTAGTCATTATACTAGTGCACACACACAACAATATTTACACTGGACTCAGGGGGTACCCTAGGGGTAGCACTAGTCATCTAACACGGTCAATTAGGCGTTGAATTACGCGGGTGTCAGGTCTTTAAGTACTGTACACAATAAGTCATTCAACTAATACGGTCTCGCCAGTACGTCGGTGTACTCAAGGCAGACACCAACATTGTTCTTAGGGTCAACAGGGTCAAGGAAAAATACGGGACAGTCCACGGTGTCCTAGGGTCGTACAGTTTGAATACACCTACTCTTAATTATTATTATCATATAATTAATTACAATATACACATATACCATATATATCCAATAATTATACGTATTCCAAGTTGAATAGTATGTACATACTAAATATATATAATTATATCAAACTAATTAATATACGCGTACGAGTACAAGTTCGTGTACGCAGTACTGGGTTCACCGACTCAGGGTTCGATATCAGCTAGCAATCATAAGAAATACACATGTCCTAATAACATATACTCAACACACATCCGAAATAAGAAGGTGGGACAGGTTCGAACCTCGGTGTACGCGTACGGGATTGGCTGGACGATGACGAAGAGAGGTTGATGATGATGGTGACGACTAAAACGACGATAATGGTGATGATGATGAGATGAAGATGAAGTGATGATGATGATGATGACGAGGGCAATGGTGTTTGACGAGGATGGAGACTAGGATGATATGGATGATGATGATGCATGGTGGTGATGTTAATGGGGATGTGTTTATATTGATGGTGGTGGTGGTGTCGATATAATGATGATGAGTATTATTGTTGACGATGATGATGTGGGCTGATGATGATGATGTTGACTGGCTATGACGATGGTGGCGAGGACGACAACGACGATGATGATGTACCGAGATGTTGATGATAATGATGGTGATGAGATGACGACGAGGCGAGGATGGTGAGATGACGACGAGACGAGGATGGTGAGATGACGACGAGGCGAGGATGGTGAGATGACGACAACGACGATGATGATGGGATGATGATGAGATGACGAAGATGCGCTGATGGTGAACCGAGACGATGATGATGATGATAGAAATAGTGGATAATGAGGATAATGGGAGATGGTGATGTTGATGATAATATGGTGGTGACGAGGTGGACTGCCGGAGTCCGGCCAGGGGACTTCTCCGGCGATACATGGTGATAGTGAAGATGATGATGTTGTTGGAAGAGGGTGAAGATGAAGAGGATGATGATGTGTTGAAGAGTGTTGATGATGGGCTGATGCATATGGTGGCTGTTGTCCTCCGGCCAGCAAGGGGGTGGTCCGGCCAGTGGAGAAGGGCCAGGGCGCAAGGGTCGATGACAGGGAGGAACTGGAGAAGAGGTGGTGGTGAGTGGTTGCTCCGGGGGTCGGCTGGAATGAGATGCAGCGGCTCGGTGGCTGGGAGCAATGAGGCGGTGGTGGTCGTAGAGGAGCCGGCGGGGAGCTCCAGGCATCGTTCGGGCGAGGGGCTGGTCGAGGAGAGTCGAGGGAACGGGGGTGATCGACGGGGTCTCCGGTCAGTTGGCCGGAGAAGATGATGGGTAGACTCGGGGACGATGTTGGTGCTGGTGGTGGTGGCGATTGCTGGTGATAGTGAGTCGTGGATGATGAGGAACTGCTCGTGGACGTGGGAAGAAGACGTCGGGATGTTGGGGAAGCTTCGGGATGTACGGTGGTGGTGTTGATGATGGTGAGGGGAGGAGAAGGCTGACAGCAATGGTGGTGATGGTGTCGTGCAACTCCGGCGGAGTCGGCTATGGATGGTGGTGCAGCGATGTTCTCCGGCCGACGTGCCATTGGAGAAGAAGGGAATGGTCATGGTCATGGCCGCAGCGGAGCTCCGGTATAGACGAACGGGAAGGTGGAGACTCGGGTTGGGGCCGGCGGAGCTCCGGCGAATAAGGATGGCCGGGGTCGTTGTGAACAAGGTTGGGGGAGGGGATGAGCACTGTTTGGGTTCTTTGGTTAAAAAAAAATAAAAAGAAAAAGAGAGGAATAAACTTGTATTTTTATACATGGAAAACTAGGGTTTTATGTTGACCTAGGAATTTGTGGGCTTGGTCAACTATCCTTGGGGTTGGGCCTTGGGCTTACATGAGGGTGTTGGGGCTTTAAATTACATGGTTTAAAATGCAAGGATGAGGTTTAAAATAACGGGCGATGTGCGCGTTGCACATCCAGAAAATTATGGGAAAAAATCCATGTAAAGGAAAAAAATAGGTTTCTTCATGAATTGTCCAATGGTGGAGACACCTCAATGCATTTTTGCATAAAAGCCCCCCAACAATTGGAAAATTGCAAAAAGGTAAAAATTGAATTTATTTAATTAAATCGAAACGTGCACGATGTTCTAGAATTAATTAGGAGTACGTGGGATTAAATCAGGCAGGACACAATTGCCAGGGGCGTAGAGGGGACAGTGTAGAATATTAATAAAATTTGGTTTGCACAAAACGGTCAAGATTGTGTCCCCAATTTTGATTGGGACGCACAAGGGTACAAAATTAGAATTTATTTAGAATTAATATAATAACGTTCGCGACGTTTATTGTGCGGCTAAAATATAGCATCAGAGAGCAATATTATAAATTGTACAAGGATCAGAATAGTAGACGGACATGTCTAGGATGAGGTTGTGAAGTTTCTAGATAGACAATGGCTAGTGAGGTACTCCAATTGTCGAAGCACGGTAAGGTGCGCTACACGTTATTTAATTATTGCATAATTAAATAAAAGTCGTGTTCTAATTCTAATTGGGTTCAAACTAGCCCTAATTTCACTATCTATGCCAGGTAGACCTAATTTTGGGTGAGGGGGTTTACAATCTACCCAACTTAAAACAATTTCGTCCTCGAAATTAAAATAGGGTAGGGTTCTCTCTATCAAATCTTTATTAGTTATACTCTAAAGAATTCTCCTTAAGTTAACATTGCAGTTTCTCCCCAACTTAGAATTTACCCATCTATCATCTAAGGCTATGCATCTAAGAAAGCTATGCCCTAAATTATTTAATCATGTTATTGAACCTTGAAGTTTTTAATGATATGCCCTTAATCATTTATAACAGAGGGTCACCAAGTCATATGATTAGTCTATGGGGTACACCTAGCACTATCAGTGTGTCACTTATTTCCAAGCATGAGGTTTCGTCTTTCCGAAATAAGGGAAGACGGAAAACAATGGTAAAGAGTTCAAGGAGGGGTAATAGAATACAAGTATGGGGTTCAAGGCGATTAGAGAATTCAGAAGGGAATTGTCAAGGCAGTTGTGGATTGAAACACTATTTGGTAATTTCTTATTCACATGCTCACATCGGTGTAGTTATGTACTTGAGATGATATGCTTTGTCGTATCTAGAGGGTAAGTATATTTGTCTACTGGTCAATTATACATCTCAATCCACGTAAAATAGTATTGCGAAGGGAGAATCAAGCGCACTATGTCTAGCTAGACCATAATACACTGATCCTGATTAGACAATTTTGTATTAGTGTGGTTGATCAGGCCCCAATAACACATATGTCATGAACAAGCTCGATATAAGATTAAGCTTGCAAAAACTAGGCTATAATAGCAACATAATTCAAGGTAGCACAGAAAATATAATGCTGGATTATGATGGGAGAAGTTACAAATAATTCATGTTCACAAAAACAAAAACAACATAAGCAATAATAATAAAAGACTCTACAATCTCCACAGTTATCATACAACCTCCTTGTCTAAGTCGTTAGTCGACCAACTAGGGATAGGACCTTCCATTCCTATAGTCTAAATATTATCTTCTTATGCAAGTCTAAAGTCGATGTCATTCCATTATATTACATCAATGGGTCAATAGGACTATGTGATACTATGATATGAGGCATACTACCCAACTTAAAAGAATTTCCTAAGATTGTACTGTCTTAAGGATACAGTAGAGGCTCTTGCTAAGGTTTACGAGTAAGGATCTTGGTACTTATTAGGGTATCTTCCTATATTACATAGGTCATGGTCGTCTTAAGCCTTAGTCATAGTGCTTATAGAACAAGTTTCAATAGCAAGAATAGAAAGGTTACTAGTCTCAAGGGAAGGGAATATAACTTGTATCGAGGTGAGGGTACACATTTCATGATCTACAACTAGTGGTAATCATCATAATCTAATTTGAGCAACTCAACTATCAGGTTCTAACTACAAGGCACACAATTCAAAATTCAAGATCACAATTATAACTATAGCAAACTATATATCCTATCGTAGAGTATAATCATTTGGTTTATGATCAGAGGTGACAAGTGGCATGAGTTGAAAGATGAAGAGAAGAAAAGTAATCAGTCGTCGCACCCTAGCGAGCGCTATGGTCGCAGAGGAGCAATATAGGAAATTAAAATAGAGGGCTCTAGATAGCATCATGGTTTCCTAAAGGGGAGTGGGGTGCTAGTCTCTGTGTTTGAGGTATGATCAAGGAAAAGTTGATTATATTCCTCTCGGCTTCCTAGGGTGATGTCTACTAATAACAAGACAATGACATAAGTTTTATAGTTCTTCAATACTATCCAATTATGAAGGTTAGGTTCAGTCCAAATGTTCAATATTGGTTCTCCATTGGTTCCTCAATACTAGGATCAAACATTATGATAAACTTCTAACTATCTCTAGTAGTGTCTATACTACTCTCAAGTCTTCTTAATACATTAAGGGGTAACGGTATACCAATCTAAAGATAAGAAATTCTAGGGTTTACTAGATATTCTAAACTTAGTGGTATGTCTATATTCTCGTTGTATTCTTAATAGGTGTAATACCCTAATTATCATCCTAATAATAGGGGTTCCTATATCCTAGCAGAAGGCTATACTCAAAGAACTATTAGGGAAGTACAGGAATCAAGCATGATACAATTGTTCGAATAGAACAGATAGGAGGAAGATGAATCATAGTCAATTGTGGATGAGATCCTATACTCTAGTCCTAGGTGCAGGCTTGTTCAGTACAGTAACGTAACCGAGACAATATACTCTCGACCTGCATGGGCCACCACAAAAACATGTCACACCCCAGTCCCAAAAATATGTAGGACTAGGACACGTAAGCATGCTAGCCGCATGGATATGGCAACTCCAATATATGGAAACTAAACCCATACGTACGCTGTAATATGAATATCAAATCCATGAGTGGTATAACATATGTCACAAGTCACAGGGTAAAATCTAAATCTCATCCACCAAAATTATATAGAAATAAATAACCAGTATCTATGAAACTAGATCTCAATAAGAAGTATCTAAGGATGATAGTTGGATGGAAACAAATCCACTACCAACTCGAATATAAGAGCAAATACAAAAATAAGTGCAACACAATCAACCAAAATATAAGTATACCAGCTATTGATCACGGCCCGAAGAGAAGACATCCACGAAGCATCTATAACCATCCAATTCTGCTCTCCTGCAAATACACAAGAACAGGTACACCTGGCAGCGGACCAGGTCCTTAGAGGGACATAACAAGATACTTAAACACATGCCAATAAATTACTGAAATAAATATCCAATGGGGTCGCCTAACCGTCTAAAGTGAATGCAGTTAAGAACAACTTTCCCCACAAGTGAGCTATTTGGCTGAAAATTGGGATTTGGCATGGTTCTCTTTTGAAGATCCAGGGGCCCAAAGGCACGTCGTCTTTTGAACAGCGGAGGCCCGCCAATGTACATATATATATATGGGTCATCACCATCCGTATCTCCAGTGGAGAATCCGGGTGCACAGGAAAAAGTGTAAAGGAGCTCAAATGCGGTACTTGTTGTTCTTCCCACCCTATGCTCTAAGCATGTCACATCCATGACACGATAACACCTCTAATAACTGCCAAGTCTACTAGCATGTAAAGTTTCTAACAGCAGTTATTCCTAACGTACAGCCCATACGTACAGGAGGCCAGACCTGCACGCAAGTCCGTGATCTACATGAGACTCATAACTCGTGTAACAACTGTGTCACGGCCAATGAACCTAATGGTGCTACATGATAATGGGGTAGTCTCGTGAACAAGGTCAATGCAATACATAAATAAAAACATATATATAACAATTAAAATATATGAACTAAAGACAGAAAATAAAGATGCGTGCAACATATGGAATAAGAATAACAGTACAATGGCAAGGTATACTTGCCTGGCAAGAAGGCTGCGATGTACCAATAACCTGCTCCAGAAGTCGCGCAGAATAAATCCAATATCCTATGTACATATGATATAATACAATAAAAACATTAGTCATTATACTAGTGCACACACACAACAATATTTACACTGGACTCAGGGGGTACCCTAGGGGTAGCACTAGTCATCTAACACGGTCAATTACGCGTTGAATTACGCGGGTGTCGGGTCTTTAAGTACTGTACACAATAAGTCAGTCAACTAACACGGTCTCGCCAGTACGTCGGTGTACTCAAGGCAGACACCAACATTGTTCTTAGGGTCAACAGGGTCAAGGACAAATACGGGACAGTCCACGGTGTCCTAGGGTCGTACAGTTTGAATACACCTACTCTTAATTATTATTATCATATAATTAATTACAATATACACATATACCATATATATCCATTAATTATACGTATTCCAAGTTGAATAGTATGTACATACTAAATTTATATAATTATATCAAACTAATTAATATACGCGTACGAGTACAAGTTCGTGTACGCAGTACTAGGTTCACCGACTCAGGGTTCGATATCAGCTAGCAACCATAAGAAATATACATGTCCTAATAACATATACTCAACACACATCCGAAATAAGAAGGTAGGACAGGTTCGAACCTCGGTGTATGCGCACGGGATTGGCTGGACGACGACGAAGAGAGGTTGACGATGATGGTGACGACTAAAACGACGATAATGGTGATGATGATGAGATGAAGATGAAGTGATGATGATGATGATGACGAGGGCAATGGTGTTTGACGACGATGGAGACTAGGATGATATGGATGATGATGATGCATGGTGGTGATGTTAATGGGGATGTGTTTATATTGATGGTGGTGGTGGTGTCGATATAATGATGATGAGTATTGTTGTTGACGATGATGATGTGGGCTGATGATGATGATGTTGACTGGCTATGACGATGGTGGCGAGGACGACAACGACGATGATGATGTACCGAGATGTTGATGATAATGATGGTGATGAGATGACGACGAGACAAGGATGGTGAGATGACTACGAGGCGAGGATGGTGAGATGACGTCAAGGCGAGGATGGTGAGATGACGACAACGACGATGATTATGGGATGATGATGAGATGACGAAGATGCGCTGATGGTGAACCGAGACGATGATGATGATGATGGAAATAATGGATGATGAGGATAATGGGAGATGGTGATGTTGATGATAATATGGTAGTGACGAGGTGGACTGCCGGAGTCCGGCCAGGGGACTTCTCCGACGATACATGGTGATAGTGAAGATGATGATGTTGTTGGAAGAGGGTGAAGATGAAGAGGATGATGATGTGTTGAAGAGTATTGATGATGGGATGATGCATATGGTGGATGCTGTCCTCCGGCCAGCAAGGGGGTGGTCCGGCCAGTGGAGAAGGGCCGGGGCGCAAGGGTCGATGACAGGGAGGAACTGGAGAAGAGGTGGTGGTGAGTGGTTGCTCCGGGGGTCGGCTGGAAGGAGATGCAGCGGCTCGGTGGCTGGGAGCAATGAGGCGGTGGTGGTCGTAGAGGAGCCGGCGGGAAGCTCCAGGCATCGTTCGGGCGAGGGGCTGGTCGAGGAGAGTCGAGGGAACGGGGGTGATCGACGGGGTCTCCGGTCAGTTGGCCGGAGAAGATGATGGGTAGACTCGGGGACGATGATGGTGCTGGTGGTGGTGGCGATTGCTGGTGATAGTGAGTCGTGGATGATGAGGAACTGCTCGTGGACGTGGGAAAAAGACGTCGGGATATTGGGGAAGCTCCGGGATGTACGGTGGTGGTGTTGATGATGGTGAGGGGAGGAGAAGGCTTACAGCAATGGTGGTGATGGTGTCGTGCAACTCCGGCGGAGTCGGCTATGGATGGTGGTGCAGCGATGTTCTCCGGCCGACGTGCCATTGGAGAAGAAGGGAATGGTCATGGCCGCGGCGGAGCTCCGGTGTAGACGAACGGGGAGGTGGAGACTCGGGTTGGGGCCGGCGGAGCTCCGGCGAATAAGGATGGCCGGGGTCATTGTGAACCAGGTTGGGGGAGGGGATGAGCACTGTTTGGGTTCTTTGGTTAAAAAAAAAGGAAAAGAGAGGAATAAACTTGTATTTTTATACATGGAAAACTAGGGTTTTATGTTGACCTAGGAATTTGTGGGCTTGGTCAACTATCCTTGGGGTTGGGCCTTGGGCTTACATGAGGGTGTTGGGGCTTTAAATTATATGGTTTAAAATGCAAGGATGAGGTTTAAAATAACGGGCGATGTGCGCGTTGCACATCCAAAAAATTATGGGAAAAAATCCATGTAAAAGGAAAAAATAGGTTTCTTTATGAATTGTCCAATGGTGGAGACACCTTAATGCATTTTTGCATAAAAGCCCCCCAACAATTGGAAAATTGCACAAAGGCAAAAATTAAATTTAGTTAATTAAATCGAAACGTGCACGATGTTCTAGAATTAATTAGGAGTACGTAGGATTAAATCAGGCGGGACACAATTGTCAGGGGCGTAGAGGGGACAGTGTAGAATATTAATAAAATTCGGTTTGCACAAAACGGTCAAGATTGTGTCCCCAATTTTGATTGGGACGCACAAGGGTACAAAATTAGAATTTATTTAGAATTAATATAATAACGTCCGCGACGTTTATTGCGCGGCTAAAATATAGCATCAGAGAGCAATATTATAAATTGTTCAAGGATCAGGGATGAGGTTGTAAAGTTTCTAGATAGGTAATGGCTAGTGAGGTACTCCAATTGTCGAAGCACGGTAAGGTGCGCTACACGTTATTTAATTATTGCATAATTAAATAAAAGTCGTGTTCTGATTCTAATTGGGTTCAAACTAGCCCTAATTTCACTATCTAAGCCAGGTAGCCCTAATTTTGGGTGAGGGGGTTTACAGGTGACCTCTGTTTTCAAATCGTCGATCTGATACTTTAAGTGAATCTAGCCCAGAGGGTAGTTCGTCCATGCGTTGAAGCCACTGATGGAAGAATTGGTTGCTGTCAGGCGATACATCGGGATGTCCAAGGACTGCAGCAGACACTGCAGGATAATACTAATTGACGAACCGAGGTCGATGTGCATCCGGTCCACCTTAATAGCGTCGATATACCCTATATAATACAGAGGAAAATCGTGCCTATTGTTCTTTAGCAACATGTCTTATTGCGAGAATGTGATATTGGGTATCGTCTCCGTCGCATTATTATAGTGGGGGTATGCAGCAGGATTCTTAACTGGTGGCTTGAGTATCCTTGGAGAGTGTCCTTGGAGAGTCGGATAGGTATCGATATTCTGCAATGCCTCATACAGAGCAACATGTCTCAGCTAACGCCAAGTAGGTATCAATATTTTTTAATGCCTCACTCAAAGCAACCTGAGTGTCCTTGGAGAGTCGGAGGAGCTCAAACTTTGCTGGAGTATTGGCCAGCTGGGACAAGATGTCAAAGTTGTAGGACTTCTCCAGCCCCTGAGTTGTATCTTTGTACAGCGGTTTGTCGAAGCGAGTTTGTTTCTGCTTGGACTTGTCTGCCGCCAGAGGATGGGATGGACCCGGATCGAATATTGTAGATGAGGTGACTGGGAGCGCACCATTGTCAGGGATGTCGTATTATCGTTGGTAAGACAGGCCTAACCTTATCATTCCTGCTATAGCTTCTTCGAAAGAAAGAAAAATCGTGTAACAGGACTTAGACTTCTTGTCCTTGGACTTGGTAGCGGAAGGTGCTACCTATTGCATCAAGTCTGGAGCAAGATCTGGATAAACCCATATGACCTCCCCCCGTGATGTGGTGAGAGGTATCAGTCCGACTATTTGGTCATAAGTTGGCAGGAGATTGACAACCTCCATTGTTACCCAGGGGATCAGGACTACTCCGTCTTGGACTTCCGTTGCCTAAAAGTTACCGAACTGGAGAGATACCATATTAACGAAAACTATTTTGTCATCGAAGTTCAAGGTGGGGGCCTTGGTGTCGAGCAAACTCTGGATGTACCGCTTTAGTGTGTAGCAATCTCATATCGCATGATGGACGTATCGATGGTAGTGGTAGTACTTCGTATTATTCATATCAACTGCCTCAATAGGGGGCTTAATGTCGGGGATCTAAAGCTTGTTTCCCTTTATTAACACGTCAAATATTTCTATGAAATTATCATCTTCGAAGGTATAAGTTTCCTTCAGTTTTGGGACCTATACTGGCTTTTGCTCGGGCTTTGGGCTTCTTGGTTATATTGGCGATAAGGGCCTGCTTCCCCCTTGCCATTCTGGGTGTTATTGTTGTTGTTGTTGTTGCTATTGTAAGGGCATTTTCTCCTATTATCAACGACAGGGATCTGTATTTCCAAGAAGCGAGCGTCCTTTACTTTCTTCTCAGCACCGACAGCATTTATGATGAACGTTGTCTAGTCAATAAACTGAGAGTCGCCTATCTAGAGTCTGACTGTGGGAATGAGATTTCTCTGGCAGGTATCCATCAGTGTGGACTCGAGGTTGCCGGGGGTAACTTTAGAGCCGCTTACCTATACCGCTCGATGTATTCCCGTACAGACTCTTTCTCTCTTTGCGTGATGTCCATCAAAGAGGACATCAACATGTCATTTCCTCTATCGTAGAACCGAGCAAGAAAACAACCTTTAAGATCGTCAAACGACAAAATACAGTTATCCTGGAGGCTGCAGAACCAATCGAAGGCTATTCCAGACAATGCCCCGACAAAGAGCTTGGTTAAGAGGGCATCATTACAATGCATATGCCCCATTATCGTCTCAAAGTAACTCATGAATTAACTGGGAGATATCTTTCTATCAAACAGAGTCAAGTTAAAGGGCTTATACTTTGGCGGGTATAGTACGTCTCTCAACTTGAGGGCATACGGTTGTCCGATCACGAGCTCGCGCAGTGAGTCCTGATTTCCCATTGAGTCTGGGTGAGTTCATAGTTCTCACACTTTTTGCATTGCTTCTCAGGCTTCATCGACTGCGAAAGGAGCAGACGATCCGGGCAGGGGATAATTGTCATTCCCCGATCCCGAAGGTCCCGACAACACCCCCGTTGGGCACGAATCATCGCACCTTGGCGCTCCCGCGGGGCGTGTATTATTGTTTGCCATCGGGACGTGATGTCGTACGAGCCTGGGGTTGCGCACGCATAAGGCAACATCGTTAAAGTTGTGGCTATCATCGAATCGATCGAGTAAGCAGCAGAGGGATAGTATTGCAACCAATAATCAATCTGAGTAAACGGGCAAGATCGAGGCATGAGGTTCTCTGAATACAATAGCATCGTTCCATATATTATGTTCCTCTATACAAAAGTAGCTCAAAGCAATCGATATGGCTCAAGGCATCGAAACCATATTTTTGGGTCCTGGGGATGAGGCATGCCTATCGCTTCCTCGGACAATCCAGCACCTGCAAATAAGTAAACTGTTGGTGGTTCAGCACTTTGGAGAAAGTACTGGTGAGTCTAAAAATAACGAATAGAAGCATCACTCACTAAAACCAACACTAAGTAATCATGTGATAAAAATTATATTACTAGTGATCTTTCTAGTTTTACCTATGTTTATTACTTCTTTTGAAAACAGAGTTCATGTTTGATTCATTCAAGCATACAAGGCAAGCCAATTTTTTTACTATCAAGGTGTGCGCAGCGTGTCTCGTGAGCTATACCAAAAGACTCTAGGGACAATGCACCATCTAGGAACTATCCTTCTATCAAGCAAACACGATAGACTATCTATATGCTTTTTGGTCCCCGAGAAACTCAGGATCAGTAGCGGTAATCCAGCTAACCAATGACTCTTTTATCTGATGATATTAGCAGTTGTGACTCATGGTTGCTCTTCACTATCATTAGCAGTCGGGACCAAGGTTCAGCTCTTCAATAATAGTCATTGTCCAACCGATGCGAATGTATGAAATACTATCAGATAAACTCTAAGATGCACATGAAATAAACAAGCAGACCATCTATCTCTTCTCTTCTATCTCTGTGCGGACTGGCCGCCCTCTCTGAACAAGTTCAAGTACGATGTGGTTATATCAAAACATAAGCGATATGAAAACATGTTCAAGCAATCTCTTACTCTTCTTATTAGCATGGCAAGGTTCTCTATTGACAAGCATTCAAGTTTTAGCTAAGCATGCAGTTCTATTAATCAGGCAACAGATCAAAAATCTTCTTAGTAACAGGCATTATAAAACTCAGATTCATTATTAAGGCGTGCAAGAATCAGAGAACGAAGTTTTTGCCCACTCACCTAGATCAGTCATCTCCTGGTTCAACAAGGAGCTCTTAAGAAAGATATTATTTTTATGTCAGCAAATCGATATTTCTTATACATAGTGCCAACGCGAAGCGGGATACTACAATAATTACCATCAATGGATGGAGTGGTTGCATTTGAATCCATGTTGGTCCAAGAGTCCAGGCTTGCTTGACCAGAGGCCCTTGCTGGTTGTGAGGCTATATTTTCCTTGATCTCCAGCATTGTTTGGGTTAAGGCTTGCATTGAAGCACTCATGGTTTGCCTCATGGCCTTGAGGGTTTTAAGGCCCTGTCGATCATTAGGGCCCTTGTGATCGTCCTCTGCCATGTATGTTGTTCTCACATAGGGAGAAATGGATGGGATGGTGGACGTCGTACTTTTTGCCTCAGACTCTTGCCATGAATAGTCATCCAAGAAAGTTGGTAGTGTCGCGTCTTCTTCTAACTCGGAGGGAACACTACCCCCAGCGTCGGAAGCTGTATCTTCTTGACGAGAGCAACCACCCTCAGGGATCTCAGCATTTATTCCTTGGAAATCATCGTCTTCTCGAAACACCGGATTGTCATAAAGGTCTGGGAGATTAAAACCCTCAGCTGTGTGGCTATCTGGGGTCCTAAGGATGAACTACCCCTAGTAGCTGGCAGGTTTTTTTTTGAGCGGATGCCCAAGAAAATACCTTCCATAGGTTTCACTGTCTATCCTCCTTGGACCCGTCTTTTTGATCCGCTGGCTGAGAACAACGGACTTGAGGTGCTAGACTTTCTACTTCCCCTCATGGAGGGAACCTTCCGAGAAGAATAATATGATGCAAAGGGCATCTCCTCTTCCTCTAGTGCTTGCACCTGTTCTCTATGTTGCCGCTGGTGGGTGCCTTTGGTTGCAGCCATGGGAATACTGACTGCCTGTTTGTGGGTACTGATACTTGGTTACAGTTGCAGTTGATGATAATGCTGGCTAGTGATGCCCTGGGGAGAATACTTCATATGTCGTAGTTGTTTCCCTCGCTTTGCACTTCTGATTGCTTATGTTGCACATGTCAAGCCAGGGATATTTTACCTTTGCACCCTTCTTATGAGGCTGTGTAGACCGATCACATGGGTGAGTAGGTGTTTACTTTGCTTCCTGACCTGGGGTTCATACAAGAACTTTTTCAAAGTTACTAATGGAAGACTCTTTAGACTGTCCCTGTCTACTTGCCACTACAGACTAGACGCATGGGTCAATTTTGTATAACTTTTCCTCATGGGCTCGTATTACAGTTAGCAGCGCCTGCTGACGGTCGGTCGAATGAGCAATTGTTGGATCTTGACGAGCTCGCATTGCCCTAGACTTCTTCATCCTAGCATGTGCCGGTGCATAGTATGAAGAGTCCAAGTTTACATCTTCCCCTTTCTTAGCATGGCGTACGGAGTCAGCGCAGCATGAGATTCGGTCGAAGATGAAACTTTTGTTGCTGTCATGGCTGCATGCGGCCATCTTTCTACGGTTGGAGCTTGATCCCGCATGCTTTCTCTTCTTTACCTTACTCTATGAGCGCATGGACTGTGCGTCAAACCCTAAACTTTTGGCATCGTAGTATTTTCTTCTGTAAGAATTTGGGTGGTGAGCACTTTCCTTCTCAGACAAGGCTACCGCATGAAGGGGGTCAGCTCGTGTGGACGTATGATATGCATTTTCTGCGGCAGGGAGAGAGACGGGGAGCACATGCTCCGGAGTTAGGTTAAGTGCAGAGGCCTTTACAACCTATGTCCTTTGGGTCTTCAGGGGCTGAGCACTTTTTCTTTCAGAAGATACTGCCGCATAAGAGGCCTCAGCTCGCGTGAACGCATAGTGTGTATTCCCTGCGGCAGGAAGAGAGACGGGGAACCCATGCTCCTTAGTTGAGTGAGGCACAACAACCTTTGCAACCAACGTCCTACGGGCCTTCGTAGGGTTTTCCAGCCTCGGTAAAGCACCATCCTCAGAGAGAATTTCATCAAAGGCTTGTTGGTCGAAGCGTACAACCAACATCCTATGGGTCAAACCCAACTTCGACATGTCAAACTGCGTTATGACCTTCTCATCAGAGAAGAAAGATGTCCCCAGTAGAGTCGCCACCTTGTTCTCCATTAAAATAGGTTTGGAAAACTTTTATTTAATAACAAAAAAAAGTACAAAGAAATCTTGGATAGAAAATCTAAGTATAATATTTTTGATCTGGGTAATGTGACGATGGAGATCGAGTACTGCAATGACTCTTTTACTCCGTTGACGGTCCGACGAGAGAATGAGGTATGCTATCTTCTCTTCTTTCTCTTGATCTTGTGTGCACATACGTAGCTCGCCTGGAGGGTTATGGTCTCTGAAGCAGAAAAACTGGCCTGCCCCTTAGAACATCCAAGTTGCTCATATTTATAGTCATCATACGGATGGGCTATATGTGCCGCATATTCCTCTGTTTTGTGGTCGCAGGGGGCTCCTTCAACAGAATATGGTTGAAACTGTGGGCGCATATCATGGACATGCTGTCATGTGGCCTTGGTTGTGATATAACTGTTGATGAAATCTCGGTTGGGAGATAGGGTCATTTTTAACCCATTGTGTGCGTGACTTGGTCAACTGGACACATGGTCAGCACTGATTGTTGGAGGATCTTTTTGGTTGCAACAGAAATATCTTGGCTTGAGAAGGTATTGCCACGTTGAACGCATGAGGTCTGGAACGCATAGGGCCAGAGATGCATGGAATGCATGGAGTCTGGGACAAATGGGGCCAGAGACGCATAAAATGTATGGTGGCTGGGATGCATGGGACGAAAGACGCATAAAATACATAGTGGCCGGGACGCATATGTGCTCTCCTTTCGCCTTGGTCTTATGAATAATTTGGTCACATGGCATTGTAGCCACATAAAAACTCTCATCTGGCCTTGGTCGAATGGACACTTTGGCCGCATGACATTGTGGCCGCATTCAAACTCTCATCTAGCCTTAGTCGAATGGACACTTTGGCCGCATGATGACTAGGCCACATAGAAACATAGCCGCATATGAGGGAACACATGGCATGTCACGTCTTACGAAGTCATTAATGCACTGATATAATTTTTATCTTTTTATGAGCTGTCACTTTGTCATGCCCCAGTACCGGAATACGAAGACGGACATGGCCAGCTCCCCCATACAAGGTATAGAACATCATACAACTGTCACGACTATAACTAGACAAGGGGGTGAATACTACAAGCAAGTCACTTAGAGTCACATAGAACATCTATTATATCAATCAGTCAAATAAGAACAGTAAACATAGAACATATATGACAAGGAAGTAAGGCATTCCAAAAGTGTAGAAGCATAAAAAATACGCTGGATAGCTCTACGCAGCATATTGATGCAGGGCAGCATAAAACAGATGACTTCAGAGCCATCAAAATGTGCCACAGAGCTTTTCTGCTGAGCACAGCATAAAATATAGGCTCAAGGACCATCCGCGTAATGCAGTTTATCCAGGCTGCTTCAGCGTAAAAGAGGTACTACATTGCCTTTATGGCATAAAACTCATCCGCTTTTAATGCAGCATTGAAGTGTACGAGGGACGCTTCGTATTCCCCGAAATAAACCTAAATAGTCGTGCAGTGAACCTGACAAATCGTGCAGTGAACCTGACGTCTGACTCCTGGCAAAGAGTACTCCACGACTACCCAGGCGACGGCTATAATGATGGCGCTGTACTGCAACCCAGGCTGTCATTTACTGCCATTTCCTTAGCGTAAATCGCTTTTACGCATACAAAGGAATACGCCGCCTAGTTTTGCACAGGCAGATGTGAGCTGTTTACGCTCGGCAGAAGACAAACTGCCTGCCATGTCAAAAGCTGCTCTTCGTACAGGGCTCGAGGCATGTCTCAACATTTAATGGCAAGAAGTCCAAGTCCTGTTACACGATTTTTCTTTCTTTCGAAGAAGCTATAGCAGGAATAATAAGGTTAGGCCTGTCTTACCAACGATAATATGACATCCCTGACAATGGTGCGCTTCCAGTCACCTTATCTACAATATCCGATCCGGGTCCATCCCATCCTCTGGTGGCAGACAAGTCCAAGCAGAAACAAACTCGCTTCGACAAACCGCTGCACAAAGATACAACTCAGGGGCTGCAGAAGTCCTACAACTTTGACATCTTGTCCCAGCTGGCCAATACTCCACCGAAGTTTGAGCTCCTCCGACTCTCCAAGGACACTCAGGTTGCTTTGAGTGAGGCATTGAAAAATATTGATACCTACTTGGCGTTAGCTGAGACACGTTGCTCTGTGTGAGGCATTGCAGAATGTCGATACCTACCCGACTCTCCAAGGACACTCTCCAAGGATACTCAAGCCACCAGTTTAAGAATCCTGCTGCATACCCCCACTATAATAATACGACGGAGACGATACCCAATATCACGTTCTCGTAATAAGACATGTTGCTAAAGAACAATAGGCACGATTTTTCTCTGTATTACATAGGGTACATCGACGCTATTAAGGTGGACCGGATGCACATCGACCTCGGTTCGTCAATTAGTATTATCCTGCAGTGTCTGCTGCAGTCCTTGGACATCCCGATGCATCGCCTGACAGCAACCAATTCTTCCATCAGTGGCTTCAATGCATGGACTAACTACCCTCTGGGCTAGATTCACTTAAAGTATCAGATCAACAATTTGAAAACAGAGGTCACCTGCTATGCCATAAATATAGACGTATCTTACAACGTCCTGTTGGTACATTTGTGGATACACGTACATGATCATACCATCGAACCTGTACCAGTGTTTGAAGTACGTGGACGATCATGGCATCATCAAGACAAAATTTGTCGATGTTGATCCATTCAAAGAGGATGAGGCCTATTACTCTTACTCGATCCTCTACAAGATGGCGAGCCGAACACCGGTACTCCCCAACAGAGTCGCCATCTTGTTGTTTGATAAAATAAATGAGAGATAATATGTAGAAACGAGGTCTTATACGAAAACTTGCCCTTCTTCGGTGTTTACAAACAAGATTATACAATTTAGTCCTATACGAGGAATGTCTAAGTACAATTTATTTAATCTGGATAAATATTGCTATAGGAGTCTGATCTGCAGTCGATCAATTTGGCCCTTGGACTACACGATGATGAAGAAGTGTCGTAGAAGACAGAAAGCAGCTTCGAAGGTTGCAAAAGAGAGTGGATGCCCGATGCCAAAGTCGTCGATCACTTCTCTTTGCCTGAGCTCTGGATTCTTCTCTCTCTCGACCGTTTTCTCTCTTCGTTGTCGACCTTGGATCCGGTACTGGATTTCTTGACCAATTTCCGACCTTGGCGACCTATTTTTCTCCATATTTTTGACCTTTTACCTCAGTTGATAGAGGTCTCTATTTATAGAGTTTTAGTGACAGTGACCACTCAGTCAGTGTAGAAACCGAGTAGTGGAAAGTACAGCACCCTTTTATACGACGGTTACAATAACCATTACCTGCGTATAGATGACCTTTTGAGTGAGCATGTGATGCGTGTCCAACTAAGGTGAAACGCGTATAATTGCTACGAAGATCACGGTGTAGAAGCCACGTAGGTAGTTATCCTTTGTGTAGAAGAGGTTGGCGTAGAAGCCAATAACTGTCACCATGGCGTAGAAGCCAAGTAGGCATAGAAGCCGAGTAGGCGTAGAAGTCGAGTGGTCATAGAGGCCGAGTAGGCATAGAGGCCGAGTGGGCGTAGAAGCCGAGTGGGCATAGAGGCCGAGTGGGCGTAAAAGCCGAGTGGGCATAGAGGCCGAGTGGGCGTAGAAGCCGAGTGGGCATAGAGGCCGAGTGGGCGTAGAAGCTGAGTGGGCGTAGAAGCCGAGATGATATGGACATTTTAGCCGAGATTACAGCTTTTGGAGATATAATCAAATCTCTTGCATTAAATGCAGAGATCTGCCCCCCATCCTGCGCATTAAATGCAAAGACGTGTCTTCAAAGATTTGCTGTCCCGAAGATTTGCCATCATTCTGCATATCAAATGCAGATACGCGCCTCGAACCCTGTACGAAGAGGAACTGCTGATGTGGCAGGTTGTTTGCCTTCTGCGGAGCGTAAGAAACTCACGTCTGCCTGTGTAAAACTGGTCAGCGTATCCCTTTGTATGCGTAAGAGCGGTTTACGCAAAGGTAATGTCACTAGACGACGGTTCGGTGTCATTTAATCAAATCTCCTGCAATAAATGCAGAGATCCGCCATTATCCTGCGCATTAAATGCAGAGGCGTATTTTGAAGGTCTGCCACCCTTCTATGCATAAAATGCAGAGACGTGCCTCGGGTATCTGTCAGTATTCGGCGCCTTAAATGCAGAGACGTACCTCGAGAACCTGTCACCGCTCTATGCATTAAATGCTGAGACGTGCCTCGAGCCCTGTACGAAGAGCAGCTTTTGACGTGGCAGGCAGTTTGTCTTCTGCGGAGCGTAAACAGCTCACATATGCCTGTGTAAAACTAGGCGGCATATTCCTTTGTATGTGTAAAAGCGGTTTACGCCAAGAAAATGGCAGTAAATGACAGCCTGGGTTGCAGTGCAGCGTCATCATTATAGCCGTCGCCTGGGTAGTCGTAGAGTACTCTTTGTCAGGAGTCAGACGTCAGGTTCACTGCACAATTTGTCAGGTTCACTGCACGACTTATCAGGTTTATTTCGGGGAATACGAAGCGTCCCTCGTACACTTCAATGCTGCATTAAAAGCGGATGAGTTTTACGCCATAAAGGCGATGTAGCACCTCTTTTTACGCTGAAGCAGCCTGGACATACTGCTTTACGCGGATGGTCCTTGAGCTTATACTTTACGCTGTGCTCAGCGGAAATGCTCTGTTGCACGTTGATGGCTCTGAGGTCCTCTGTTTTACGCTGCCCTGCATCAACATGCTGCGTATAGCTATCCAACGTATTTTTTATGCTTCTACAAGACCCCCTTCAAAGCTTTTAAATTCCTCGTAATTTGAAATGCTTTGAATGAAGCATGAAGCGTTCCTCGTAATTCGAAACGCTCTGAAACGGTCAAGTCTGACACGTTCTTTTAAGGCTGACTTTATGGCAGAGTTATTGGGGATCGGTGTGATCTCTTTCGCCTATAAAGAGGCTGAGGAATTAACCTGCTCTTCCCATATTTCTTTCACCACACAGAGATGATCGCCGAAGTTCGTCGGGTCGACTTGAGGAAGAAGAAGAACATGTTCTTCCAGCATGTAAGGAGCCAAAAAAGACGGCGTCTTCAAGCAAATGTCCTCTGCAACGATGGATCAGGAAAGGATATCATAGCCTCCTCTGCTCGGGATAATCAGCAACTTTGTATGGCGGTTCTTCCGGAGAGAGAAAGGTTCGTATTTTATCACACAGCTTGCAAGTTGTATCTTCTCCTGATACCTGCGGACCAGAGCAGACAAACTAGCTGCTGTCCGAGATTGGGTTGGGTGAAATATCTCAACTTAATCTGTCACATTCTTGACGTAGGAAAGCAGATTTACCCTACTTTTCTGTATTGGAGGATGGGTCTAGGCCCATTTTTGTATCCTCCCGCCGTTGATAATATGTCAGTCGGTTTGCGGTCACCGACTGACTGCTGGAGAAGCTGGATGAAGAATTCCACCCTCGTGAGAACCTGGCAGAATAGATTCTAGGCGCGATCTTTAGGCGACTATGAGGAAGTCCTTTGTAGACGAGATTTCCCTCATATATAATCATAAAAATGAAGAAAAACCCTTGTAGACTAGATTTCCCTCATATGTAATCATGCCTTTAATTTTAATAAAATTGTCTTCTTCTGTGCATGTGATCATCTTGCCATATTTGCTGTAAAGTCTGAATATGTGTAGCTTTGACACGTCTGATAACTTTACGTCGACTCTGTTAGAAAGAGTGCTAGGTTCTGTCCTGTTTTTTACGCATAACTTAAGGATGCGCAGAAAGCCGCTTAGCAGTCGAGTGTTCGAACTGTCCTGCTGTTAGGAATGAGGAACCGCGTAGAAATTCTGAACTGTTACTTCTGATAAACAGAATCCTTGTTCAGACCATCATCTTCAAGAATGGTTTCTTGGAACAGGGTGAGAAATGGCTGTCAAAAATTGAGTCGCCATCTTGAACTGTAGACGAAATATTCAGACTGGATTCTGGATGAACTTCGAATTGACCCATGAAGAAGAGTAACTTTCAATGTTGAACTCTGTATGCTTTGGGTACTTGGGATATTTTGAGGTCAAGAAGGAGTATCTTCTGTGTGAACCCTTGTAATTGACTGCCTTGAGCTTTGTTCAGATGTACTGCACTCTGGCCTGCGCATTTTTCAGATATGCGAAAAGTCATAGAGCGTGAAATCATAAGTTTGTAGCCTCTGAGCGTAAAAAGCCATCGAGCGTGTGATCATAGATTCGTAGCTGCTGAGTGTGAAGTCATAGGTTTGTAGCCTCTCGAGCGTAAAAGCTGCTGACCATGAGAGCATCCAGGCATAAAACCATAGACTTGTAGCCTGTGAGCGTAAAACCGTAGATCTGTAGTTGTCGAGCGTAGAAAGCTCCTTAGCGTAAAAACTATAGATTTGTAGCTTCTGAAAAGAAAATCTTCCGAGCGTGAAGTCGTGGATCTGTTGCCTCTGAGCGTAAAAAGCCACCGAGAGTGAGATCATAGATTTGTAGCTGCTGAGCGTGAAGTCGTAGGTTTGTAGCCTCTCGAGCTTAAAAGCTGCTGAGCATGAGAGCATCCGGGCATAAAACCATAGACTTGTAGCCTGTGAGCGTAAAACCGTATATCTGTAGCCGTCGAGCGTAGAAAGCTCCTTAGCGTAAAAACCACGAATCTTCTTTGTACGAAAACTTTTCGAATTCGCTGACTGTCCGCCTTCTCTGAGTAAATAGGCTGATGTAGTACCCAATCCTAACAAAATATTAAATGTGAGATTCGGTTCGGGATTCGAGGAGTCCATTCGAACTCTATATATACCCCAAGTTTCTGAGAGAAAAACTTTTCATCCGTCTTCTGCGAAAGAAAGCCTTCGACTGTTCGAGTTCTTCTTTGTTTCTTCTCCGATTCTTCAAAGTTTCCAGTAATGGCCTCGAAACAAGTCTCCTCCTCTAAGGAAACGAAGGTTACTTCTTCTTCTCGTTCTTCTGCTCAAGCGGGGGCGACTTCCGTCGGGCACGACGAGCTTCATTCTGAACGAAGTATCCCGCCGACTAGTAGTGCACCCGGCCTTAAAGGTAGAGCTTTTGGGGCAAAAAAGAACGACTGAAAATCCTTCACACACGTTGTACGTGAACGCGCTAGGTTATCTTCTGTGCTGATAGTCTCTTCGAGGAAGATGATGCACAGAGATGTTTCATCTTTTTACGCCCACATTTCTAATATGTCAGCGCAAAAACTCTATATTTTTGCAGTCTGGCGTAAAAGCTGTGACTGTCGAAAGTTGGCGTATACTATATAATTTGAGTGTTACGCAGGGATGGAAATTCCGGCCTAATAACTCAAATTTTGGCAGTCTGGCGTAAAACACAGACTGTGGAAAGCTTTGCATATACTGCCAGCCTTGAACTTTACGTTTTAGGAAATGGATTCCAGCGTAATGATCAAGTTTTTACAGTCTTGGCGTAAAGCACAGACTGTTGATTTTCTTTGCATATGCTGCAAGATTTGTAATGTCTAGTTATAGGAACTGATGTGTTTTTCTTGCACTCTTGCAGTTAACTTGCATGCGTCTCCGCTAGCCGATGTGATGGGTTCTGCCGCCGGAATGCTGCACTCCAACTATCTGGAGGATCTGTCGCACGTGACATTTCCTATCTCCGGGCCCCAGTATTCTGAAGGAAGGAAAATTTTGATATCGGCTCAGGGCGAGCGAATGCTGCTGAACATAATTAATGGAGAGCCCCTCACGTACATAGATGGGGACCAATAAATAAAGTCGTCTTTCCTCTTCGGGGACATGATTGACAAGCAGTCCCAAACGAAGCCCAAGAAAGAACTCTGGGTTTTCCCTGTCGGGAGCTTGGTTTTGTATCTGCCTAAGATGCCGAGAGACTATCCCATCTCGGCATTCTTCCATGCTACACATCCCAGGAGGATGTTGTGGACGCTGACTCCCGATCTTCACAGCAGGCCGGGGAAGATATTTCATCTGAAAGGAGCTGACCAGGGGTCTTTTGACAGTTGCACTTCTGGCAATGTGACGACGTTCAGGGGACTGTACTCGGGCAGTGTCCTGAGTGAAGACAGTTTAGTGATCCAGCCGGTCCAATTACCGACTTTCTGCAATGATTTCATGGGGCACGGGGGAGTATACCCTAAGGTGAACCCTCGGACAAGTGGGTGGATCACCCCTACAAATCTTCGATGGACTTGCTTAGCTGAATGGGCCCTGGAACATTTTTAGATCGAGCTGGAGGGCATTGGTCTGTATGCAGTTGTGAGTGCCACCAGTGTTGGGTTACCTCTCAACCCTAACCTGTTTATGGTACTGATGGAGCGATATATCTCGCTCACCGGGACTTTCGCCACTCCACTGGGGGAGTTGGGATTGGCCCTCCACGAGATAGTAGAGATCTCGAGACTGCCGATGGGGGATACTCCATATGAAGAGTATGTTCCCACGAACCGGGAGCTGGGGGATTCAGACCCTCGGGTAGTGGAAGTGTACCAGGAGCTGATGTGCCACTACCTCGCTTGCACCGCTTTTTATGGTGAGCCCTCAGATTTGGCTCACATCAATAAATGGACGTCCTACCACTTCTTTCACCGGTCTAGGACTCCTAAGCCGAAGAAGGTATTGGAAAGCAAGGCTCAGCCTTTGAATCCTCTGAGCGTGCTTAACGCTCAGGTAGTCGACGATCTCATGGAAGATGCTGGGGATCCGGACTGGATCCTCGACGAAGGGATAGGAAAGTATCCTGTAGGCACTAAGGCCTATAGTTATTTGAGGCGTTGTCGCAGGCCTTTGTCCAGGGAAGCTCAACTGGCAGGCTTTCTCTCCATATGGCTGCGCCGACTGGTGGTACCCGGCATCGCATCTGCGGACCGCATTCACTGTAACACGCTATGGCCTGTAGTGCGTCTGGTGTTTGGGGCAAGACTGGGCTTGCTTTCTGCCATGGTGTGCCGCATACAAGCTGGCCTGAGGGCCATGACTGACGGGCTGCTTGCCGATGAAACTCGGCGTGATAGCTTTCCCAGGGTAGAATTACCATACCTGTATTTGATGGGATGGATAATTCTCCATAACTCCAGGGTGATGTCTTCCGGCTCTGGCAGTAGTTCGGGGGTTAGTTTCTTGTTGAACTACAAGAAATTCTCCTAGAACGTGACCACAGTTATAGACTGTTGGCGGGCGCTGAACTTCAGTCACAGCTGGAAGCTTTTCTGCACTGTCCCTCCTGTACATCTCAATCAACAGGGGATCAGACTTCAGGACGTAGACGCCGGGAAGACCGTTCTTTCTCCTGAGTCTTTTAATTGGTTGGTCTGCATTAGACCTTCCCATCTACTATACAGGAGTGAAGACCATTGCTTCTTCGAGCCCTACCTGCCTAGTCGGTTTGCCAGGCAATTCGGGTACGACCAGTTGCACGTGGTTAATGCCGTCACCAGCTTCAGGTCCAAGGGTGGACTCATTGATGGAGCCAGAGGATGGTGATATTTTATCATGGGTTGCACTAAGACAACTTTTACCGTGCCCATCATTTCTCTCTCCACGGAGCTGCGCATTCTCCATTCGTATGCCCAGTTCTATGTGGCAACAAACACCTTCCATCGCGATTTTGATATGCATGGAAGTTTTAGGTTGTCCTCTTCCAAGTCTGGTGGAAGAGTCGAAGTTCCCTCGGTTTCTTCTGACGAGGATGAGGAGTCCGTCAATCCAGATGAGCCTTTGTTGGCGGTATCGAGGGATGAAGTACCTCCGCCCGCAGGGCCTCTGGTAATCTCTGGGAAGCGAAGGGCTTCTGCTCTGAAGGAGACTTCCCCTCGCAAGACGAAGAAGAAGACGGTTGCTCTTCCTCTTCGGATTCCTGGTATTGAGGCTCCTAGAATTGAGCCTGCATCTCCCCATGTTGGGGATGATTCTTTGATTGGAGGTTCCTCGCCTTTTAGAGAGGGACCCTCTAATATTTCGGCTGGTGGTGCCGGAGAATTCCTGTTGGAGGCTGTTGTCGCTGCTACCGCTTCAGGTAGTGGAACGAGATCGCCTTCGGGTCCGAGCCGAATAAGGATATCTTTATCCGGATCAGCATCGGGAGAGACCCCTGCCGTGTCTGTCAGTGCACCCAGCGAGATTCCAGCCGATGAACCTCGGTTGGAACTTGACGAGGACCTGGAAGAGCATTCACCAGTGTTCGTTAGAGCACCCTCTTCTCCAGGTATGACAGCTTGCCTAGCATCACTAAGAAATAATTTAGCTGTACTGGCCGCGGACGCGACATATACACCATTGGCCATGGGTAAATATCGTCTTTTATGCCTCTTCTTTTAGGAAAATTAACATTATGCTGATATTAACTTCCTTTTGTCTTCTTTTCAGGGGAAGACATCTTCGGGGAGGGCAGTGTAGATGCGCCCTTTGGCTCTGTGTCAGGTCCTGGCAGCGATACGGAGGTGCCTGATTTTGAAGAGGAAACATCTACGGGTGCCGGCTCGCCTGTCGAAGAGATTCCGATATCTCAAGAGGAGGACGAGCCTGTCATTGCGACAATGCCTCCTTTGAGTACGCCGGTCACTTCGTCCGGTGTTGGCGCTTCTTCTTTTGTTGCACCCCTTGTTGAGGCGATGGCCGTGGCAACATCGTCTGTGGTTGTTCTTGGAGGGGGACTCGCCACTATCGCGGCCACTCCCAGCGTCCATTCGAATCTAGCTGCGCTAACCGAGCAGTACACTGGTATCTTCTACACCACCTTGAAAATGTTAATATCAATGGTGTTGGAGAAGAATTTGAGCTTTGCGTCGCTGAGGAGGTCCTCCCGAGCCTCTATAGTGCCGATCCGAGAATTCAACGACACTGGGGTAGCTGACACGCTGGAGGAGATAGTTAATGGTTTGGAGCAACCCATTAACGAATACTTACAGCTAGCTCGAGGCAATATTGACGGCCTCGTCCAAGCTAGGTACGACTCCCTGACTGCGCAGCTTGCTGAACAGATGGAGTCTCTGAATAAGTCCATCGCGGCTCAACAGCAGGAGATGGATCGTGAGCGAGTCCAATTGGAGTATGTCGTCCCCGAGTTGACCCGGTGCGAAGCCAAATATAAGGAAGTAGCAGCGCAGGCCCGCATATTAAAGGATGAGCTCGTTCGAGTAGAGGCGAAGGCTCTCTCTTTGTCAGCAGCCCTAGATGTGCTAAAGGAGCGATGGGCGACTGTTCAGCAGAATCTGACGTGTGTGGGTGCTTTCCACTCAGGTTTTGTGCGGGCTCGGTCTGAGCTAACTGCTTTGAACAACGATGCGGCAAGGTTGGAACGGGCTCGCGCGGACGTCTTGACCTCCCGGGATGAGAGAATGGTTGCTCTGGCGCAGCAGATTCATGACGTAACCGCTCCCCCCAAATGATGTACCTTTTTGCTTTTCAATGTACTTTTGCTCTCTTTTTTTTGGAATAATAAAGAGGCTTTCATCTGACTTTGTGGACCCATCATTTTGGAATATAAATGACAGGTTTGGGTAAAAGTGATATCAGAGGTAATATGGATGTGATATATTCTCGGTAAGTTTTAGCAGGATATATCTATTCAGAGGTAATATGGACATGATAGAATATGATCCAACTAGTTTCGTTTTGGAAGTAGTTTCGTCAGAATGAGATTTTTGCCTTATTCCACTTGAGCAAAGGAGGTTAAGCATAGTACCTTTTCAGGAATTTGCCATTGATAGGAGCCATTAATAGGTCTCCATTAGGCTTGGCCAACCTGTAAGCGCCGTTTGAGAACGTCGTCTCGATCACATAAGGGCCTTCCCATTTGGGCTGGAACTTGCCCTTACTCCTGTGAGTAAGAATCATCGGCCTTCTCACGGCGAAAACTAGTTTGCCAACTTTGAACACTCTTTTCTTTACTTTTTGATTCAAAGCTCTAAAAATATGTGCTTGGTAGAACGCGATGCGCTGTTGAGCTTGGAGGCATTTCTCGTCTAATCCTTCTAGCTCTTGAAGCCTTAACAGGTCATTCTTTTCTTGAGTTAGCTCATTAGCCACGGCTATCCTGAGTGACGGAATCTGGATTTCGATGGGGAGAACTGCTTCGCTCCCGTATACCAGTACGAATGGGGTTCAACCTATCGGTGCTCGTACCGTTGTGCGGTATGCCCATAGACATTCTTCCAGCTTCTCATTCCAATCCCTCTTGTTCGAAGAGACGAACTTTTTCAAGAGCTTGATAATGGTTTTGTTGAAAGCTTCTGCCAAACCATTGGCAGCAGGATTATATGCCGTAGAGGCCACATTTTGTATTCGATTTTTGTCGCAAAATCGTTGAAACGCTTGGCTGATGAACTGAGGCCCATTGTCGTAAATTATCCTCCGGGGTATCCCGAAGCGATAAATGACGTGATGCTTGATGAAGCTGATCACATTAGATGCCTTCACCTCAGCAAGAGGGATCGCCTCTGCCCATTTGGAGAAATAATCTGTGATGGCCAGTATGAACCGGTGACCTCTGGAAGAAGACGGGTGAATAGGACCAATGATATCCATATCCCATGCTTCGAAAGGCCAGGACGCAACCGTAGGATATAGATATTCAGGAGGTTGATGGATAAAGTCTGCATGGACCTGACAGGCTCTGCATTGTCTTGCATACTTTATTACATCTGTGATCATAGTAGGCCAGTAATAGCCCATTCTCCTGATGCGATCCTGTAGCTTAGGAACAGGTTGATGCGCTTCGCATACGCCGTCGTGAGCTTCACGGATAATCCGATGTGCTTCATCACTAGAGAGACATCATAATAATAGTCCGTCATAAGACCGACGATATAGACATTGTGAAGATGCGTCGAAGTAGAAGCGCAATAATCGTCTTTTGACGGATACTGCTTCTCTAGGGTCCTCCGGCAAGATTTCGTATGCTACGAAATCTATAAAGGGACTTCTCCAGTCTCTTCTGGGAGGATCTGTGTTCACAGCGTAGTTGCATTCTATGTGAAATTTTTTTTCACACAGAATAAATCTCTGCTAAGAAGGATTATCGAATTCTGCCTTCTTATAGGAATAGCTAAATCTGCAGCTAGACTAGCTAGGGCATCAGCTTCCAGATTTTGAGATCGGGGCACATATTCCAGGAAGAATCCTTTGAATGTCATGGCTATCTCGATCGTTGCTCAGTGATAAGGGATGAGGTCTGGATTCCAGACTTCATATATTCCTCTGACTTGATTGACGATCAGCAGAGAGTCACCGAAAGCTTCCAGAGATTCGATGCCCAATTCTTTAGCAACTTGGAGCCCGATTAGCAGAGCGTTATACTCTGCCACATTGTTAGAACAGGGCTCGCTAAGAGAACATACTCGGTAGATGACGAGTTTATCAGGAGTAACCAGGACAATTCCTACTCCCGAAACCACGTTTCCCCTGGGACCAGTTCTGGAGGCACCATCGAAGAATAGTTGCCATTCATCGCCTTCTATTGCGGAATTACATTCTGCAACTTCGTCGGGAATGTCCTCGTACAGTTTAGAGGCCTCCGAGATCGGATGAGCAGCTAGGAAATCAGCCAATGCTTGGCCTTTGACGGACTTCTGAGGGACGTACACCATGTCATATGGTGTTAATAACATCGCCCAAGTCGCAAGTCGGGAATTAAGAACGCTTGGCTTATTCATCAGTACCCGAAGAGGATTGACCCTGGAGATGATGTGAATGGTTTGGCCTGTAACATAGTGCCGTATTTTCTGGATAGCGAACATCAGAGCCAAGCATTCTTTCTCCACTGGGTTGTACCTGTGTTCGGCTCTGACCATCATCCTGCTGAGGTAGTAGATAGCCTGTTCATGGCCCATGTCGTTCTTTTGTACGAGAAGAGCTCCCAGAGAATGATCCATCGCTCGAATATATAGCACGAATGGTCTTCCTATGACTGGAGGCACCAGAACTGGCGGGCTAGTGAGGTAGCGTTTGATATCACCGAACGCTTGCTGACAGGCTTCGTCCCATACGAAGGATACACCTTTCTTCATGAGACGAGAAAAAGGGCTAACATCTCCCAGAGAGGTTGGATATGAATCTCCGGATATAAGCCAGACGACCTTGAAATTCCCTGAGTTCTCTCAGATTACGGGGCGGTCGTATTTCTAAGATGGCCTTGACTTTATCAGGGTCCACTTGAATGCCTTTGGCGGTAATGACAAATCCCAGGAATTTGCCACTAGATACCCCCAGAAAGGACTTTGTAGGATTCATTTTAAGTTAATGTTGGCGCATCAATTAAAATACTGCCTTCAAGTCTTGGATGTGATTGTCCTTGAGGCAGCTTTTGACAGCTACATCGTCCACGTAACACTCTACTGTCTTGCATAAATGCTCATAGAATATGTTACTCATAGCCCGTTGGTACGTAGCCCCGGCATTCTTCAATCTGAATGGCATGACCGTATAGCAATATACCCCCAATGGTGTCCGGAAGGCAGTGTGCTTCTCGTCCTCAGGATACATCTTGATTTGGTTGTATCCTGAAAATCCATCCATGAAAGACATACATTCAAAACCGAATGTATTGTCAATCATGACGTCTGTGATGGGAAGAGGAAACTCATCCTTGGGGCAGGCTGTATTCAGATCTCGGTAATCGATGCAGACACGTACTTTTTTATTTTTCTTCATGACCGAGACAACATTGGCGACCCAGTCGGGATGTTGTTCTTCTCGGATGAAGCTGTAGGCTATCAACTTCTTGACTTCAGCTTCGATGGCGTCCATCATATCCGGGCAGAACCGGCGTTGGTGCTGCTTCACAGGCTTTAACTCGGGCAATATATTAAGCTTATGAGTAGCCACCTTTGGATCAAGGCCTGGCATGTCTTCATAATTCCATGCAAAGACGTCGATATATTCTTTTATCAGCTAGATAATTTCTTCCCTTTCTTCTTCGAAAAGGTTGTTACTGATAAATATCGGCTTTGGTGAAAGTTTATCCCCAACGTCTATCTGGATAACTTTATCTTCAGTGGGATTTTCTCTCTGCTCGAAGTGGAATTCCCATTGTGTATCCATCTATTGAGCCCAAGAGTCATTCTCGAATGGTTCGGATTCTTGCTCGTCTGCTTCGAAGGAATCTGTCACTACCATATTTACTGATAATGTTCGTTCGAGAGCATCAGATGAGTCAGAGGATGAGGAGCCATTCTGAGAAGAGGAACAGATATCCTCGTTTGACTCAAAAGTTACAAGGGAGGTGGTATACCCTAACCCGAAACTGGTTCGTTGATAGTAGGGATCTCCGTGCAGCGGTATTCGTCTGCATTTCTCGTAGTTGAGACCTGGTTTCAGCTTCAAGCCATAACCCATACTTTGCATGATCTTTCGAGCTTGCGGGCTATATCTGTGGATTTATATTCTGCCAATTTCAGACTCGCAAAATTCTTTCTGCATGATCGGGCTGCTCTGCATGCGACCGAAGACTATTGGATGCTGGTCATCGCAAGTTGGAGGAATAATAAATATAGAATCTTTATGTGGTCCACCTGTCATGACGACATTAGATGTTGATGCATCTTCCCACAAGATCTCCCCGCGTTTGACCGTTAGGGGCCCGCGTTTGACCGTTAGGTGAACTGAAGCCTGTTTATTACCCTTATCTTCATGTTTCTAGATCAGATAGTCACGCAGGTCAGGAGTCTTTACAGAAGAAGAAGAAAAAAAAGATGGCTTGTTCCTTCTGTTCACATCAGTGGGCATGCGGATGTTGGGAACCATAGTTTTTCGTGTGCCTCCTGTATACAACAGGTTGGCCATCTGGGTAGCGGATAATCCCCGAGGAGTTTGTCTTTTCGCAAACTGAGCCTGCTTTACGCTGAGGGACCTCTCCTGGCGTAAATTGGAACTCTGCTCAGGTTGGCGTAAAGCCGAAGAGGTCCTCAGTCGTCCGTCAACTTCTCGCGTAATCCGGAGGGTGGGCTGATTCTTCCCTTGCTGGTGTAAAGGCCGAGAAGTTGAGTAGTCCGCCGCTTGCTTTTCCTTGCGTAGATTGCAAGGATCATCTGCTTTTCTGCGGAAGGCAGATGCATTTTTACGCACGGAGCGCGTTTGGAACTTCTGATTTGGCGCTAAGGCATTGTCAGAAATTTTGTCTGTTCCGCCAGGGATGGTAGACTGGTTTCTACGCGCAGAGTGCGGCGTAGGCTTCTGGACTAGTGCTGAGGCATTGTCCGAAGTTTCGTCTTTTCCGCCAGGGATGGGAGACTGAATTTTATGCGCAGAGCACGTAGTATATTTCTGGATTGGCGCTGAGGCCTTGCCAGAAGTTTTGTCTGCCCTGTCAGAGACAGGCGACTGAATTTTACGCGCAAGGCGCGGAGGGAGCAATGCTACAACCTCGTTGGTCAGAGAAATCGGAGAGTCGACAGGAATGGTAGAGGATGTCTTGGGCATCCAGACCTTAAGCAGCTTCCTGTTATCTTGGACGAAGAGAGAGTGAGAGCTACCCCCTGTTCGAAGCATGTCTTCGTAGGCAAACTGGTCGAATTGGACGACCAGTGTCTTCTTCACGAATCCCACGGATACCGTATCGTGTTGAGCAATTGCTTCCACGTCAAAAGAGAAAGATGTCCCCAGCAGAGTCGCCATCTTATTGTTTGATGATAAACGAAAGAGAATACGAAAACGAGGTCTTATACGAAAACCTGCCCTTCTTCGGTATTTACAAACAAGATTGTACAATTTAGTCCTATACGAGGAATATCTAAGTACAATTTATTTAATCTGGGTAAATATTGCTATAGGAGTCTGATCTGCAGTCGATCACTTTGGCCCTTGGACCACACGATGATGAAGAAGTGTCGTAGAAGACAGAAAGCAACTTTGTAGGTTGCTAAAGAGAGTGGATGCCCGATGCCAAAGTTATCGGTCACTTCTCTTTGCCTGAGCTCTGGATTCTTCTCTCTTTCGACCGTTTTCTCTCCTCGTTGTCGACCTTGGATCTGGTACTGGATTTCTTGACCAATTTCTGACCTTGGCGATCTATTTTTCTCCACCTTTTTGACCTTTTACCTATGTTAATAGAGGTCTCTATTTATAGAGTTTTAGTGACAGTGACCACTCAGTCGGTGTAGAAACCGAGTAGTAGAAAGTAAAGCACCCTTTTACACGACGGTTATAATAACCATTATTGGCGTATAGATGACCTTTTGAGTGAGCATGTGACGTGTGTCCAACTAAGGGACAACGCGTATAACTGCTGCGAAGATCACGGCGTAGAAGCCACGTAGGTAGTTATCCTTTGTGTAGAAGAGGTTGGCGTAGAAGCCAATAACTGTCACCATGGCGTAGAAGCCAAGTAGGCATAGAAGTCGAGTAGGCGTAGAAGCCGAGTGGTCATAGAGGCCGAGTGGGCATAGAGGCCGAGTGGGCGTAGAAGCCGAGTGGGCGTAGAAGCCGAGATGATGTGGATGTTTTAGCTGAGATTACAGCTTTTGGAGATATAATCAAATCTCTTACATTAAATGCAGAGATCTACCCCCATCCTGCGCATTAAATGCAGAGACGTGTCTTCGAAGATTTGTTGTCCCGAAGATTTGCCATCATTCTGCGTATCAAATGCAGATACGTGCCTCGAACCCTGTACGAAGAGGAACTGCTGACGTGGCAGGCTGTTTGCCTTCTGCGAAGCGTAAGAAGCTCACGTCTGCCTGTGTAAAACTGGGCAGCGTATCCCCTTGTATGCGTAAGAGCAGTTTATACAAAGGTAATGTCACTAGACGACGGTTCGGTAATATTTAATCAAATCTCCTACATTAAATGCAGAGATCCGCCATTATCCTGCGCATTAAATACAGAGGCATATTTTGAAGGTCTGCCACCCTTCTGCGCATAAAATGCAGAGACGTGCCTCGGGCATCTGTCAGTATCCGACGCCTTAAATGCAGAGACGTGCCTCGAGAACCTGTCACCGCTCTGCGCATTAAATGCTGAGACGTGCCTTGAGCCCTGTACGAAGAGCAGCTTTTGACGTGGCAGACGGTTTATCTTCTGCAGAGCGTAAACATCTCACATCTGCCTGTGTAAAACTAGGCGGTGTATTCCTTTGTATGCGTAAAAGCGGTTTACGCGAAGGAAATGGCAGTAAATGACAGCCTGGGTTGCAGTACAGCGCCATCATTATAGCCGTCGCCTGGGTAGTCATGGAGTACTCTTTGTCAGGAGTCAGACGTCAGGTTCACTGCACGATTTGTCAGGTTCACTGCACGACTTGTCAGGTTCATTTCGGGGAATATGAAGCGTCCCTCGTACACTTCAATGCTGCATTAAAAGCGGATAAGTTTTACGCCATAAAGGCGATGTAGCACCTCTTTTTACGCTGAAGCATCTTGGACATACTGCTTTACGCGGATGGTCCTTGAGCTTATACTTTACACTGTGCTCAGCGAAAAAGCTCTGTTGCACGTTGATGGCTCTGAGGTCCTCTGTTTTATGCTGCCCTGCATCAACATGCTGCGTATAGCTATCCAGCGTATTTTTATGCTTCTACAAAAAGCCCTGTCACAACATTCAAGAAACCAGCTGTGCAAAAATAAGAATGCTGGCAGAGTAACAAGAGTATATGACCATGATCAGCTGTAGTCTGATTAACTATAATCATGTAGGAAACTAAATATCCAGATTCACGGCTAACAAGTGCCGGTGGCTAAATGCCAAAAATAAGTAAAATGTGAAATAACGAGCAGGGAAGAAGAGACCCACTCATTTTTCTCAGTGGCCATCCGCCTGGTGCGCACCATTGTTCAGGAGAAAGTACGCTTGATCCTCGGGTGCTGGCTCTAAACCTGGTCATACAAAACCAGTGGGATTAGACCCCAAATAGCAAGTACCACAAAGAAAGCACGAATGTAGAAATAAAACCAGGTTATAAAATAGATACATATATATAATTCTGTCTTGTAGTTTTAGTTTATAGCCTATCTTGACACAACAATCTAACCCTACAAACCAATCAAGGACAGGGGTTAAACCATCGTAGCATGATAGTCTATGTCCCTAGACTATTTGATAGCAGTACAATACACAAATACGCTCAGTTACATAATCAGCCAATCACTTGTACGGCTTGCTAGATGGAGTCTGGGTTATCCCAAAGATATTATGCATATTGGAATCCTCAAATCGAACCAGGTACTAGCAGGGTTAGCCGATCCATAAATTACCGTATAGCACATAGTAGTATGCACCGGTCCCTCGTAAGGCCACCATACTAAGTTCATATAGAACACATAGTATCATATAATAGTCAGATATTGTCATCCACTAATGAGGATTTAAACAATATCCATGGGAACTAGCCTGCATACCCCAATTCAGATGACTGGAGGTGGCTAGTTAGGCACAATCTCGAGATTTTATTCCCTCCCAATGCTCTACAAGTTTAGTTGCCTAGTTATCCCTAATGTTAACTAGAATCTCATGACGTGCTCACATGGTATTCCCCTTATATGACGTACCATAGTACGGCTACGCTAGATACGAATCCACTTTGTCACTTTATAGTTCAATCTGGATTCACCCCAGCGTGATGCAACAATCAACAGATTCTAGCCACGCTTGGTCATTGACTAACTCTTATGTCCATGTTGGAGATTGAGTCATATCACATGTCACGTAGCGCATAGGTATACCGCAGTATAAACATGTAATATAATCGCGTAGGAACACTTAACACGTAGGAACACATAGCACGTAGTAAGTGTATCAGCACGGATACAAGTGGTCGGGTCATGATGCATAGATGGGTCACACATACAACTCATAAAGTCTAAAGGAACATTCAACCAAAACTAGTCTAATAAAAAGTGTGCAAGGGGTCGCATTCGCGCAGAAGTATCAAGGCCATATGAGAAGTCAAGCCGCATGGAGTCATGCCACATGGAGTCAGGGCTAAAGTCTACTCCTCGGGATAAGTGATGAAGCGACGGAAAATAAATAAAGTGTTAGTGATGTGACATAAAGCGCGATGTGACATAAAGCGTGTCAGGAAGAAAAAACAAAACCATAGAAAGATGTGCCACGGTTTCAGAGTCATGCGTCCAATGATGGTGGTCGCATACTCTGCTTGTCGCATAAGTGTCGGTGTCGCATGGAGTTCGATGCCGCATGGAGTATTTTGGACTTAAAAAAATTCTCATTCGTTCAGCGAGTGAACACAAGTGTTCAAGGATACTTGTGTGATGGCATTCATGGGTCCAACAAGATGGACTCATGCTGGTCAATATGCGGCAAGAGTACAGCCGCATAACCCTCTCGGGCCGCATAACACTCTCAGTCACATAGCTTGCTGGCCGCATGAAGACTTCATCTTCTCCAATAGCAGGTTCGGCTATGGCAAAAAAGCTCCAAAATCTAAAATTTATTTTCTTCATAAAAACTATATTTTAACTCTGAATTGAGTCAATCAAAAGCCAAAGCATTCAAAATAAAGTGATCCATCCTTCCCAAAAACTAGTTTTCAAAAATACTATGTTTTAGTATATCAAAACCACCAAAATCTCAAGGAACCCATGAAACCCTAAGTTAGAAAAGTATATCTAAGCAAATATATCCATCAAAACCAAGAACTCCAAGTATTAAAAGCGGTCAGAATCATCATAAACACATAATAGACTAATAAATTACAAGAAAAGAATAAGAAACAAAAATTAAAAGGTTTCTCCATGTAGTGCAAGGTTTACTTGCCTAAAAATAAAAGAAAGAGGAAAAATGAAGAATGATAGAAGAGAGAGAAACAAGTTAGCTTATATAGCTAGAGTTTGAGGTTTAGACCATGGGTTCAAATTCATGAATAAACCAATCCATAATTAAACCATAAATATGCTAAACCAAAGAATGGGTCTAGTCTCCATGCATGCAACCTAATGACCATATGAGCAAGAAATAATCTAAGCAGGAATAAATACAAGCAAGAAATAAATATATCTCATAATACGTATTTCGGGAATGAAGAGTGACACAATTTTCTCATACTTCTCGAAGCACTTTGGATGATGAGTGGTGTATCAGAACTTCTGATAAGCGTTGAATGCTATGTCAGGGATCTCATACGACCCTTACTATACGAATTTCTCTTTGGCTATTCTATCTGCATGGGGATGCTTGAGGGAGTAGTGGCGCATGGCACTGCTGGCCCATGGGAAGACTAGTTACTTAGTGGCGCATGGCACTGATGGCTCATAGGAATACTAGTTTCTTAGTGGCACATGGCACTGATGGCATATTGGAACACTAGTTATGAAATGATCGATGCATGGCACTTGGATCATTATGGCACAGGGGGGCTTAATCACTGCGGTGGATGGCCTTTGATTGTTGTTTGGCTCATAGAGGGCTTTAAGATTTTTTATGCTTCTACAGCCGTGTTACTCTTATATCGCATGATACACTGCAACATGAGTTAGACTTTGTATCTTATACCATAAAATTAATCCTATGGCAAGAGTAGAAAGACAACTTAATAGATAGTGCACGAAACCTATATAACATGTTTGGATTTGTTGAGCAGGTGATAAGTTCCCCACCAGTGCATTCATGTACTGATAACCTACCAGGTTGCTTGTAGGGTGCGGGAGAACCTCGTTCAGTAGGAAAACCCCTTCGTGTAAGCTAAGGTGTGGAGCTAACAATAGAGCCTTGGAGCGTTGCATCCGGAGTTGGAGAATATATACATGATATAATATTAGAATATCGCCTATGTATCATCCCATATTGTAAGCCGCTTGGCATGTTTTTATTGTTTTGAGAGAGAGAGAGAGCTTGAGCGATTTGTAATCTCAGACTTGTTCCGCTTGTAATACTTCTTATTATCAATAAAGTGCTTGTTTTACTTCTATACTTGTTCTATACTATGCTTCCGTTATGACGACTCTGCGAACTAGTTATCGAACGTCCGTTTTGGTGCTCGCCTCGTGCGAGCAACATTCATACAGGTGTTCATTCTTATTCCGCTGCAATGGGGACTATCTGTGAGACTCTGTGGATTAGTTATTTCATAGCATGTTCGGACCTTGGCCTTGCACGGGCACAACTTGTGCTCGGACGACATCATGTCCTGATGGAAATGATCGTCCTGCGGGAACACTGGCACGGTGATTCAGATTCAACGAAGATGGTCAATCCTATGGGAGATCGTAGCATGACAGATGCATTCCTCAGAGACACACAGAGAGAGGAAGACGAAGAGAGCGCATACTCAGGAGTCCAGTTGTTGTCTTTCATTCCAGTGAGCCAGAGACCTAGCAAGTTCCTTCTTCGTCGAACCGTCAACGGAGTAAAGGAGTCAGCTGCAGTACTCGATGTCCATCATCACACTCCCCAGAATTCTTTTGTACTTAGATTTCTTGTTTATGGATTCTTTGTACTTTCCTTGATTTTAATATATGAAACCAAGTTTGCACAACTTATTTCTTGTATTGAAACAACAACTAAGTACGACATTCCATCTACTGGAACTATCACGACCAACTCCCACTTTGGAGATATGAATACGTGACCAAGTCCAACCTATAGCATCGCGTAGTCTAGAACTCGATAATATCTCATTAACAATATTAATATAATCAAGGTATATCACAATCTTGCTCAATTACAAGAACTATAAATGAAATAATAAAATATTAAATAAAAATTCTCCAAAATTATTCTGTTTAAAAGAGTCTTCATAGTAAACTCAAAGAAACAATAATAAAGAAGCCATGGAAACAAAATTCGTCAAATAAACAAACTAAAATCTAAAATTTTATTACATTAAAACCACCAACTAAGATTTTAAGATTGGTCGCCAAATGTTGCCATGTCTTCAGGAAATTATAGTGAGCAAGATAGTCCTATTCGCTATCTAAATTTATCAACGTATATAGTTAGGATTGGAGCAAAGTACAAATAATTCAATGTCATAACTGTTTTGCAAAACATTATTATAATTATACGAGAAAAATATCTTTTGGGGAAATAAGTTTTACGAGAAAATAATTTTATGTGAATATTTTTACTTTAATAATATAACTTTTACGAACTCCCAAAATTTAATTATAATAATCATATTTATTTTCTTATAAACTTTTATTATTATTATATTATAAGTGCTAGCTAGTCATTATGTTTGCTTAGTCATCAAGGAGGTTAGTCATCTATTTAGCCTAAGGAGCTTAATTAGTTTAGTCGTTAAGTGACAGGGTAATCCTAAAATGTTTCTTAATTAAGCATCTTAAGTGAATTTACCAAACCACCCTCACCAACTCACCACCTCGCAAGCTACCTTATGCCCTTCTTCTACCTCATGCCAACATACCAATATACCACCTCGTCGGCTACATTATGCACCCTCACCAACTTACCATCTTAAGTGAATTTACCAAACCACCCTTACTTCTTACAACATATAAAAATATCACAGATATTTAGTTAGTTTATAAAAAAAAAGACTTTATACTTAAAGGTTATATATCCTTTCATATCCTTTTATTCTAACTTTTACCATATTTCACCTCCTTGTTTCCTTTAACCATAGGATTGCTAGAAGAGTTCAAGGATAAAGCTAAGGTAAGTCCTCTTCGTTACACCCCTCTTCATCCCTACCTTCTACTTTACTAGTAGAAGTTAAGCAAGTCCTCTTTTGCCTTAAAAACCTAATCTTTTCTATGTTCTCTATGAATTTTTCTTTGCTTTCTATGAGTTTTGTACGCTAATTTTCATTATGTATATAGTATCTATTACATAATTTCAAGTTTCATAGGTTGGGTAAACACACCTATGTGAAATTTAGAACACGATATATAACATGTATGCAAGTGTGTCAATTTTGGAATTTTTATGCAATAATTTTCTAAGCTTTGTTTCATCTAGAAAATTAAACTAAAATTAAAATCTGCCTAGATTCTTATGTAGAGAATTCGATGTTGTTTCTAAAAACAAATAATATGCTGGTATTATAATTTTTGAGCTAGGAGTTATTCTATTTACAACATATATGACACATGTTGGATTCTGTTTTCTTTCTATAACTTACATAGTTTGGAAATATGTATGTGTAGACTAAACCGACATGCTCATGACCTAAAATTTTGCGTGCCTACACCTAACACATACACGCATGATGTCCAATTGATATAATTTCTACAAATATCTAGAATATGAAGATGTAGATAGATTATATAGTGTGTGATTTACATAACGTACGATGTTAAGTAGCATAGCAAATTGCATAACATAATCAAATTGTGTAACATAATACAATTATGTAATATAATTAAATAAAACTATGTAACATAATTAAGGTGCACAACATAATGGAAATATAAAATATTGCAGAACTTCATAACATAACAAATTTACGTAACATAACGAAATTACTCAAAAGTCGTAAAAAAATGTAACTAACCCTAAATTTTCTAAACCTAAAATTTGTATCCTATATTAAGTTAGGTTTCATATGAAAATTATGACATGGATGTTTGGAAGTTAAATTTGTCAATCATATATTTGAATTTAAAATAAAATGGATATTATCGAGGAATATTGAATTGAATCATTTTATAGTAAATCAAAACAATACATATCGGTTAATGCTTATGTTTAAATCCTATTACCTGAGCATGTTACTTGTTAAGTATCAAAGATTGCAACCTATGCTAGAAATTATTGACTATGCAATTGAACGATCAGTATTTGAAAAATATATTTATTTATATGTAAAGTATACAGTGATTCCTTTATATGTTCAGTAGTTAGGTTTATTTATTAGAACTCTATTTTTCCTAACTATTATGTCTTAAGGTTGGATGGAATAGCATATAAAGCTAAATGGTATTACTAAGGTATAGTAGCTGAGGTAATAATAATACATTCTTCTTATTGCCTTTGTGATTCCTTGTCTATTTTATTAACTATGTGAGTTCGGTGTTGAGTTATTCCACCCAAGGGGCTTTAACCCAAGTTAATTCTATGGGGAGTTGCTCCAATTTTATTTATATTATTGTATTTAGATGTTGAAATACAAAGGAGACTCTACCAAATTTTTTGATAATTTTGGAAGGTAACATAATTTTAAAACTTAAAGCTGTAGTATTGTATTAAACCCTAAACCTAGATAGATGTAAATCAACTAGAGGCTGACTCACAATAACCCTAAAAAAAAAATTTAGAGATCGAATTGTCTAAGACTTAGACATGTAGGACACAAACACGTAGACACACAGCGTAACAAGTATGAAATCTATTTGTACCTATTTATTCTAGTAAATGGAATATTCTGCTGAGTTACATTCTCGTATTATGTGATATTAGCAAAATACTTACCTGAGTTAGAAAATGTCAAACTTAATAAGATAATTTTAATTGTTGAAAATTTTCTGCTGAATAGTATTTTTATATTCATATAATACCTATCATACACTGAACAAAATACTTGCTTGAGTAAAAGAAAATGTCAAATTTAATAAGATAATAGATTTAGAGTTGTATGTGACTGTAGAATAGAGCATTGGGAGGAAGAGAACAGTTTGGTTCAAATCATAATAAATTTTGGCAATATAATTAACAAAAATAATCTATATCTGTTACTCCTTTGCAAGGCCTTGCCTTGTGATAAAGTGAGTGTTTAGCTCACTTTTCCTAACCTACAGTACTTATTTATATCTATTTCGATTAAAAATTCGACTAGGTATATTAGGTGATATGTTTTTATTTCAAGCGAGGAAAGGGTCGGACTATGATGCATCATTCTCTGCCACAGCCTGATCCCTGGTTATAGGGTTACAGCCTAAAAAGTACTTAAGTGTGAGATCAAAACACGTTTTCAAAATTGTCATTATCATATAGGTAAAATGGTAATGTGATTATTTTAGTAACTATTAGGACATAAGAAAATAGTTTGGACACTGATTAATTGCTAGATTTAAGTCACTATCGAGTATTGTTTCAAGTCAACATTATATTTATTATATATTTTCTTATAGAAATATCAATATTATAATAAAGTTTTAGAAAATAGTTATGACACTCTACCCACCTTAGAAAATTTTTATTCTTGAAATTCAGGCTATACTAACAGAATATAGAATCAAAAGAGAATTAAGTTAGAACAAACTTTGAGTGTTGAATATATACGAATACTACTTCTGTTGTCTTCTTCTCGTTCCTAGGTAGATTTACCAGGGCAATTCTTGTTATATGCATAAGAGAAATACTTTTGATTTTGAGTGTCTTTTCTCCTTTATCCAAGATTTTTATTGGTTGTTTTTTTACTCGAAGTATCGGTCTAATTGTTATCCCTGAATGGTCCAGTATATGATTTGGATCTGGTACATATCTATGGAGTTGTGATACATAAATATATCATGAGCTCCTTCTAATATTGGTGGTAAAGCCAATTTATAAGTTACCTATCCAATTCTTTCTATCTCATTAGATGGTCCAATTTATCTTGGGCTTAATTTTTCTCGAGTCCCAAAAATGATTGTTCCTCGAGTTGGCAATTTTTTTAAAGATACATGATCGCCAAGTTGAAATTCCAAAAAACTTCTATGTTAATTTGCACACATATTTTGTCTGTCTAGATCTACTTCTTATGGATTTAATCTTGTCCACTATTTGGTTGGACCCAATATTTGACGTTCACCAACATCACTTCAACTTATAGGAGATTGATACTTCCATCTATATAACGTTTTAATGGTGTAAAAAAATATTTGTTTTTAGACCCTCTCTCTCTCTCTCTCTCTCTCTCTCTCTCTCTCTATATATATATATATATATATATATATATATATATATATATATATATATATATTTGGAAACGGTAATTGTATTTTTATAAAGCAAGTTACATCACAATGTCCTGACTCGGGCATGCCTATTCACCATGGCTAGTACACCATATTCAATATTATTTATTATTCCTATATTAGGAGTAATTAAACTTTCAAAATATGTTTGTTTCACTCTTTCCATACATGCCATGCAATAGATGCCAACATGATACGAGCTTCAAAAACCACTTGACCCTGTTCCCTCTCGAGCTTCTAATCTTCTCCATAATTGCTGCCATCTCTCGATCTCCCCTACTACACAGATGAAGCTTTCTTTCTTGGTGTTGCCTAATATGCCATGTAACTGGGCAATAAAAAAAAGATGGCTCATCTTCTTGCGGCTATTGCCACACAATATATAACACATATGGTATTATTACCCTTCTATGTTCTCAGAAGTCATGATGTGAAGTCCATGGAAATATGATCCTACTTCCATTATTTTACTAGAAGAGGTTAAAGAAGTCATGTTGTACTCTAATGTTCTCCCTTTACTTACTGACATACCAAGTATTTTGATACAAATCTTGTGATCTCTTTTTTTATACCATGCCACCAGAATTTTTGTTTCATATATTTATACGTATATGTACTTCCTAGGTGAATGAAATATTGTGAATTTTGTGCTTCTGTCATAACTTTTGTTCTTAAGTCTCCTTTTGGCACGCATAACTGTCTTAAAATCTCAATGATCCATCTGGGTATTTTCTGATCCTCATACTTCGTTTAATTTAACATTTGGTCTACCTTTATTCTTTTTTCTAGGGATGACTAAACTTATAAATTAGCCCATAATCCTTCAGTTACTAGGCATATGACTTCAATTCATATTTTTCTTAGATCATCCAAAATTTCTTTCGATGTGTTCATAAAGAATGTCTTAGGTCTTCTACTTAATGCATTTGCTACTTAGTTAGCTTTACTAAGATGATATTCTATTTCCATTTTTAACTCTTTAAGTGTCTCTAACCACTTTTTTGTCTCATATTCATTTTGTTGGATACATACTTTAAACTTTTGTGGTTAGTATAAATCTGAACTCTTTCACCATTGCCTTTATAGCTTAATTGCAGACAATACAACTGCTAACTCCAGGTCATGAGTTGGATAATTCCTTTCATGTTGCTTCAAATGGCAAGAGGCATATGTTATGACTCTCCTATGTTGCCTTAACACAACCCAGTTCTTTACCAAAAGCATCACTATAAATTTCATAACCCTCAAATCAGTTGATAAATCTAATACGGGAGTCGTAATAAGTCTTTCTTTTAACTGTTCAAATATTGTCTAATATTTCTCTGTCCAATTAAATTCTCTTCCTTTTGCGTTAGACTAATGCTCCCCAAGGTGAAGCATTGGGTTGAATAAATCCTTTATCCATCAATTATTTTCATTGTTTATTCAACTCTTCTCTTTCTTGTCCATAGGATACCATTTTTTTGCAATTGGTACTGCTCCAGGTACCAAATCTATATTAAAATTTACTACTATATCTGGTGGTAATCCTGACAATTTATTAGAATATACATCCTTAAATTATATACTATATTTGAAAATTGTTCTTCCTTAATATTTTGAAATATTCCTCGAATTGGCATCTTAATTTTTTCTAACTCTTCTATTTAAATCACTACCAGAATAACACATATTAGCGACATCCAAAAACATCGCTAATATGTAAAATACCGTCGCTAAAATAATTTGGCGACGTAATTAGCAACATTTTTACGTTATCGCGACAAAAAAAGCGTCGCTAGTCGTCGATGTAGCGACGTATATTTACGACGAACGACGTCGTAGAATATACGATAATTAGCGACGTGTCGTCGTTAACTTGGCGACGTAATCTTTGGTCGTAACACGTCGCTATATTAGCAACATTATGAGCAATATTTTGCTACAACAATGCTGGCATGACAAGTTCTGCCATGTCAGTATGTTAGTGACGTGTAGCAACGTCAATGGTACCAGGTAGGGACGTTCCGATACTTGTTAGTGACGTAACTATACGTCGGTGAACGTCGCATAACGTTGCAAAATGTTGCTAAATTAAAAATAAAAAATAAAAAATAAAAAATAGGATGCAGTTTGTAAAATATTTTTCAAGAAAACTCTACTTGCAGTTATAAAATTATAGTTTATTTAAATAGACCAGGAGCAACCCTCCATTGAATTCTTTGGGTTCACCGACCCCTTTGGTGGAACATGCGTCTCAGAATGTAATAAAAAGTATGAAATAAATACATCAAAGACCCAAGAATGGACCAATACACACAAACATACTAAAACATGTCCAAACAAGGACTACTACTGATAAGGAGGAGCACCGCCACGCTTCTAGGATAGAAAGAACTCATATTGCTCCTATGAAAGCGTCACTGATGCCGATGAAGGAGGCAGTGATGGAGTCGGTGTCGATGTCGGCGGAATTAGAGGACGTATCTGCTCTAATGCTAGCAGTCAAGCATTCTATGAATCCATGACAGATACCACCCTCGAAGTGTTCTCCACCACTGACTGACTCAACAAATCCTATGTCACATGTATCCTCGTAAGTGAGTCGCTCATGGTCGTATGCGACCCCTCCAACTCCGTCTGTCTATGCTCCGTAGACGAGGCCAAAGTTGCTCATCTGGCTCATAGTTCTGAGCTCCATAAGGATGTGATCTGTCGTCTGGCTCAGAGTCCTGAGCTCCATAAAGCTATGCTCGAGCGAATCAAAATGTGCGATGATAATCACATCGTCCGTCTACAGTACAGATTATGGTCACTCCATAATCCTTTGAAGCAACTCGTCATGCAGGTCAGCAATATGACGGTCAACACTCTCCTGGGCTTGTGTGGACGCCTGCGAAGGCTGCGAGGAATGCACACTGACAAAGGGGACCCTGGAGGACTGCGTCGCAACAAAGGCATCGTAGGATCTCGTACCATAGTACGTACCCCTCTGAAGACCACCAACGACGGTCATCCAAAGTTCGTCTGCCGACGGAGCTGAAAAGGGCTACGAGGAAGTACCATTCCCTCCCTCTGCCGATGCACTAGCAGTCGCCCGCTCACGTAGTTTAAGATACTCGTCCGAGAAAAGTGGTTGCTATCGTCTAAGTTACTTATTACTAACTATATAAATATATATGTATATTTTCTAAGTTATATTAAAACTAACACAGGATAGTAAAACGTACATAGGTCTACGTGGCCTTCTCATCGATGAGCTTTCTGCCTTCCTATGGGAGGCCAGGAAGACGGTCATCATGTTGGCGTCCTCACCCCTTTGTACCTGTTAAAAATTATATTGTTTGTTATTAAAATTAAATATCTTATCCTACTTTCATTAAAATAATATATATTTAATAAAATACATACCAGACGACGAAAATATTTTGTCATGGGAATCAAGCCACCACACCACTTTTCTGCCTTCGACCTAGCCACCTTTGCCTTCTCCTACCTTTCCTTGTACCTGGGTTCATCGAATCTCGCCTTTATCGCAGTCTACTGCTCAGGCGTGATCCAACCCTGGATCGGTTGTCCGGAGCGATCACGAGCCTTTTGATCATCTATCGCATCACATATCAGCTTGGCGGCAATGGCAAGAAACTGCTCCTCGATCTTCTCAGTCCGGTGTGGTGGATAGAAATAGGTTTTCTACAAGAAGTAAAATAAAGAGTTACATAATATTCGTAAATGATTATTGATATTAAAAGTAAATATATTTTTACCTTGAAGTGGGCAAACGAGATTGCCTTTCTATCTTCAGGAGCATCTGAGTAGTTGATCTAAAGCCCACCATAGTTCTGCCTCAGAAAATGCCCCAGTGCTCTCTGTACCGTTGAAGGACCTTATCTATACAACGATAATTAAATTCATGAATATATATATATATATATATATATATATATATATATATATATATATATATATATATATATATATATATATATATAATCATTTGAAAAATATTAACTATTTAACTTACTTTCTAGGCCCGTCCCTCCAAATCTCCATCCTAGTCTCCTTCGGAGGCGCGCATGAAGGATCGCTCTGATCATGCGCAGACGGAGGAGGCTCAACCTCCTCCATCTGCTCCTCTGTCTCCATGGTGCCGTCAGCAGAAGGAAGGCTAGACGAGGGAGTAGTCTTAGACCTAGAACTACTCGTCCCAAAAGTACTACCACGTACCGTCGACGGAGTCGGAGATATGACTGGTCGGTACACTGGAGTACTCTGCGACGAGGATACGGAACCAATAGTCGGTACAAGAGGAGCACTCCGTCTAGAGGATCTACCTTCGAATTATCCGCGTCATCCTGTCATACCTGATAGTAACATAAGATGATAAAACATAGGCACGATCATAGTCACAACTTGACACCCTAAACTATTTTACTTTTATAATAAGTATTATTTATGTGAAACTATTTACCACTTAACTTATATTTATCTAGCTTGTAACGTTTAATACTTAAACACTTAACCTATACTAACTCACTAAACACACTCAAACTCACACATATAATGTGCACTCACTTGCACATGGTGCTAGTTGTTGTTACTGCCATTACTATTGCTTGCTACTGCTATTAACCCTTACTAGCCTACTCATCCCTCACTTAAACACTCGAACACATATTTATATCTACTTCTATATCGTTTTGTCAAAAATCATATACACATTCATGTACTAAAAGTATTTAGTTCAATCCAGTTCAATCTAATTTCATCCATTTCCAAATTTTATCCAAGGGTTCATGGGGGCGCGGTCGGAGAGGGCACGGGGCCGCCTGGGTTTTATATGATCATATGTAACAATGAATTCATATACCTAATTTCATCCATTTTCAAATTCAAAATTACATACCTAGGTTAACATATCATAATAAGTACAAATAAGAGTTTTTAACTCAAAAATCCATGTAAAAGGCTTTTTAATAAACATGTTATACACATATATATAAAATCAAGGTTTGCCTTGGGGACACACATACATAAATATATATACACCGGGTTGTGTGGCCTAGTGGTAGGTCACGAAAATACCGACGGGGAGTTCAGGGGATCGAACCGTGGGGGTGTAGGGCTAGGGGCCTTTAAATCCAATATATATATATATATATATATATATATATATATATATATATATATATATATATATATATATATATATATATATTACACAACGTGTGTGTCGTGTCAGTGTTTGTGTCAGCGTGTTGTGTCACATATATACACATATTACATAACGTGTCCGTGTTAGTGTCAGTGTCAGCGTGTGTGTGTGTGTTTCGGTGTGTCTATGTTAGTGTGTCTGTGTCGTGTCGGCAAGAAGGAGATAGGGTTAGGGTTAGAGTTACCTGACCAAGGGGGGTCGGGGTCGGGGTCGCCGGGACAGGGGCCAAGGGGGGTCAGTAGTGGGGGACTGGAGCAGCGGTGGCCAGGAGGTCGGAAGTGGAGGAATGGAACAGCGGTGGCGAGGAGGTCGGCGGTGGAGTACTGGAATAGCGACGGCAAGGAGGAGGGCGATCGCCGTTGGGGAGTGTGGTCGCCGGAGGGAGGGCGGTCGTTAAAGTGGAGGAGCAGCTGCGGGTATTGGAGGGGGGCGGAGCGGAGGAGGGAAAGGTTTGGAAATTTTGGGAATGGGAGGAAAGTGAATCCCGATCGGAGTATTATTAAAAACTTAGCGACGTTTATATTGGACGTTGCTAAACGTCACTATATTTTTAATATACTCCAACGTATAAGATATGACGTCCCCAAACGTCATTGTTGTTAAAAATATAGCGACGTTTGGTGACTCCTAGGCGACGTCGATTTCCATAATACTAATGGTAGTTGGTAGGCGTAGCAGAACGTCGCTACCAGTAACGCATGGCGACATCTATTTAATACGTCGCTAATTTCAATAATATTAGCGACGTTTGTGTCCGGAGTCACTAATAACGTCGCTAATATGACTATTTTGGTAGCGAATTTCCTTTGTTCATGGATAAATTCATGAAATCTTCTCTTCTTAGGTAGTTGAAATATAACTCTTCCTTGTCCATAGTCTATATTTTCTACTATTAAGTTCAAATTTTCCATACGAAAGCTATATCATAATTGATTATTTGAAAAAGTAACAATCTTATTCGGAATATTTTATCTCCAATTATGATTAGACATGCTTTACAAATTTGATGAACTTCCACGATAATATTACCAGTTAAAATTGTTATTTTCTTAGATAATAGTTGTGTTTCAATCCTATGTAAACATATAAATGCAGCAGATATAATAGAATGTGTAGTGTCTGAATCAAATAATATTATTGCTAGATAAAATGAAACTAGTATGGTACATGTCACAACTTCTCTTTACAATTTAGCCTCAATTGTATCCATCAGAAAATCCATACTATATTTTTTTCTTCTTGCCAATATAAGATTGGTGTGCCCTCTGTGCTTGTTAGAATTGGTTCACTTGAGGTGGTAGCGGGTGTCTATGTTGATATCCTATGGTACCATAGTTTTCATTACTAGTATTGCTTGAAGTTCTGGACTTTGTACATTCCCTCAAAGTAACACAATTAGTACATTCCCGTGAAATACTGGCCTTGGGTTAAACCATGTATTCACCAGTCTTGGTCCCGATTTATGGTATGGTGTTATAGGCTTCATCATAGGTGGTTGTGAACATTTATTAGCTTGATGATTTGGTGATCCACGTTTCAAACACTATCTATCGTATTTTCTACAATTGTTCTTAATATGGCTTAATCTTGAACAAAAGTGACATATAACTACGCCCTTTGTTTGCTCTCTCATTCCGAACATTTGGATTATCCTTGCCATTGATTCCTCAAAGAAGATGATCATTAAACAAAATTCTTCTTTTGACCTCCAGCCTTTGCTAATTATATATTCTTCAGTATCATTTCTTGATCTCGGACTGATTCAGTTATCTTAGGATATGTCTGACACCTATAAGGTGCTACTTTATTCTTTAGTTTACTTTTCAATCCTTCTCTGAATCTGGATAACTTGGTTTTTTCAGAAGCACCATGTAGGGAGCAATATCTACTCAGTCTAATAAATTCAGTCGTGCGCATATTCATCTACCATAAACTTATCATGTTTCAGGTGGATGAACCTTCTTTCTAATTCTATCTTTGTTGGACTCTGGAAAAATATATCCTCAAACATACTCTTAAACTCTTGCCAGGATGCTACCCTGTCTGAATCCTTTGGGTGCTTTACACTCCACCAATTTTTAGCTACATCTTCTAATTAGATTCGGACTATTACTACCATGTCTTTTGGAGAATTTTTTTTACCCTTTAACAATCCTTCAGGTGTCCTCATCCATTGTTCTGCTTCTAAAGGGCTCTCAATTCTATAAAATTTCTTTTGATTAAGTTTTCTAAAATCAACAATAGTCCCACTATTCTATTGAGGAGGTGCTCTGAGTTGCTCTAACACTTTTGTTTATATTTCATGTGCTGCATTCACATGTTGATTATTTATTTCTAAAAAAATTTGGAAAATGTAGAGCATGTCTGTTGTACTTGGCCTCAGACCTATTTTCAAAGGAAGACTAAAAATTATTGAAATCACTCATTTCCTCGATAAACAGAAATGGAAATTTTCATAAGCAACCCAATATGAGATGACGCCACTATTTCTACCAGAAAGAAAATAATTGACAAAGAATTTAAAATAAAATGAATAATTATATAGAAGCAGAACATAAAAATAAAGAAACTTCATATTTTATTTACTAAAATAAATATGATAAAGAAATGCAGAAAATACACAAACTGCTATCTACATCCAAAACGTTGTATAATCTACACACACACACACACATAGAAACCGATAAATACTTAAGACTGGAATCTTAAACACAACTATATATAGGCAATTAATAGGAAATAACTCATGAATCATGTTTTCTTAAAAGATATAAACACATGCTATGAAAATATAAAATTAGCATAATAGACTTATTTTCCTTAGCCTTAAAGTATTCAATATTCATATCCTAAGGTGCTTGTTAGACTTTTTATTAGAATCAATCCTTACGGTCTTATAGGTATGTTTCACAGAACACCCATTCTTATAACTGCAACCAACTATGCGGTCCTCCATACCTATTACCTATTATGCAAGCTTACATGGACCACTACTAAAAGACGTGCAATATCCTACTTCCGGAATACGGTAAGTCATGTACGTAACTGGCATCCAAGGCTACACGACGTACAAATACACTAATATCCATATCCGCACTCTTCATCGAAACAGATGCACTTCGAAATGTCTGAGCAATATCATGGACTTCGTTGACGCCATTGCCAATATTCTTAATCTTAAGCGGAAGCTCCAATACCATTTTTTGTCTCATAAACCAGAATTTTGATACCACCTGTTATGAATAAATGCATAATATATTCCGTAAATAATCATAGTTGTGACGAACCCACAACCACAACGACATATCCGATGATCGAATTTTGTAGAAAAACAAAGAACAAAATACGTAACACAATGTAATTATTACCAAAATTCTAACCAGCAAAAAATTACCGAAAAATAATCTATTACCATAACAAAGTTACAAAACTTACAAGATTGCTATAATTTTGGAACCAAAGACAAAAGAAAGTCTAATATTATTATTACTAATTGTTATTAAAAAAAATATGAGACAATCCTAAGTCCTAACAATGATAGAAAGTATTCAAAAATAACCAAAACACCCAAAATACAGATAGCTAGAGTTTATACGTGGGAGAGGCCTGCTTTGGAGTTTTGAAGATAGATGGGTAAAGTTTTACATATATCTAGAATTCATAGACCTCCAAAAATTCTATATGTATATGTTATATATTTTATATTTATTTACATATAACTGCGTATAGGAAAAAGTAAGTAAACATAAAATTTTGATCCATATTTAGTTAACTCTTTGTTACAATTACTATTACACAGGTCCAACTATTCAAGAAAACTTAAAAATATAATTATAGTGTAAGTAATAGTTTCTATTTTAATTGAAAGATGTTGTAGTTGAATGATTTTTCTTAGTTTCTGTTAATTTTAGATAATTTAATTTGATAATTTTTAGGAGAAAAATTTTTATATGAGAAAGAGTAAGTAAAATTAAAATTTTGATCCATATTTAGTTAACTCTTTGTTACAATTACTATTACACAAGCCCAATACACACATTCATATATCAAGGTGTGTATTGGGTCGGTCCGGGCCGGCCCGCGGCCCGATTCAACCGGATTTGACCGGATTCGATCTTGGCCTGGCTCAACACGAGAGGAGAGAAGGGACGGGCCGACCCGGCCCGGTCGAAAAAAATTTCGACCCAGTCAGGATAGGACCGGGCCGAACAGGTCTGGTTCCGGGCCAGTTCACAGGCGGACCGGGCCGGCCTGATTTTTTTTTTTTTGGTTTATTTATATATATTTTATATATAATCTATATGATATAATTTATATGTTAATAAATTCAAGTTAAAATTTATAGGATTTTTCTGAATAAGTTATTTTTGTATAATTTAAAATTTATAAGTTATTTGTTAGAAAGTTTTTTATATAACATTAAGTATAAATTTATTTGAAATTTATAAGTTATATGTTAAGTATAATTTAGAATTTATAAGTTATAAGTTTAGTATAATTTAAAATTTACAAATTTATTTGTTAGAAAATTTATTTAATTTCTTTATATCAATATTTTAATAACTTTAAGTATAAATTAAAATCTAAATATTTATAAGTTGAATAATTTTAAAAAAAAAATTGAATAACTTATAAAAATGTATAAATATTTTTTTTTGATTTTAAATATAAATTTATAACTTGAAATTTAAAGAAGTTATTTATATAGACATAAAGAAGTTAAATGTAAACAATTAACAACATTAAGTAATAAAAAACTGAATTTCTTTTATTAATGAGAATAAATTATAAATTTATTATAACATTAAGTAACAAAAAATAGAAACTTGTAAATGATATTTTATTTGCATAAAGCTTGTAAAAAATGTACAAGTCTTTTAAAAAAAAATTGTCATCTGTCCCGTCTTTCGTTGAAGTTTATTGCTCAACTCCTCCTCCAGTAGCGTCATCTATAGTAAGAGATTGAAAGTCCAGCTCTGCAATATCGGCACTTTCATCTCTTGAGTCTTGAGTTCTTTGTTTAGCACGGGTCCAATCATGAACGTAAACACAAGCTTCCAAAATATCTAGCAGCACCCGACTCCTCATCTTGCTTAGCATCCTTGAACCTACACTAAAATAAGATTTTGATACTACCGTGGACACCGAGACTATTAGAATATCACTTGCTATAGTAGAAAGTACATAATACGTTTTTTCGTGTCTCTTCCACCATTCTAAAATTGAATAATAAGATGATGGGTCATCTTCATCTTCTTCATAAGAATTTAGATATAAGAAAAATTCTTTCATAGGTAGGGAAGATTATTTTTGTTTCTTCCTTTACAGTACACCTTTAGCATATGATAATTTAGACATAAAACCAGAGCTACTAACTTGAACGGTTGTACCGGGTCGGGTGGATACAACTCTTTCTTCAAATAAAGTAATTAAACTATCTAAAATATCCTTAATTTCTACTTTCAAACTACCTACGTCAACTCTCATATTATTTTCAAAATCTTCTAATAAAATATATACACCATCTAATTTAATTTTAGGATAAAAAATCGAAGCCAAACAATATAGAAGAGGTATATCATCCCAATGTTTTTTAAATTTGGCTTCCATTTTGGCAACAACATAATCAAAACCAGAAAAAATTTTATATTTACAAAATAAATGAGACATGTTAAGAATTTTTGTTAAAGCTAAAGGAGAAGTTGGATAATAAACTCCAGATAGAATACATGTAGCATTGTTAAATAATTCTAAAAATTCAAAAATAGAAGTAGCAATTAACCAATCATTCTGAGTTACTTGATAATCAAAACTAGGATTAGCATTACAATAATATAATAACATCTTTAAACTTAATGGAAGATTGCAACATTAAATAAGTAGAATTCCATCTATGTGGTACATCCTTAACAAATCGCCTAAAAGTAACACCATATTGTGTACATAAAATTTTAAAAGCTTATTGTCTACTTGCAGAAGAGTTCAAACAATGTAAACATGATCTAAGATTTTCTAAATTTAGTTAAAAGAATTCAAGACATTCTTGTACAATCAAATTAATAATATGACAAGCACATCTAACATAAAAAGTCTACCTTCTAACATAGGCGTAAATTGTGTTTTCAAAACACTAATAGAAGAAGTGTTGTTACTAGCATTATAAAAAAAATCGAAAATATTTTATTATGAATATCATATTCACGAACATATTGCATTTTAGTGACACCGATTACAGCGCCGGTATGTGAAAATTCTAAAGGCCTTAGACAAATGATACGTTTTTGCAATATTCATCTTGGATCAATATAATGTGTCGTGATACAAATATAAGCATAATTTTGTTTAGTAGTCCATATATCAGAAGTTAAAGCAAATTTATTGACATGCATAAAACTTCTTTCAAAGCAGCCTTATCTTTTTGAAAAAATTTCAGAGTCTCTGCTCTGGCAATAGATCTAGAAACTTTAGTAAAATAAGGATTAAAGACATTACTAGCATATTTATAATAGAAATCACTCTTAACAAATGTAAAGGTTGTTCCTGACAAATCATAAATCTTGCTAACTCAGTCTTTTTACGAGCATCAGAATAAGTAAAGTTACCTAAAGAAGATCCTTCACCACCGGTACTTAGCTGTGTTTGTGTAGCCTGCAGTGTGTCTTTGCCAAAGCAACTTTCGTAGTGTCTTTTTAAAGTGTCAGTGCCATCATTTTTTTTTTATTTGTAAACCCGCTTACATTTCTTATATTTCGCAGCCTTAGGTATTGGTTTTTGATTTTTTTGATCAAAAACCGGTGCGCCCTCACTATCAGTGACAAATATTTTTGTAAAATATTTTCATAAAAAAGATATTTTTCTATTGGCAACATTTGTAGCCGTGGCCATACTCCTAACTTCATGATGTGGCATTTGTGTTTGTGGCGCAAAATCAAGAATATGATTATTTTCAAACATATTATTATAATAGTCATAATTTTTAAAAGGTTGGTTTGAACGTTGTCCGTCCATATTTAAAAAAATAATTTTCCAAAAAAATTTAGAACAAAATTAATTACTTCTCTACCAAGAGAGAGAGAGAGAGAGAGCAAAGAAAAATCTCAAATCAGAAAAAAAAAATTATTCTATAATATTAAAGTTACTTGTAACGTTTGCTACAAGCTTCCAAAAGAAATCGCAAGAAAATGTGTTGAGAGGAAAGAAGTTGGACTCCAGTAATTGCTTTACTTCTAAACTTTGTAAGAGAGGAAAGAAATTTTGTAGCAGGAAAGAAATTGTGTTGTGTTTATTTTTATGAATTATGGACTATTTATAGGATTTTTTGGGACCAAATGACCCCAAATATCCCAAAAAAGAGTTGTTATAATGGATATTTTGATCATTTTATCAAAATGACCAAAATATCCCTAAAACTGGCAAAAAATTACCGATAAAACGGGTGTATTTTGGTCAAAATACCCCCAACGACTATTTTATAAATAAAAAAAATCGATCCAGGCCGGTCCGGGCTGGTCCGACCGGACCGTCCGAATTTGGCTCGATCCGAACAGAGGATTGACCGGGCCAAACTGGTCCGCACTTGCGGGTCGGATCCTCCGACCCAGTCCGGACCTGTGGGAGGAATGGGCCGAAGCGGGCCAGTTCGTTGGCTGGGTCCGAACCGAATTTGACCGAATCGAAACCGTGGCGAATTTCAGACCGACCTGCACTTTAACACATCTTAATTTATATATATATATATATATATATATATATATATATATATATATATATATATTTTGGGCCATATCGAGTCGTCCTTGGTAAATTTTAGCTTCGGACCTCATCTAGAACTATATATTGGTAGACTTTTTGGACTCCCAAGTCATGTACAATTAATAGGACGACGACCCTACACGGCTACACTACTACACATGGGCAAGCAAATTAACAACCCCCAATCTTTGCTCATGGGCGGTAATCTGCAGTGTTTTGTGGAGGTGTAAAATTGTTGGTCAAAAACAAGCTATCTAACCTTTCGTAGTGAGAAACGTAAGTTCTACAGAATTTTTGACTTCCCGGGTCTCACTGATCATCATGAATATGAAAATAGTAAAGGTGAACCACCTCTGTTTATATTTATGTTCCCCACGAAAAAGAAGGGAAAGAAATAGAGCATATGGCAGATGGATGTGGGAGACCTCTAGTTCTCCTCCACCTCCTACTTACTCTCCTCATGGCCTTCATCTCTTTCCTCCCCACCACCACCACCACCATATCTCACCACAACAGAACCAACAACAACAACGACAACAAGAAGAAGAAGAAGAAGAAGGAGAGTAAGAAAGAGGAAGAGACCACAAACACATCCTCGTGGGACCAGTTCAAGAACCTCCTCAGCTGCAAGAACACCACCACCAGTACTTCCTCCCAAGCCCACGACCCATCCTCCTCTTCAAAGTACGTCAGGCTCAGCTCCACCTGCGGAGCCTCCATCTGCTCCTTCCGCGACGTCACCCGCGTCGTCGACCACGCCTCCAGCTCCTCTGACGGAAGCTGCGCCCGCCCCCAACGGAGAGGCAAGGCCAACACCGCCGTGAAGGACAGCACCCCGATAGCGCAATCCTCGCACGTGAGGAGCGGCAGTAGCGGCGGGATGCAGCTGAGGAAGCTGTCGGGATGCTACGAGTGCCGAGCCATCGACGCAGAGCCTGCATCTAGGTAAATATCTATATAGAGGGAGAGGAGGGATCTGACATCTCCGCTTTTCCCTATTTTCTTTTATTTTACGTAAGAGTTGAAGTGTATTTTTTTTTTTTTTACCGTTTATATTAAATTCCTAAACTAATCAATTTCTCGTAAGAGATTTTGATGTAATCTCAATGATCAGAATATACATTCCTGCTATTTCGAAAAACATATAATATATATATATATATATATATATATATATATATATATATATATATATATATATATATATATATATATATATATATATATATATATATATACACATGTACACTAATATCTTTAATTTCTATTTTTTTTTTATATGTGTTATTTTTGCAATTATTGAATTGTTAAGTTTTTGGGATTATGAAGGAGGTATCCAAGGCCGAGGAAACTGTGCCCGTGCGACGATTGCGGGGAGGTGTTTACAAAGCCAGAGAGCTTGGAGCACCACCAAGCTCTTCGCCATGCAGGTGACTGAGTTGATTCTTTTAATTCTACATCAAACCTCCAGAATTATAATATTCATGAATTATTGGCACGATTTTTTGTTATTCTAATATAATTCGTAAGTCGCGAGTAACGTGAAGTTGTGATGGTGATTAATTAAGTCTAATCTTAAGCCTAAGGTGTCGGTGACGCAATTTATTTGACAAGTGCACTTTTTTTTTGAAAAGAAAGGAGGAATTGGAAAAGAACAATAATATCTACAAATGTATAATCCGGCGTATTCTTTTATGTGCTTCTACTTTTATAGTCTTGCAACACTGACAAGCTACCAGACAAAAATGAAAATAGTGTCTTTCTCTATAGTCCGACACTAATATGTAAAAAAGAAACAAGATCTGGTCAACTACTAACTGAGTTGGAAACAAGGTTATATCTTAAAATAATCATAGTAATTAATGTAAAAAGAAAAAGAAAAAATTCTTTCATATTATTAATCAATAATATTTGTTGCACCAAAAAGTTCTTATTTATCTGTACTGCAACATGTGAATAATTTATTGGTTAATTTGCAACCAAAAATTCCAAAAATTCTAATTTACTTAACTAAGATATGAGAGATGCGGAGATGAATTCTAGGTTTATTAACTGTTAACTAACTACGACACATTTTTTTTAGTATGCACAACTCAATACATAATATGTATCAGTCTCCAGCAATGATCAACGTCAATATATTCATGAATAATTGACATCACTCTCTTCAGGGATGATCAACATCAGTCTTCAAGCATCATCAGTTATATATATATATATATATATATATATATATATATATATATATATATATATATATATATATGAACTTTACCAAAATCATATATAATTCAGTAATCTAGTGAATGTAATCAAGGGAAGAAAGCGCGACAATATTGGTATATATTCATGACGTGAAAATATCTTGAAATATGGCCAACCTGATACAGATGTACCGTTAAAACCTTCTTATGGTGCCAAAAGTCTAGTAAAATGTTCCTAAGTTAGGAAAAAAAAAGTACATTAAGGTCAACTGAGTATGCTTTTGGATATACTTCCTGATTTTAATATTATCCCAAACTACGATTTTGAAATGCAAAGAGCCTCCGTAATCCGATATCATGAACAATCTTCTACAAAGTGGACTTCGACGCAACTTTATGAATATGTCAGTCAAGTTGTGATGCATCTAGATCTCATTGGCTTCAAATTTTTTTTTTTTTGTGCTTTTGGTGTTGATGCAAGAAGAAATTTTTTGGTATGATATGCTTGATATTATGTCCATTGATGTATACCTTCTTCATATAGTCAATGCATATAGCGTTGTCTTCATATATTATTGCTAGATAGAAGAGAATTCGCTCACAGTCCGGATATGCTCAATAACGACTCACAACAGTATGCACTCCTTGGTGGCATTATGAAGGACGGTGAGCACGACATGATTTGAAGAAGTGGTAACCAGTGTACTTTATAGACTTCCAAGATATCATTGTACCCCAAATAGTAAAGATAACCACTATGGTATCTCGCCTTGTGTATGCCAGCTAAATAATTGTCATAGCCGACAAGGTGGACATCTTTTCTGGTATCAAGGGAGTTTCATCCATTCCAAGATGCATAAGGATAGAATAAGTTCATGTCTGCAGTATCCTTAAAGTAACGAAAATGTCTTTTATGCCTTTTTAGTAGTGGCATGTTGACGCAACACTAAACCTAGTCAAGAGATTCATAACAAATAAGATTTTCAGTCTAGTGCATTGAGCTAAGTACAATAATGTGTCTATTGCATTTAGATATGAAACTTCAGGTTCAAATACTTCTTCATTATCTTCTTTAGGACGAAATGTGTTCCGTTTAGCATATAGGGACTGGACGATTATGGGCGTACTCGAAGGCTTTTCTTTGTCCATATTAAATCAACGTAATAACTTTTGGGTGTAACTCTATTGGTGAACAAAAACACCATCAGTACAATGCTAAATTACATGCCTTAGAAAAATTGATTTTTCCTAGATCTTCATCTCAAATTCCGACATCAAGTATGGGACAATTATCTCAAGCTCTTCAGGTCCTAATGAGATTTATGTCATCAACAAAGACTACTACAATCTCCAATTTGAAATATGATTTATCGATAAACTTGCAAGAGCATACTTCATTATCATATATCCCTGATTGATCAATAAACAAAAAATTCATCTGCCGAGTAGGATTTTTACTTCAGAAAAAGATTTCCTTCCGCTAATTTATAGCTTTTGTTATAGCAAACTAAATAAAATAACAAGGCTAATGCTTCTGGCATTATGGAGGATCTAATGCTGCTAGCATTTTTGGCGAGGCTAATGACTTAGCCAATATAATTTAACTTAACTTCAGGCGGTGCTAGGATGTGGTAGAGTTATGCCGTATGGCGATACTCATTCCTTAGCCAAATTATAGCTTGACCTCAGGCGACGCTAGGGGAGATAATTAATACTCGCCCAAATTTTGGTTCGAACAAAGTTATCGTTACGGCAATGTTAGCGCCATGACTAGACTAGTACCTCTATCATTTTATTAATTTTACTTTTCGTAAAGTGTATAACCATGATGGTGATAGCGATATGACAAGGATAATGCCTTAGACATTTTTATTGGTAGATTACGAACTTTCAGTTCCGGTGAATTGCAGGTTCTAGTGAATTTCAAGTTCAATGTGAACTTTTTAGGCTATCATGACGGGGCTACAACTTTGCCAAATTTTGCATCTAGCAAAATCTTGACAATGTGACTAAATTTTGATCACACACAATATCTTCGGGTCAATTAACATGGGTCAAGCGACAACGCCTCCTAGTTTTTGGCGGGGTTAGGCTCTAAGGGGCTAGACTCCACGGGGTCAGGTACAAGGTTATGTTTTGCAGAGTTGCTCTATTCTGCACAACTACTCCATTCCATGAGTCTGCTCCATTATGTGGAACTAATTTCCACATGATCGACTGCTCCTTTCTGTGGGTCTAAGTTTTGTGGGGCTGCTTCATTCCGCAAAATTAAGTTTCCTGGGACTACTTCACTCCGAGGAGCTAAAGATTCGCATGGCTGCTCCATTCTGCGGAGTTAATGACTTAGCCAATTGTGACTATTGCTTGTTAGCCTTACATATAACGAAGCTGGGAGGAAGTCAATAGCGTTAGGGACGTTGCTAATGGTGGAGGACGGGCATCCAACCAATTTTTGTAGCATCGTAGAAGCTGGTTTTTAGAGCTATTGCTGACTAATTGATCTAGAAGAATATATTAAAAGCCCTTATTGGTTGATACTTCAGAAGATCTTAAATAAAAGTCATTTCTGAATATAGATCAAAAGATCTTAAATTAAAGTCAATTAAAGCTTATAGCTTATAAAATATTAAATAAAAGTCGTTTCTCATTATAAGATCTTAAATAAAAGTCATTTCTGGCTGGTAAATAAAAAAAAACAAGTTTTCTTTAGAGGAAAAAAATATCTCTTCATTTGTTAAGAAGAAGAAAAAAAAAGATCATAAAAAAAAGAACATAGTTACTCGTATCTTTCAAGGATAATTGCGTGATCGATCGTGAACCTTTACGTGATCAAGCTACGTGTTGATGACGTGTTGTAGTCTAATTTACTAGACTAAGAGATGTGAGAGTTGAGTTCTCTATTTATAAAGCAATAATTCGTTACTACTATACAAGGAGATCGGTTGAGCTCTTTAAGGATAAAAAATTCCTATCTATTGGACATAATCAACAGATATGTATAATTAATTAATACAATATAACTTTCATCTCTTTTGTAATTAAATACTTGAATTTTTTTATAGTAACTAAATATTATAAAATACTAGTAAATGCACGTGTGTTGCACGTAAAATAAAATTTTCTGATATTATTGTAAAATAGTTTAAATATTTAAATATATTTGAATTAAAATTTATTATATATATGTTTACATTTTAATTACGATTTATTATAGATTTATGAGACAACTTGAAAAATGATAGTTAATAAAACAAAGATATGCATGCATGCAAAGTAGGTAGTTTGGAGAATAAAACAAAAGTTAATAAAGCATGCATGCAAAGTAGGCACATGAATCCAAGAGGTAAGAGAAACTTTTTATATTCCCGTCATTTAATTTCTTCCAACTTTCATGCTCCAGTCTATTATATTTCCACCTATAATAAAATTAAGAAATTGTCAGTTGCTCTTTTAATAAACTATTTTTTTTCCAAATAATATGAAATACGTGCAACGCACGTGCGTATATACTAGTTATATTTTAATTATAATTTGTTATGGATATATCTCTACTCTTTATAAAAATGTCTTGAAACGGCTAGCCGTCTAAGCTGTACATAATTATAATTTGTTATGGATATATTCTCACGTAATTAAAAATTAAAAAATAAATAAATTTAACTAATTATTTAATTAAGTAATATTATATAACTATAGCCAAATATTTCTTCTAGATCATGTGGTTAAGGTGAGAGAAATTCTCTTGGGTTGGTTAGGTTCAATTTTCCATGACGTTATTTATAAAAAAATTAAATTTTTTTGATCATTTTTTTTTACATAATATAAATTTTTTAATAAATGGTGGAGGATTTACAAACGGCTTAAAAGGCTCAATTTTGAGATATTTTCAAGCCTCATTATAAGAGTAGAGATATTATATAACTATAGGCCCGGTCCTGACATTGAAGAGGTCCGGGATGAAAAACTCAAAGTTGGGCCCTTTATGTATTCCTGCAAAACAACCAAAATAACAACAAATATCAAAATATCATTGAAAATGTCTTCTTCTGGTATTCTGAGAAGCAAATTCATCAATAATATTTTTGAATTCATTTTTTTCCAACATATCCTTTTCAATACATAAGATTACCAATCCATTTAACCTTTCTTGTGACATAGTTGACCGCAAATAAGATTTTAAAATTTTTAATTTTGAAAAACTTCTTTCTCCAGATGCCACAGTTACATGTATATAGTCAACAATATTCTATATGCAATTGAAACATTTGGATAACAATCTAAAGTTTTTTCAAACTCAAGGATTTCAATGGCCATCTTTGTTTCTTTTGGTAAAGTCACTTGTAACACTTTTAATTCAAAAAATAAATTATTTGAATCAATGTCAGAAAAACTATCATATTTTAGAGAAGCTTCAAGATTAACGCAACATTTACTCAATTTATCATCATCTAACGAAGTTAACTTCTTTGAATCAAACAAGAACCCAAAAATATTTTCAAATATTTTCAATTGTTCAAATCTACTTTTCAAAGAAGCAATAGCAATATCCACAACAACGATAAAATAATTAACTCTAAAAGATTCTTCAGGTGATTGTGTTATATCCTCATTGGCATTCTCATCAAATTATTTTTTTTCTACGAAATTGACGTTTTTTTGCAAATACAGGTTCAATACCTATATCAAATGCAATATTTTTAGCATCAATTATGGCAGATGTAAATCTATTTTCTTTGTATTCTTCAAAATAAGATATCAACCCTTTCAATCTTTCTGTTGCAACATCAATACATATATCTTTATATTGCAATATTTTGCTAATCATGTTAACTTTAAACAAAATATCATGCCAAACAATCATTCCTAATAAAAATTCAAAATTTTCAAGTTCATTTACTAAACTTTCATCCTGACTCTTTGTTTTGGCATCATCACTACCTTCTATTAATTCTAACAAAGCTTATTTTATTTAGGGAGCTTGATATCTAATGGCTTTAATTCTCTCAATACGACTTTTCCAGCGTGTTGTGGACAATGTCTTAAGTGTCAATTGATGTACATTATCTTGATTTTTTTTAATCTTTTTGTAGAACTATAAAATAGAGAATATATGCGTTGAACAACTCCAAAAAAGATATTGCTTTTACACAAGAGCGTGCCATATCACAATATAGTTAGATTAAGACTATGACAAGTACATGGCATATAAAACGCTCTTGGATTTATTTCAAGCAATCTTTGCACACCTTGATATTTTTCTTTCATGTTAGACTCATTTTCATAACCTTGTCCCCTTACATCATTAATATTAAGATCAAAATATTTTAGTATAACTTGTAATTCATTAAAAAGTCCAAATCTCGATGTACCATCTACTTTTAAAAACTCTAAAAAGTACTCTTCTACTTTAATTGGACAATTTGACATGTCTACACATTTTATTATCAAAGTTATTTGTTCTTGGTGACTTACATTTGGAGTACAATCTAGTATTATTGAAAAATATTTTGCATCTTTGATTTTTTTAATGATTGCACTTTTAACATTAGAAGCTAATCTAGTAATCAACTAATTCTGAATTTTATGACTGAGATAGTGATAATGAATCTCATTATGTTGAATGCGTTGAATATGCTCTTGCATTACTACATCAAACTTTGCAACCATTTTAATTAAACCCAAAAAGTTACCATTATTATCTTGATAAATTTCTCATTGCTTCAACGAAAAGCTAAATTATGCTTAGCAAGATATTTCACAACAGCAATTATTCTTACAAGAACTTGTTTCCAACGAATTTTCTCCTTTCTAATTTGCTCTTGTATATTCTTATCAATTGTTTCATTCTTTTTCAATCTAACTAGTAAATCAATCCAAGTGTTTATATTAGTGATGTGTTCAATATTCTCATGTTGTTTAAGTCTCTCACTAAGATGCCTCAAATCATTAAATCCTTCATTAGCTAAAAGGCTCTTCATGTGTTCTAACTTAAACAACTTACAACAAAAGCAATATACCTTGTTCACATCCTTTGAATACACTAGCGATTTCCTATCTTGGGTCTCTCCATTTGGTAATTTTCGAATATAATATGCATATGAAAAATGTCTAGTGTTTGCATCCAAAGGAAAGTCAAGATTTGTCTCTCTTTTAGGACCTTTTTCCACTACTAAATCTTTCATTTTGTTATCAATGTTATCCCAATTTCTTGGGTCATAAATATCCAAAGGAGTTGGTTCTTGTATTTCATTGTGTTGAATTTCATCGATTTTAGCTACATTTAATTCTTCTAGATGACTTGGTTTGATTGTTTGTTGTCCTTCATTGGGTAAATCTTCAACAGATTTTTCAAGTGAACAACCCGGATTTATACTTTTAGCAAAAAAATTATCTAAATCTCTTTTTGAGATTCAACCAATTGTTCTAATATTTTTTTTTCTTTTTTTTTTCTTTTTTCACTACCTGAGTCGTGTTTCCTAGGAAACATGTTTATAATAGTAACTAAATTAAAATGCTAAAAATCCAAGTAACAACTGCTGTTAAAATTGAAAAACAGAACAATATAACATATTTTTGTTGACTCCCAAGTGCCAAGATGCCAATCGAAAATCTACAGATCCTCCAATAGATCTTAGCTTTGGCTCTCAAAGTATGTAGATTGATGAAGAGTAAAATCAACAATTTGCTATGGCTCTGAAAGTAAAAAAATAAAATAAAAAAAATACAAGAAATTCTTTGAATTTTGAAAATTTAAAGAAGATGATTCTTTACCTTCTGTGCCAAAAGGAGATTTGAAAAAGAAGAGTGGTTTTTGACCTTCAGTCTTCTCCACCAAGAGGGATTCTTCCTACTTATGAAGGAGACGAAATCAATGAAGCTTTCAAAGAAAGAGTGTTTTGTTAATTGTTACAACTTTTTTTTTCCTCCAGTCAGCCTAACCATTTGGTATTTGCAAGTCTTTCTTGACATAAGAAGAAAAAATTTTCTCCCAAAAAAATATTAACGAGGATGACTCTTTGGATTCTGTATTGATAAATGGCTCTTTGAATTCTGAGTTGATTATGACTACAATTTAATGCTTATTCATTTAAAAAAAATTAAAAAATGATATGGGATAGGACAGCCGAGCATAACACACAATTACCATTCAAAATTCAAATGATTTGTATAGCATTTTAAAAAATTAAATGATACGGAGGGGTGCCAACAGGACCTAGCATTTATTCAACATTCAGTAACAATTCAGCCGGACTTTTTGAATTAGCTTTAGTTAAAAAATTAAATGACATAGGGGGCAACCGGACATAGCATTTAAGTTAGTATTGAAATAAATTTTTGATAGCTGTTAGTTATTAACATTCAAATTACTTTTTGAATTCTCTTTTCATAGCATTTAGTCATTAACATTAATGCTTATTAATTTTTTCTATTACTAATAAGTAATAACCTACATCTTAATTATAGGGCCCCCGAAAGTATGGGGCTCGGGGCGGATGCGCTTGGTGCACTTGTCCAGGGCCGGTCCTGTTAATAACTATATATAGCCAAACATCTCTTCTATCTCATGTGGTTAAAGTAGGAGACATTTTTCTTAGTTGATTATGTTCGATTTTCCATGACGTTATTTTTTAAAAATTAATTTTTTTAAACAATTTTTTTTACGTAATATAATTCTTTTAATAAATTGTGGGAGATTTACAAACGGCTTAGACGACTCAATTTTGAGCCTTTTTCAAGCCTGATTATAAGAGTAGAGATTAGTAACTTACACGTGCATAATTTTTTTTTAAATATGACATTATTATAAATATTGTCGTTCCTAGGTATCGAACTCAAGCAACAAAGAAATATACTTTCCACTTTAACCACTTAAGTTAGAATTGTTTAGTTATAGATAAATAATATTTGGTAGTTAAATAATTATTTTTTTTTTTAAATAGTTACTAAAATATTTACATACGACTTAGACGATTCAATTTTGAACCGTTTCCAAATTCATTATAAGAATAGAGATAAAGATAGAACTTTAAGTAAGCTTGTTACATCTCTTTAATATTTTTGCCCAAAAAAACACCTATCTGCATCTATGATAACTACCTACCAATCCTTCTTCTTCTTGTTTTATTTCCCCTTTATTTTTACACTTTTTATATTCCCAACCAATTCTTATTCTTCTTGTTTTTTTCCCCTTTATTTGTTCACTTTCTATACAAAAAAAAAAGAAAAAAAGAGAGAGAGAGGAGGGAATAAACTTTTTAAGGGTAGTTTAAAAAAATATCTGTCATTAATTTGACTGTATACTTAGGATTAAAGTAACGAAGGTAGCAAGTTACTTACAATCCATTGATTCAGACGATCTAGTTGATAATAAACAAAACTTAGGATTAGCTGCAGAAATGTCAAAGTTAGAGGACATACAGTTGCAAATTAGTCCAATCTATTACATACAAAGCATGAATATTTACACAAAGATAGTCATTATAAAAATGCATTCTCTATTATTTGTTCTAAACACCAAGTTGAAACAACACCTAATCAACTGCTAACGTTCTTTTATTTCAAAGACCCCATAACAACATACATGAACTCGAGTGACCCTTGTTGTTACCAAAGAAAACTATAAGATCCGACTGGGTTGCAGAAGAAATTTTGTGTGTGTTAAATGTTGACCACATAAAAAAAACACATGATCCTATGCAATTTTTTTTTTAAGATGAACAACATTGTCACATACATAATCCTTGAATTTCCAGTGTCAGAACTAGGTCCAGAAGACTCCGGCCGCAACATCGTGGAGATCATCTTCAAGTCGAGCTGGCAGAGGAAGGAGAGCCCCGTCGAAGTCTGCAGGATCGAGCGCATCCTCAAGGTGCACAACACGCTGCGCACGGCCGCCCGCTTCGAGGACTACCGCGACTCGGTCAAGTCGCGCAGCGCCCTCCTCCTCCTCCCGCGCAAGAGCCCCCGCTGCGCCGCGGACGGCAACGAGCTCCTCCGCTTCCACTGCACCTCCCTCTCCTGCCCCCTCGGCGCAAACTCCTCCACCTCCCTCTGCCTCACCTCCTCCTCGGGCTCGATCACGAATAACCTACACTGTGACGTGTGCACCATCATTCGCCACGGCTTCTCCCGGGCCCCTTCGGCGGGTCCCCAGGGGATCAGGACTACCGCCAGCAGCGGGAGGGCCGACGGCTGCGGCCCGAGGGACGGCGGGGGGGCGAGGAGGGCGATGCTGGTGTGTAGGGTGATTGCAGGGAGGGTGGGGAGGGCCGGGGGTGAGGACCAGGAGGGGCCGGGGCAGTTTGACTCGGTGGCGGGAGAAGGGGAGGTGGGCTCCTTTGGGGATCTCGAGGAGTTGTTTGTGACGAACCCTAGGGCCATACTGCCTTGCTTTGTGGTCATCTACAGGGTCATGGATTGATTGAGTAGATCTTGCTTGGATTAGGTGGTGCTTCATTTCATCATTATTCATCATACTTTCTTTTTGGTTTAATTAGTTGTTGTGCAATATAAGTAATTAATGATTAATGTACTTGTCCTTTTTTACTAAGTTGTAGTGGTATATATATAATATATTTTCTTTTTCCGCCATCCCAAATATTTTTTATGTTAATATTGTTGGATGAATTTTAAGTCAGAAGATTATACAAGATGTGAATAAAATTAATATTTGAAATGGACAAAAAAAAGAAATGAATTTGATCTCTTGTGCATATTTAAGTGCAAAAAATTGATATTAGTCAAGTCTTCGGGGCATGGAAGATTGGAAAAGTTACTCAGTGTTTCTGTTAGAAAGCTTTTCATTTTCGAGTTTTAAAAATTAGCATCTCATAAGTTATATACAAATTGTTGGATTACATTAACCTCATCTTTACTTTTTTTTTAATTTAAACGGAAAAAATAAGTACATTTTTAAGGACTTAAATAAAATAATAATTTCATGTGACATAACTATATTATAGTTTTTTTATTTTGAGTCCCTAATTGAGCTTCTGTTGTCTAACTGCCTTTCTACCTTCCTAATATATATCATTTAGTTCCAATAAATAACAACCAATGGCAATATAGCTAATATAACTTGGTCCAACGTCAACAGCTCATAGTGGTACTACTGATGAACTGACAAAATATTCAATACACATGAGTAGAGTATTTAACACGAGGCATCTTGCATCTGGTTGTTAAGTTGCTCAACATCAGAACTCCTGGAAAGAGAGGTAGAGACGATAGCGAAGGTATTCAATTTTTTGAAAAGCTTCAGATCCATTAATAAATAAGCTAGTACTGATTTATTTATTATACAGCTCACAGTGTGACAGTTGACTGATAGTATTTAATGAGAGTATTTATGCACTCCATAATAGTCTACTTCTGAAATGCTTTTGGTAATAAAAAAAAATGTTCTTATTAAAGGCAGTACAAAAAGATTCGAGACTGTTCAGTATTTGTGCTAGTTCAGTTACAATTTTTTTTACTCAGACTAATCCAAATTTTGCTAGGACTGTCCACCTCTCCTCCTCCCTCCTTCCGTTCCTCCCCGACTCCCTTCTGGCCTCCGCGTCCGTGCCCCAACTAACGAACGCGTGCAAGCTCAGCATGGCAATCTCAGCTGCTTTTGTCGCCACCGTTTTTGCTGCTTCGAGGAGAAGCAGGAAGATGACGAGAATGAGGGAGAAGGAGTCGGAACTGTTCGAGGAGGAGGAGGAAGACGGCCGCTGCCGCCGCTCTTGCCTCCTCCTCCTCCCTCTCCGCTTCTCTCCTCCACCCTTATCTCGCATCGTGCAGACATTTTCTTCCGGACTGTCAAAATTTTGACAGTTCTAAAGAATCAACATATTTTTTTTAGAACTGTCAAAATTTTGAGAGTTCTTCTAATTGGTAGCAATGTCAAAAAATTTAGAGTCGTTCCAATTTTTAGGACAGTAAAATTTTTTACAGTCCTGAAAAAAATTTGGGACTTCCCTGATCAAGTTTGAAGAATGGTAAACTTGTAATTATCTAAAAAAATTTTTAAACTGTTCTGAGTCTTTTTTGTAGTACCTTTATCAATGGCCTAAAAAATGGGTTTTGTTAACATTGCCCTAAGGACACATGTTAAAGATCATTAATACATAAAATTTGACTTTAAAGATTGTAATCAACATTCAATAATCATTAAAAAATAAAAAAATTTGCATTGAAAAATGTTATCCAGACTTAATGCAAAAAAAAATTTGCATTAAAAAATATTTTATTAAACCTTGATGACATTTTTCAGTACAATTTTTTTTTTATTGTTTATTGGATGTTGATAACAATTTTCAAAATCAAAAAGTTATGTACCTAAAAAACCCATAAAGAAAAACTAATAGTTAAAAGTATAATCAGCCTCATCTTCTCTCTAAATGGCGACTATCTATTTGAGCAGATTCTTGTGCTTCTCTGTCCAAATTTCTTCATAGAAATTGCTTCTCCGTCCCCTTTCTTCCTGTGGCATCTAACCAACAATCTACATACCATGAAGTGTTGGAGAAATTTGGTGGCCTTCTCTGCACCTTGATGATACTTCCAACCCAGATTGAAAAAGATTTCTAATCTTCTTCAAGCCCCTAAGCCACAAATCTTATCCGTCCCACATCATCATTTCAACAATCCCTAAAATATGGAAATGCAAAGGTACCACCAAAGTTGCAGAATGTCATGAAGGCTCATTCTCGACTAAATTCGAGTTCTCGGAAGATCTTGAATCCATTATGGACAGTGGTCCGTGGAAGATTAACAAACACTTAGCTAATTCGTGAAAGATGTCTTCCTAATAAACTACCAGGTGAATACTTGTTCTCTGAAGCTAAATTTTGGGTGCAATTTCATGACCTCCCAATAAATATTTTTATTGTGAATTTCATAACTACCTTTGCGGCGAGAATGGACACGGTGAATGTCACTTCCCGTTCTCGATATACATATTTGAAAAATATTTTGCTTGCTGGCATGATTGTCAAGTTGGTTGGAGGCCATACTATTTTCTGATAGAGTTGGTTCTTGGTTTATTTTGATATCAGGGCTTAGTCATGACTTGAACCATTGGTTAAGTGAATCCAAACCCTCTCTATATAAACCAAAATACACTCTCTCTCTCTCTTCTCATTATTTCCTTTCCATTCTCTCTCTTAGGTTTTCCCTATCCCTCCATAGGCAAGTACACCTTGTATTAAAATGGAGAAACCTTCTATTTTTAATGAGTCCTTTATGTTTGTTAGATTTTAGTATTTTCAGTTTTGGTGGATGGATTAATGTAGATCTACATTTTTAAGTTTAGAACTTTTTAAGTTTTCTTGAGTTTTCTTAGGTTTTGATCTCTAAAAACTTGTTGTTTTCGAAAACTTGTTGTTCTATGTTGATGAGCATTTGATTTTCAGTAGTTTAGAACTTTACTTTATTGGAATTGGACTTCGTTTGAGGTTTTCCTGGAAGGAACAAAACTTGGATTTTCAAAACTTCTATGGCAGCAACCTGCTGTTCTGGGACCAAGGAGCTCCATACAGCACACTTAACATGCGTCCTGGACTTTTCGCTCCAAAGTCAGCATGCGGCCATCTTGTTGGATTCATGACTAAAATCCGCACATGTGCCCCTTGGCCAAATGCATGAAACTTGAACGAATACAATTTTACTAAGCCCAAAAGATTTCTTGCTGCCAAGTGTGTATGCGGCCAAAAGAGGAGCATGCGGCCTCGTCGTCCATGCGGACTCGAGCGATGTGTTTTCTCTTTCTTTGAATGCATGACTCAGTACCGCCTTGGCTCATTTTTCATGATTTTGTCTTGTTCTTGTGACACACTTTATTGCATGTCAAATCAGTCACATTCATCTTTATGTCACCTTTCTGACTTGCATTTATTTTTCATCACTTTGGCACTTGTCCTGAAGAGTGGATCTTGTCCCATCCATGCAGCCTTAACATCCATGCGGCCTGCGACTACATACATCATTGACATCCATGCGGCCTCGATTTCATGCGATACCCTGGCTATGCGCTTACTGTTCAATGCACATGTAGAACACTTGCTTGGTTTAAAAATGTTCTCGTTTGATTGAATGATTGTGATGCTACGTGTGTCATGACCCGCATCCTGTGTAAGGGTACAAGTCGGAAACAACGTCCAGCCTACGCCGCAGAATCGGCGGTAGAACGCTGTCTGGGTAATCTATCTAGCAATATAATGAATCACCGACAATAACAATATACTCAATCACAGATCTAAGATGGAACGAGCACGAATATGATAAAGAATAGAATAGTCACATACAACTCTTGAGTCTAAATAATACATCAATGAGTCTGAAAAAATACTAACAAAGTAAGTTGGAGACAAATCCAGTAAAAGAATACTAAGAAGCTACTAAACTCGGGTCATCTGTCTCAGTTGGGATAAGTCCATCCTGAACCAAGGTCTCTGACTCTAAACCCACAATATCCTGATGTCCATAATGTGTAAGGTACAAGTCCTCAGTGTCATCTGGGAAAAATATATCCAGTCAGGAAATGAGCAGAGTACATCTTTAACAGCAGTTCTAATCAATGATAAAAACTATGTAACAGTAAATATATGTGAATATACAAGATGCAACAATAGATACAAGAGATATACAATAAGAAAATACTGGAATAAACACAATAATGAACAATATATCAATGAACAAGAATACTAATGACTAAGTGTGTGAGTACTAGCTTTAACATGTGATCGACTTGGGAACATAATACAAGATTTATGGCCTGGCTAATCATACGTGCGGTATATGATTAACACTATTCAAGAGCAAGACTTGATACAAGGAGGGTATGATCACATATTTACACTAAAATACTTCCCACCCCGACTAGTATAATAGATCCAACCATGGTATGCTATGGCACGAGATTCTCTAGGAAGGTAGCAAATCTCTCCGAGAATCAGTGTCTGTACATGCACAAGATAATCAATGAAACAAGACTTGCACAAGATACACCATATTCAAGGAATAATATCTCATGACGAGATCCGGATATACCAATCCGTGTAACCAACGTGTCAAGAAACATGGATATCTACACTAGATACAATGAACATAGAGGATATCATAAATGAGAAACTATCAGAGAATATACTCGCCTGAAGTCCAATGAATAGTCTCATAGACGTCTGATACGGTGCCTCGGAGACCTAGATATGGAATACAACATCAATACGAGGTTTCAGAAAGAAATAAGTTAAACTAGTCAACTTCTAGGTCAAAAGTCAAACTAGATCAACTCTAAGTCAACAATGGTCAAACTATGGTCAACTATGTCAAACTATGGTCAACTACCTATTTCTAGGTTGTAAAAGTCTAACACCAAGATATTGGGTTCAAATACTAAAGTCTAGGTCATAAACTACATCTTAGGATACCGTATCTCTGGATACGTAAATCAACAGGAAAACATCACGTATTAATATCAAACAATTATTAATTATATAAATCCTAATTACAAACATTAAATAGATACATTGGTTTTGAACCAACTTGGTATCACCACACTAACCCATAATATTGATACCCAAACCCAATACCTTGGGTATCTTCAATTACCTTGGTATTTATCTTGGTATCTCAAGGTAATACCCAATACTTTACTTATGCTAACTACCCTTAATTATAATATATGCTACACTAATTATTATACATATAGTATACTATAATACAAATAGCAATTAGGAACATATATATATATATATATATATATATATATATATATATATATATATATATATATATATATATATATATATTAATTACCATATATACATATATATATATATATATATATATCTATATATATATATATAATTATCTAATATTAAGAAAATTGCCAAACTGTCACTAAAGTCCCGGTATGCTGTCGCTGAAACCGCTGATACTGCTGATACTCGGCTGTTTTAGTGATAGATTCCTGCTGCTGTCTCCAAAGCCGTCACTCTAGCCTCTGATACAACTACTAATACTCTGCTGTTTTAGTGACAGATTTCTGCTGTTGTCGCTGTTGCCCTTTTGCTGCTTTTGCTGTTTCTCTTGCTATTGCTGCTGTGCGTTACTACTGCTACTGCTGCGACGCTTCCTGCTGTCGCTATAGCGGCTGCTGCTACTGTTATTGCTACTGCTGTTGCTTTCAGCGATGCCTGCTGCTGTCGCTATAGCTCCTGCTCTCTATTACACAATATATATATATATATCCAATGCAATATAATATATATATATATATATATATATATATATATATATATATATATATATGTATATATACACACAAGATAATATATATACTAAATATATGCATATAAATACCACTAATAAATACACATACACACACACACACACACATATATATGTACATAATATCTACATAGTAATATACAACTATATACATAATAACATATTTATAACAACATACACATATATACGTACATATAAACATATACACAATATAAAATATACATTATATAATTATAATTATAACACATATAAATATCTACTTAACATATACATATCTATACATACTACCATATATAAATATATCTACATATAGAAGAATAGTTAAATAATAATACATACACATATGGTATATACATAGATACATATATCTAAGACTCAATATTACATATATATATATATATATATATATACATATATATATATATATATATATATATATATATATATATATATATATATAATTACACTTCTCCACAAAATAAGAACACAAAAGAATTAGATCTACAATTAAATTGCACACACATGGAACGTATCACCTCGTATCCCACTAGATCTAGGATACGTATGCGACACGAGTTCACCACACATCCAAACGTATCCCGAAGGACACGAACAAGTCATATATATTATTTATGAACAATACGAAGAGTCAAATATAATTCTACGTGTCCGTGTCAAAATGTGACATGCTCAAAGTCCCGTGTCGGAGGAAACCCCCCCAAATCAACACGTATCACCAAATTGTTGGGATATGTGTCACGTCCCAGTCCCATAATACGTAGGATCAGGAATACGTGACACGCCAGCTACGCATTCGACCAGACTCTGGTCTGACTCAAATACGTATAAGCTGTAATACAAAGGGCACTATCTAGATATTCCATAAATGTAAACCTCTATGTCTCAATCCACAATGTACAACAATATACAAGAGAGAGCTATATGTGCTAAGGTCGGCCGCCCAATAACACACTAACTCGAATAGACTCGAGAATAAGTATGAGTCTATAAAAACTAGGCTACAACAGCAAATGAAATAAATAATGTAAAATAACTGTAATGCCGGTAGATATAATGTGAGTACCTGCTACCATGCTCGCAAGATATGCCACTCCATCAGTATCTCCAAGTGCTCCGTAATCGTCTATGCTGCAAAACTGGCAGGGAACCAGGTCCTCAGAGGGATGTAACAAGGTACAGAAAAATAACGTGCCAGGTAAACAGATAGTACAAGTGTAACAACAGGGTAATCTAGTACAACCAAACAAGTGTGACACAGTTTAAAGACAATGTTCGACGCGTGGGCTGTCCAAAATAAAACCGTAGCTCCGGACACGAAAACACACGGCACGTACCGCAGCTCCGGGCAAAGAGTCACACGGGTGAAACAGCTACACTAGAATACAGGTATCACTAGAAAATACTACATATATATAAGCGCGTGCAGAGTAGCCCAAACGTCTAGTAACTGTCTTTCCCTTCCCAAGCGGTCAATGATTGTGCGTTGAACCTGAACCTCTAACTACAGTCTCGACACAAGGAAATAACTCAACAGACGCGACCCTAAGGTCGTCCCAGTCTCTGGTCATGATGTCAGTATCAGGATACAGGAATCTGGCACGATCACAGTGTATGAGTGTGTCCTGGGGTATCGATGTACTCTGGTACGTGCATCGAGGTGCTATGAAGCATCAGTAATTATTCTAAGACGTTAAGTCGAAAGTCGACACCCGGTTGTGAACCGGATACGGAATATCGAACATCAACAACAATACGCGCACGAGTACATAAAGAACAACAACATCTGTAAACTGAAATACTGGGTGGCAAGGTACACTTGCCTGCGCGCGGCTGCTGGTGACGGGGATCTGGTACCGCGTCCAAGTCCTCAGGTCCGGTAGTACCTAGAGAAGAGGCACAAACCAATAATTAATAATCTATTCTACGACAGACAAGGTTGCGACACACATCTACACCTAGACTCAGTCCCAGCTACGACTCACAGGGTCAAGACACTAGGGAGGTTGACTACAGTTGACTGTCGGTACGATAGTCAAATCAACTAGTCATCAGTACCATATCATCAAGCCATCCTCAAACCACAGTTTATGATTTTTATCCCTTCGCTTTATATTATTGTTACCCAATCACAAAGTACTGTTCCAAATTAATCACCTTAAATTTCCAGTTTCTAATTTACCAATCACACTAGTCCCCAATCCGTCATTCACCTACTATCCTTACTAATCATACATTTAAATCGAGCATTTTACACTACGCATAAATCCTTCATCAATCCCGTGCTCCTCGGTGTTTATCAATGTTCAATCCCTGACAGTATTTACTTATTAAGTATTAGGTCTTCCTCAACCCTTGGTATCATTTCACCCACAATCACTGCTCATCCATACAAATTACCATGTACTTTAGTAAATATGTTAAACCCTAATCTCAATGCCTATCATTCAATTGCATTTTATTATACTGATGGCGAATAAACAAGTTCACCATTAAACCTTAATCTCAAATCATTATAATCCACATTCACCTTAATCATCGTTGGCCTTAATCATCCTTAACCTAAATCACATTCACTTTATTCAATATAAACGTTAATCATCACTTGGAACAAGATTATTTGTGCTTTACCACAACTACACAACATTATTAAACCACCAAACCCTAATAGGTATCTATACATATGCTTAAAATACTACTTAAACTCTAACTACATTAAACCTTATTTAATCCAATCTCAAGTCATTTTCCCATGCTTCTCATCAACATAAAACAATTATATCAACCCTAATACTAAACCTTGGTTAAAACTCAACATGACCAATAATCAAAGATAGGGGGTGAGAGTCGACCTCGTCGATGCTCGCTGGCCGGAGGGGATCGGCTAGGTGGAGGTGATGCAATGGTCAGCAGCTTGCCGGAGCAATGGCCATGGCCTGGCCGGAGGGGAGCTGCACAGCGGATCGCCGGAGAGTGGTGGTGCGGGCTCGTGGAGATGGCCGGAAGAGGGAAAGCACTGCCAGAGTGGGATGGCTTCACTGTCGGGACCAGAGCGTGGAGGCTGCAGCGTCGGAGGGAAGTGCACAGTGGTGGTGGTGATGGGAGCAGACGGGGAGGAGCAGGCCGGACGGGGAGGAGCTGCACCGCGTTGGCAGCAGGCGGCGAGCTGCACTGTCGAAGCGGTCGGACGGAGTGCTGCGGGGGTCTGAACCGGAGTCGAGGGGAACGTTGGACGGTGGAGCGGGTCAGGGTGCTGCGGAGCGACTGTGCTCCTGCCGGAGTAAAGGGAAATGGCTGCACCGGGGGTCGAGACCGGAGCTGCTCAGGGGGTCGGGATCAGCCGCGGGCTCGGCCACGGGGTAGCTCGAGCGACAGGGGAGTGCACAGGCCTACGGGTAGCTCTGCACAGCCGGCGGGAAAGCTCTGCACAGCGCTGCCGGAGGTCGGGTTGTGGGCTCGCCGTGGGGTGGCCGTGAGGTATCTCGACCGGAGTAGGCCGGTTTGTCAGCGGCTCGTGGGGAAGCTCGACATGGAGGAGGAGTCGAGTCAGGAGGTCAGGTTGCGGGATTGGTGGTGGTGTGATCGGATGTGCTCGCTGAAGATGTGTGGTTCTTCCAAGAAGAAGAAGAAGAAGAAGAAGAAGGAAGGAAGAAGGAGAAAGAAGAAGAATGGAAGAAGAATGTACATTGGCTGTGAGTGAATGGATGGAGGAGAGAGAGAGAGAGGGTGGGGTTTCCCAAGTTTGGGGATTAGGGCCGGTTGGGAAGTGTGAGGGTGAGGGTGAGTTGATGGGATGTTTTATAGGGGATTGGGAATTGGATGGAGGGTTGTGATGTTGTCATTCAAAATAGAGGGTGGAGATTTATCATGAAGGGGAGTGGGTTTCTTCATGAAGGGGGTGAGTGGATGGTGAGAATAGGACCCTATTTTGGGACCCTCTCATTTGTTCATGACCAATAGGATGTTGCCACACAATTTAATAATTGCGATTTAGCCCCGTAAATTCGGGAAATTGCATGGACACATAAAATAACGCAAAAATTGCGGAGAAAATTATATTTAAAAATTGTCATGGTGAGGAGGGATTGTGCGTTAGGCACGGGTTTAATTAGGAAGACATTGGAATTAATTTAGGATTAAAATGGGATTTACAAAGTTGGTAATCCCGATTTAAATAGAAATAAAGCGTCCCGCGAATTTAATTTAATTGGGGCCCGTGGGGTAAAAATCCAGAAATGACGCAAAGGCCAAAATTGGTGGGGGCTTGGAGTCAGTCTTGGACCCTTTAGTTGGTCCGGCTCAACGGGTTAAATTGGTATCCCAAAATCGAGGATAACGACACAGGTGTCCGACACGGAATTAAATATGGGTTACGATTTTCGGAATATTGTGCAATTAATTTAGAGCCCACAAAAAATTGATTTTTAACAGTCAGAAAAGTCCAGTGCCTAATTTGGCGAGTTGAGTCGGAAGTACAATAATTGTACGGAATTTATGGGCTGATATTGGGCTCCAAAAAATCAGAAAAAGATAGGGCGCGCCAAGGGTTTTAATTTATTGAATTAAATACCAGATAAAATCCTCTAATATCTAAACCTCGACATCTGCTATCAAAATTTTCCAAATCCACTCTAACTATCTACAGAATAAATCGAGGGGGTTTACATTCTTCCCAACTTAGAAAAATTTTGTCCCCGAAATTAAAAGTAAAGCACGATAATATCTAAAAGAATTTTAAAACAACTGGTAATCAAATGCCGTACGTGAATTCGTACCTTACTCCTCAAATAAGTACGGGAATCGCTGCTGAATAGAATCCTCGCGCTCCCAAGTAGACTCGCCTGGTGAATGGTGCTTACATGCTACTCTAACCAGTCGAATCATTGTTTGTGGTATTAAACGAAAGAATGAAAGTGTATTTCAATGACAGGGTTTATACGAGACCCGTGCCCTTTGGTTTACAAACAAACTTGTATAATTCGATCCTATACGAGGATGCGGGAGTACAATTTATTTAATCTGGGTATAAATTGCTATAGGTGTCTGATCTGCAGTCGATCACTTTAGCCCTTGGACTACACGATGTTGAAGAAGTGCCGTGGAAGACGGGTAGCGGCTCCGAAGGCTGCGAAGGAGGGTGGATGCACGGTGCCAGAGCCGTCGACCCCTACTCTTTGCCTAAGCTCCGGACTCTTCTCTCCTTCTCCTTCTCCTTCTTTCTCTCTCTCTCTCTTTTTACCAATTCTCCGACCTGGTTCGATCTTCCAAATTGTCGACCTTGTTCCCCATTGATAGGGGTCTCTATTTATAGAGTTTTGGTGACAGTGACCACTCCGTCGGTGTAACAACCGAGGAGTGGACAGTACAGCACCCTTTTAAACAACGGTTAAAATAACCAATGCCTGCGCATAAATGACCTTTTGAGTGAGCATGTGACACATGTCCAACTAAGGGGGCAAAATGCGTATATCTGCTGCGAAGATCACGCCGTAGAAGCCACGTAGGTAGGTATCCCTTGTGTAGAAGAGGTTGGCGTAGAAGCCAAATGACTGTCACCCCTGGCGTAGAAGCCAAAATAGGCATAGAAGCCGAACAGGCGTAAAAGCCGAATGGGCATAGAAGCCGAACAGGCATGGAAGCTGAACAGGCATAGAAGCCGAATGGTCGTAGAGACTGAGTGGGCGTTTGAAGCCGAATGAGCACAGATCCTGGATGGGCGTAGAAGCCGCTGCGTACCGTGCCGGAGTGTTGATGTGGACGTCTTCGCCAGAATTACGGCTTTCGAAGGTGTAATCAAATCTCTTACAGAGATTTGCTACCATCCTGTGCATTAAATGCGGAGACGTATTTTGAAGGTCTGCAGCCCTTCTGTGCATCCGTCGCAGAGACGTGTCTTGAGGGAAACTGTCACCGCTCTGTGCAATTTGACGTAGAGACGTACCTCGGGCCCTGTACGAAGTGTAGCTTTTGACGTGGCAGGCGGTTTGTCTACTGCAGAGCGTAAAACAGCTCATGTTTGCCTATGTAAAATAAGACGGCGTATTCCCTTGTACACGAAAGAGCGGTTTACGCTGGGGGGACTTTGGTAACCGACGGTTTGGTGATATTTTAACCAAATCCTCTGCATTAAATGCCGAGATCCGCCATCATACTGTGGGGCGCGTCCCGAGGGGTCTGCCATCATTTCCAGCCGTCGTCTGGGTAGCCGTGCAATACTTTTTGTCAGGAGTCAGAGGCCAGGTTCACTGCGTGACTTGACAGGTTCATTTCGGGGAAAACGAAGCATTCCTCGTATGCATTAACGCTGCTTTGAGAGTGGCTGAGTTTTACGCCATGGAGGCGATGAAGAACTCTCTATCTTACGCTGGAGCGGCCTGGACGTACTGCACTTACGCGGATGGTCCTTTGAGATTTATACTTTATGCTGTGTTTTTAGCGGAGAAAGCTCTGTTGCACGTTTGATGGCTCTGAAGGCCTCTGAAGGCCTCTGTTTACGCTGCTCTGCATCAAGAGGCTGCGTAGATCCTCCCAGCATATTTTTTATGCTTCTATAAGACTCCCTTCAAAGCTTTTAAATTCCTCGGAATTTGAAACGCTTTGAATGAAGCATGAACGGCCCCTCGTAACTCGAAACGTTTCTAAATGGAGCACTAAAACGGTCGATGCAGACTTTATGGCAGATTTATTGGGGACCGTTGTGATCTCTTTTGCCTATAAAAAGGCTGGGGGGGTGATCCTGTTCTCACCACATTCCCATCACCATGCAGAGATGATCGCCGGAGTTCATCGGGTCGACCTGAGGAAGAAGAAGATCATGTTCTTCCAGCATGTAGGGAGCCGAAAAAGATGGCATCTTTGAGCAAATGTCCACTGCAACGATGGATCATGGAAGGATATCTTAGTCTCCCTTGCTCGGGATAATCAGCAACTTTGTATGGCGCTGCTCCTGGAGAGAGGAAGGGTCGTCTTTGACCACACAGCTTGCAAGTGCTGTCTTCTCTCGTTGCCTCCGGTGACGAGAGTCAGACAGACTCGCTCTGTCCCGGCTTGATCGGTGCATGGAGCATGGGATCTGCAAAATCTATGCAGGCCCAGTTCTGTATCCGCCCGCCGATGATCATTGCCCTGTCAGTCAGTTTGCGGCAACTGACCGACTGCTGGAGAAGATGGATGAAGAATTGAAGCCCAGCGAGAACCTGTCAGAACAGCTTCTGGGCAATCTTCAGACGATGATGAGGGGGTATCTCCTTTGTAGACAGAGTTTTCCTCAGATGTAATCATGAAAATAAAAGAAAACCCTTGTAGATTGGATTTTCCTCATATGTAATCATGACTTTGATCTTTTAATAAAATCGTCTTGCTTCTTCATATGATCATCTTGCCATACGTTGCTGTGAAGTCTGAATATGTGTAGCTTCAACACGTCTGAATCTTTACGCCGACTCTGTAGAAAGAGTGCTAGGTCCTGTCCTTTACGCATAGCAAATAGTCCATAGAACGCTGTAGAGCATTTTTGAACATCTTTAGAACTGTCATGTTGCTAGGACTGAGGGATCGTGTAGAGCTCTGAACTTCTGATAAACAGAATTTTTTTTTTGTTCAGACTTCGTCTTCAAGAATGACCTCCCGAGAAATCCCTTGGAACAGGGTCGAGAAATGGCTGTCTAACTGAGTTGCCATCTTTTGATAGACGAGATATTCAGACTGGAGTCTGGATGAACCTCCAATTTTGGACCCGAGAAGAGTAATTTCTTAATGTTTGAACTCTGTATGCTTCGGGTACTTGGGATGCTTTGGGTCAAGAACGAGTATCTTCTGTGTTGAACTCTTTGCAATTGACCGCTTTAGGGACTGTTTCGAATATGCGGAAAGTCGTGGAGCACGAAATCATCAGTCTGTAACCTCTGGGCGTAAAATACCATCGAGCGCGAAATCGTAGACTTGTGGTTCCTGAGCGTGAAGTCGTAGGTTTGTTGCCTCTCGAGCATAAAAGCTACCGAGCACAAAGGCATCCGGGCATAAAACCATAGACTTATAGCTGTCGAACGTAAAGCTGTAGATTCGTAGCCATCGAGCTTAGAAAGCTCCTTTAGCATAGGACTGGAGATCTGTAGCCAGTGAGTGTAGAACACCATCGAGCGTGAAATCGTAGACTTGTGGTTTCTGAGCGTGAAGTCGTAGGTTTGTTGCCTCTCAAGCATAAAAGCTACCGAGCACAAAGGCATCCGGGCATAAAACCATAGACTTATAGCTGTCGAATGTAAAGCTGTAGATTCATAGCCGTCGAGCGTAGAAAGCTCCTTTAGCGTAGAACTGTTTGATTTGTAGCTCCTGAAAAGAAAGTTTCTTCGAGCGTGAAGTTTGCGGATCTGTTGCCTCTGAGCGTAAACTGAGCGCCACCGAGCGTGAGATCGACGATTTGGTATCTGCTGAGCGTAAAGTCATAGGTTTGTGGCCTCTCGAGCATAAAAGCTACCGAGCACAAAGGCATCCGAGCGTAAAACCATAGACTTGTAGCTTGCGAGCGTAAAAACCGTAGATCCGTTGCTGTCGAACGTAGAAAGCTCTTTTAACGTAGAACCCGCTGAACCGTTTTGCACGAAAAACCTTTCGAATTTGCTGACTGTCCGTCTTCCAAGGGTAGTGGGCTGACGTAGCATCCAATCATAACCAATCTGCGAGATTTGGTTAGGGTCTCGAGGAGTTCGTCCGAGGATTCGAGGAGTCGACCCGGACTATATATACCCCAAGTTTTTGAGAGAAAAACTTTTTATCTGTCTTCTGCGAAAGAGAGCTTTCGACTGTTCAAGTTTTTCTTCGTTCCTTCTCCGAGCACTTCGAGTCTTTCAGAAATGGCGCCGAAACAAACCCCCTCCGCTAAGGGAAAGAGCATAGGTTCTTCCTCTCATTCTTCTGCCCCAGCGAGGGAGTCTCTGGTCGGGCAAGGCAAACTTTCTTCCGAGCAAAGTATCCCGCCGACGAGTAGCGCACCCGGCCTTAGAGGTAGAGCCTTTGGGGTGACAAAAACGACCAAAAATCCTTCGCACACGTTGAACGTGACCGCGCTAGGTCATCTTCTGTGCTGATAGCCTCTTTGGAGGAAGATGATGCACGGAGACATTTTCATCTTTTACGCCCACATTTCTAATGTGCCAGCGTAAAGCCTCCATATTTTCGTAGTCCTGAGCGTAAAAGCTCTGGCTACCGATAGTTGGCGTATATCGTAAAATTTGAGTTTAACGCTTGTGGAGGGGACTTCCGACGTAAAATAACCAAATGGTTACGATCCTGCATAGAGCACAGACTGTCGTTTCCTTGGTCTGTACGTTTGTGCAAGATTTGTAATGACATATTTCCCTTGCACTTTTGCAGTTGATCTGGGCGAGTCTCCACTGGCCGAGGTGATGGGCTCCGCTGCTGGGATGCTGCACTCGAACTACCTGGAGGATCTGTCCCACGTGGCATTTCCCATCTCCGGACCCCAGTATCCTGAGGGAAGGGGGTTTCTGATATCGGTTCAGGGCGAGCGGACGCTGTTGAGCATGATTAATGGCGAGCCCCTGACCTACGTAGACGGGGAGCAGTACATAAAGCACTACCATAAAAAGTCAAATTAGAGACGTCTAAAAACGTCGCTAAATAACCAAAAATCGTCGCTAATTAGGTTTAGCGACGTAATTAGCGACGTTTTAAAGCAGTCGGAAAATACCAAGTCGCTAAAACAAAAAACGTCGCTAAACGTCGCTATGCCAACATTTTTTAGCGACTTTAATGTGTCGCTAAATTTAGCGACGTTTTGCGACGCCAAGTCACTAAATAGCGACATTTAAAAGTCGCTAAACGTCGCTGATTAGCGACGTCTATCGCGACGTTACACCGACGTCTTTAATGACCTGGCTATACTGCCATGTCAGCAATTGGCGACGTTTAGCGACGTCATTAGCGATGTCATTAGCGACGTCCTTAGCGACGTTTTACAGCATCGCTAAGTAGCGACGTAATTAGCGACGTAAATTAACGTCGCTAAACGTCGCTAATAACGTCGCTAATTTTTAAAAAAAAATAAAAAAAATAATGTGCAGAAGCAAACATTGGTGATTCCCTGCAGTTTTACATCATCTTCATCATACACACCAACATGATTCAATCTAGTTAACTATATAATCCAATTAAATTAAAGACCACAAGAAGTATCAATCCAATTAAATGTGGATAACTATATAATCCAATTAAATTAACTAAAAAATTAAAGACCACAAGAAGCATCATACATCATGTCTATTGTTGAAGTATCAATAATTCATAAATAATAATAAAAATAACTATACTACTACGGATCTGCAGGAGGCTGACCAGCGGCGCGCTTGAAGGATAACAACTCCTCATACTCGTCCCGTGGAATCGACACCGATGTCGATGGAGGGAACGCCTTTGCGAACTGCAGGAACTGCTGTACACCCTCAATGAATTCATCCCGCACACCGCACATGTCATCAGGATGACGGTTGTACATCCACGAACGATGACGCAGATAGTAATTCATATCCATTTTTAGAAACTTCTGCTAAATTGACAGTATGTATCATATAAATCATTACATGCAAAATTAACCGTACTATAAAAATTATAACTGATATAATACATATTTTTATTTATCAAAACTGTAGCTGCCCCCAACCCCATAGTACTATGAACTGCACTATAAGTGTGCAGTCAACACTACAAATAGTGTGTCATACTATAGAACTGTAGCTGCCCCCAACCACACTCCTAGGTCAGTGTCCGTTATGGGAAAAGCAGTCATGGCATTGCACTAAGGCACCTGGTGCTTGAACAATTTTTGCATCAAAAGTTTCTCAAGTACACGGGCTATTGCTCTATGAAATGGATAACCCCATGCATTATGGCTGTACTCACTCACATTTACCGGCAGATTACTGTACTCCCTTTAGTAAAAAAACCTAACCCCCCAAACTAGCACACTGATACACACATACACTCTTAAGAATTCTGTAATCAAAACTCACCTGGTACCAACAACACCTATTAAGTACTCTAAATTCTATACTTCATATAAACACTCCATCTATACTCATATAAACACTCCATCTATACTCCCAGATATGGGATACACCTATATGAATGCTCAACCTTCACACCTATTACTTATTCTCTTTAACACATATATTCACTCAAACACCTGACTAATACACCTCTTTAAATCAGTCACCCACTGCTACTGCTTACCTTCTTCCTCAATATTTGATTACCCCTTATCCCGAGCCACACACTCATGTGTGCACTATAGTATCACTATGAATACCCAATCTTCTCTCAGATATTGGTGTTATATCTGACACTTGCCCTCATGTCCTTCAAATCATACGAGTTCAAACCCCATCTCAAACACATCCAAATCCTGTCTTGCACTAGTTGCTGACTGGCTCAGTAAGTTGCTGCACAAGGATGCAGTGTTTATACTGTATTAGGACCCCCTCACACCTGCCTGCAGAAGCTAACAACCAACTACAATGCACCTAAACCTTAATGCACACTATGTTCAGCTGTGTAGTGCCTCCCCAAGTTGCCTGTTGCACATTGGGCTGATGTGCCTCAAGTCTCCCCCTGCTCACTGCTAGTAAGCAGTGCTCACTGCTGCTGTTACCTCTCTCGTCGACTTGGGCCAGTCGGCCCTAACCCTAACCCTAACCCTAACCCCATGTCAACAAACCCAACCCTAACCCTAACCCTAGGTCCTGATCAGTGTCTGTGTCAGTGTGTATGTGTGTCGTATCTGTGTCTGTGTCAGTGTCTGTGTGTGTGTCGTGTTTGTGTCAATGTCACATGTGTCCTGTGAGAGAGAGAGAGAGAGAGAGAGAGTAGGGTTTACCGGAGTAGTAGCGGTGGAGAGCGGGTCGACGGAGCGCGGGGGGGGGGGGGAATTTTTTTTCTTTTCGAAATTTTAGCAGATGGGGAAAAATGAAACCGATCCCTAATTAACCAAATTTTAGCGACGTTTAGCGACGTCCAAGAAAAACGTCGCTAATTTAAATTTTAGCGACGTTAATGCGTCGCTAAACACGTTGCTAAATATTTTCAATATTAAGGTCGCTATATACGTCGCTAAACGTCGCTAAATTAGACATATTAGCGACGTTTAGCGACCTAAACTGAACTTATAGCGACTTATCTTTTAAAATCTTAATAAAAGTCGCTAAACGTCGCTAAATGTTGCCATTTAGCGACGTCTAGCGACGTTTTAATAAGGAGTCGCTAATTTTATATTATTAGCGACGTTTCTTTTGACGTCGCTAAAATACGTTGCTAAGACCGCTTTTTCTAGTAGTTAAGCCGGCTTTCCTCTTTGGGGACATGATTGACAAACAGTCCCAGACGAGGCCCAAGAGGGAGCCCTGGGTTTTCTCTGCTGGGAATTTGGTTTTGTATTTGCCAACGATGCCGAGGGATTATCCCATCTCGGCCTTCTTCCATGCGATGCATCCTAGGAAGATGTCATGGATGCTGACTCCTGATCTTCACGGTAAGCCGGGGAAGATCTTTCATCTCAAAGGAGCTGACCGGGGGTCGTTTGTCAGTCGCCCTTCCGGCTTTGTGACGTTGTTCCGGGGACTGTGCCCGGGTAGTGTCCTGAGTGAAGACAGCTCGGTGGTCCAGCCGGTCCAATTGCCGACCTTCTGCAACGACTTTATGGGATAAGGTGGGGTATATCCCAAGGAGAATCCTCGATGTAATGGGTGGATCGCCCCAACAAACTCCCGATGGACATGCCTAGCGGGCTGGGCCTTGAAGCACTTCCGGAGAGAGCTGGAGGTCATTGGGCTATATGCCGCTGTGAGTGCGACGAGCGTCGGGTTGCCTCCGAATCCTAACTTGTTCCTGGCGCTGATGGAGCGGTACATTCCGCTCACTGGGACCTTTGCCACCCCACTAGGGGAGTTGGGATTGGCGCTCCACGAGATGGCAGTTGTCTCGAGACTGCCGATGGGGGATACCCCCTATGAAGAGTATGTTCCCACCAACCGGGAGTTGGGGGATTTGGACCCTCGGGTGGCGGAAGTATATCAGGAGCTGATGTGTCAATACTTCGTGTGCACCACTTTTTATAACGAGCCTTCTGATTTGGCTCATACCACCAAGTGGATGTCCTACCTCTTCTTTCATCGAGCTAGGGCTGCCAAGTCGGAGAAAGCCTCGGGGGGCAAAAATGAGCCCGTGAACTGTTTGGGCGTGCTTAGCGCCCAGGTCGTTGAGGGTCTTATGGAGGAGGCCGCAGCTCCGGATCAGATTCTCGTCGAGGGGGTAGGAAAGTACCCCGAAGGCACTAAGGCCTGTAGTTACTTGAGGTGCTGTCGCCGACCTCTGTCTAAGGAAGCCCAGTTGGCTGGTTTCCTCTCCATATGGCTGCGTCGAGTAGTAGTGCCCGACACAGCATCCGCGGACCGTATTCACCGGAATATCCTGTGGCCGGCAGTGCGCCTGGTGTTCGGGGCAAGACTGGACTTGCTTCTCGCCATGGTGTGCCGTATACAGGCTGGCTTGAGAGCCATAACTGATGGGTTGCTCGTCGACGAAGCTCGGCGTGAGAATTTTCCCAGGGTGGAGTTACCATACCTATACTTGATGGGATGGTTAATTCTCCATAATCCCCGGGTGATGTCTCCTGGCTTCGGCAGCAGCTCGGGGGGTATATTCTTGCTGAATTACAAGGATTCCTCCTGGAATGTGAACACAGTCTTAGACTGTCGGCTGGTGTTGAACCTCAGCCACGGCTGGAAGATCCTCTGCATTGTTCCCTCCATTCATCGCAATCAATCAGGGGTACGGCTTGAGGATTCAGGTGGAGAGAAGATCGACCTTTCCCCGGAAGCTTTTAACTGTTTGGTCTGTATTAGACCCTCCCATCTGCTATATAGGAGCGAAGACTATTATTTCTTCGAGCCCTACTTGCCTAGTCGGTTTGCCTGGCAGTTTGGGTACGATCAGTTGCACGTGGGCAATGCCGTCACCAGCTTTAGGTCCAGGGGCGGACTCATTGATGGAGCTAGAGGGTGGCGATATTTCCTCATGGGTTGTACGGGGGCAATCTTTATCGTACCGGTCGTTACAACCTCCACGGAGCTCCGCATTCTCCATTCTTACGCCCAGTTCTATGTGGCGATTAACACCTTCCATCGTGATTTTGACACGCATGGTAGCTTCAGGGTGCCTTCTCCCAAGCCTGGGGGAAGAGTTGACGTCCCCTCGGTTTCTTCGGACGAGGGCAAGGAGTCTGGTACTCCGGATGAGCCTCTGGTGTCGGTGCCGAGGTGCGAAGTGTCTCCGCCTACGGGGGCTTTGGTAGTCTCTTCTGGGAAGCGACGGGCTTCTGCTCCGAAGGAGGTTTCTCTTCGTAAGAGGAGGAAGGAGACGGTTGCTTGTCCTCTCCGCATTCTTGGTGTTGAGGCTCCCGGGAGTGAGCCTGCCTATCCCCATATCAGGGATGATTCTTTGGCTGAAGGTTCCTCGCCTTTTAGAGAGGGACCTTCTACACTTCCGGCCGGCGGCGCCGGAGAATCCTCACTAGAGGTTGCTATCGTGGCTGTTGCTCCAGGTAGCGGAGCGAGGTTGCCTGTGTGGTCGAGGCAGATGGGAGAATCTTTCCCGAGGTCAGCAGCAGGAAAAACTCCCGTCGTGTCAGCGAGCACGTCTGGCGAGATTCCAGCTGATGAACCTAGACCGCATCTCGGTGGAGGCTTGATGGAACTCTTGGTGATATCGGTCGGCCCACCTCCTTCTCCAGGTATGACGGTTCGCATTGCATCATTAAGGCGTGGTTTAGCTACCTCGGGTGCGGATGCGTCGTATATGCCGTTGGCTCCGGGTAAATATCGTCTTTATGTCTCTCTTTAGAGAGATTATCATCATACTGATATTAACTTTCTTGTCCTCTTTTCAGGGGATAGCGCCCACGGGGAGTATAGCGTTGAAGCGCATTCTGGCTCCGCTCGGGCTCCTGATGATGATACGGAGGCATCCGACTTCGATGAGGAAGTGGCTTCGGGGGCCAGTACGCCCGGAGAAGTTTCGTCACCTCAAGAGGAGGATGAACCCGTCGTCGTGACCTTGCCTCTTATGAGTGTGGCGATAACTTCGACCACCGTTGCCGCACCTTCTTCGGTCGCGCCATGCGTCGATGCGACGGCTGTGGCCACCTCGTCTGCAATTATCCCTGGAGAGGGACTTGCTGATATTGCGGCCGCTCCCGACGTCCAGTCGGATCTAGTTGCGTTGACCGAGCAACATACCAGCCTCTTCTACACCGGTTTGAAAACGATAATATCAATGGTGTTAGCGAAGAGTCTAGATTTCGAGCGCCTGAAGAAGACTTCTCTTGCTTCGATCGGGGTCATCAGGGAGCTCGACGATTCTGGGGTAGCTGACGCCCTGGAGGCGGTGGTTAATGGGTTAGAGCAACCCATTACCGAATACTTGCAGCTGACTCGGGGCAGCCTCGATGCTGATGTCCAGGCTCGGTTCGACCTCATGACTGCGCGGCTTGCTACAAAGCTGGAAAGCTTAGACAACTCCATCCAGAAGCATAAGCTGGAGATGGATAGGAGAAAAGCTGTCCTGGAAGAGGCTCTTGCTGTTAAGACGCAGTGTCGATCCGAGCATGAAGAAAATGCGACGAGGGTCTCCAAGCTGAAGGAAAAACTCGCTCGGGCAGAGGAGTGGGCTTCTCAGTCGCTGGCGGGTCTAGAGGTAGCAGCTGGTCGTCTGAGCGCAGCGCGACAGGACTTGGACCGTACAGAAGCTGCTCGTGCGGGCTGTCTTCGGGCAAAGGCCGATCTAACCCTTACAAACACTCCCGAGGCACGGCTGGAGCAGGCTCGCGCTGACGCCTTGGCTCTTAGGAATGAGAGGATAGCTGTACTGGAGCGGCTAATTCGCAATCTGACTACTCCGCCATCATGATGTATCCTTTTCCTTTTTGCTTGCCCAGATGTAATTCTGCCTCCCTTTTGGGAATAAATAAAGGCGACTCCTTTCTGACTTTTGTGGACCCGTCATTTCGGAATGTAAATGACAGTTTTTAGGCGAGAGTAATATCAGAGGTAGTATAGACATGATAAACTCTCGATAACCTTTTAGCGGAACTTCTATTCAGAGGTCTTACGGACATGATAGAGTGTAACCCAACTAATTGCGTTCTGGAAGTAGTTTTGTCAGAATCGAGATCCTCGTTATATTCCACTCGAGCGGGGGAGATTAAGCATATTACCTCTTCAGGAATTTACCGTTGATAGGATCCATTAACAGGTCTCCGTTAGGCTGGGCTAACCTGTAAGCGCCATTCGAGAACATTGTCTCGATCACATAAGGGCCTTCCCACTTGGGCTGGAATTTGCCTTTACTTCTGTGAGTAAGAATCATCGGCCTTCTTACGGCTAGAACTAGCTCGCCGACTTTGAACACCCTTTCCTTCACTTTATGATTGAAAGCTCTAGAAATGCGTGCTTGGTAGAGCCCGATGCACTGTTGAGCTTGGAGGCGTTTCTCATCTAATTCTTCCAGCTCTTGTAGCCTTAATAGGTCATTCTTTTTTTGAGTCAACTCATTAGTTACGGCTATCCTGAGCGACGGGATCTGGATTTCAATGGAGAGAACCGCTTCGCTCCCGTAGACCAGCGAGAATGGGGTGCAGCCTGTCGGCGTCCGTACCGTTGTGCGGTATGCCCAGAGACATTCGCCCAGCTTCTCGTTCCAGTCTTTTTTGTTTAAAGAGACGAATTTCTTCAAGAGTTTGATAATGGTTTTGTTGAAAGCTTCCGCCAAACCATTAGCAGCTGGATAGTATGCCGTAGAGGCAATATTGCGTATTCGATTTTTATCGCAAAATCGATGAAACGCTTGGCTGATGAACTGAGGCCCATTGTCATGAATTATCCTCCGGGGTACCCCGAAGCGATAAATGATGTGATACTTGATGAAGCTGATCATATTAGATGCCTTTACCTCAGCGAGAGGGATTGCCTCTGCCCATTTGGAGAAGTAATCCGTGATGGCCAGTATGAACTGGTGACCCCTGGAAGAAGACGGGTGAATAGGACCGATGATATCCATACCCCATGCTTCGAAAGGCCAGGATGCGACCGTGAGATGTAGATGTTCGGACGGTTGATGTATGAAGTCTGCATGAACCTGACAGGCTCTGCAATGTCTTGCATACCGTATTGCATCTGCGATCATAGTAGGCCAGTAATAGCCCATTCTCCTGATGCGATCCTGTAGCTTAGGACCGGGTTGATGCGCTCCGCACACGCCATCGTGAGCTTCACGGATAATCTGCTGTGCTTCGTCGTTAGAGAGGCATCTCAATAGTAATACGTCGTAGGTCCGACGATATAGGCTTTGTGAAGATGCATCGAAGTAGAAGCGTAGTGATCGTCTCTTGACGGATACTGCTTCTTTGGGGTCCTCCGGCAAGATTCTGTATGCCACAAAAACTATGAAGGGACTTGTCCAATCTCTCGTAGGAGGATCGGTGTTGACAGCGTAGTTGCGTTCTATGTGACAGCTATTCTTTACACAGAATAAGTCTCTGTTAAGAAGGATTACCGAATCCTGCCTTCTTACGGGAGTAGCTAAATCTGCCGCTAGACTGGCTAGGGCATCAGCTTCCAGATTCTGAGATCGAGGTACATGCTCTAGGAAGAACTCCTTGAATGTCATGGCTATCTCGACCGTCGCTTGGTGATAGGGGATGAGGTCTGGATTCCGGACTTCATATATTCCCCTGACTTGATTGACGATAAGCAGAGAATCACCAAAAGCTTCCAGGGACTCTACCCCCAACTCTTTAGCAACTTGGAGCCCTATTAGTAGAGCGTTGTACTCCACCACATTGTTGGAGCAGGGCTCGCTAAGAGAATATGCTCGGTAGATGACGAGCTGATCAGGGGCGACCAGGACAACTCCTACTCCCGAAATGATGTTTTCCTTAGGATCGGTTCTGGAGGCGCCGTCGAAGAACAGTTGCCATGCGTCACCTTTTATTGCGGAATTACATTCTACAACTTCGTCGGGAATGTCTTCGTATAATTTGGAGGCCTCCGGGATCGGATGAGCAGCTAGGAAGTCGGCCAGCGCTTGGCCTTTGATGGACTTCTGCGGTACGTATACCATGTCATATGGTGTTAACAGCATCGCCCAAGTTGCGAGTCGGGAATTAAGAACGCTCGGCTTGCTCATCAGTACTCGAAGAGGGTTAATCCTGGAGATGATGTGGATAGTCTGGCCGGCGACGTAGTGCTGCGTCTTTTGGATAGCGAACATCAGAGCCAAGCATTCTTTCTCCACTGGGTTGTACCGGTATTCGGCTCCGACCATCATCCTGCTGAGGTAGTAGATAGCCTGTTCATGCCCTACATCGTTCTTCTGTGCGAGAAGAGCTCCTAGCGAATGATCCATTGCTCGGACGTACAGCAAGAACGGTTTTCCCATAACGGGAGACACCAGAACTGGTGGACTGGTGAGGTAGCGCTTGATATCTCCGAACGCTTGCTGGCAGGTTTTGTCCCATACGAAGGATTCACCTTTCTTCATGAGATGAGAGAAGGGCTGACATCTCCCCGAGAGGTTGGATATGAATCGCCGGATGTAAGCCAGACGTCCTTGAAATCCCCTGAGTTTCCTCAGATTATGGGGCGGTCGCATTTCCACGATTGCCTGGACTTTATCAGGGTCCACTTGGATGTCTTTGGCGGTAATGACAAATTCCAGCAATTTGCCACTAGATACACCCAGAAAGGACTTCGTAGGGTTCATCTTGAGTTGATGTTGGCGCATTAACTCGAATACCGTCCTCAGGTCTTGAATATGATCACCTTTGAGGCGGCTCTTGACGGCTATGCCGTCCACATAACATTCCACTGTTTTGCATAAATGCTCGTGGAATATGTTACTCATAGCTCGTTGGTATGTAGCCCCGGCGTTCTTCAATCCGAAGGGCATGACCGTGTAGCAATATACTCCCAATGGTGTCCGGAAGGCGGTGTGCTTCTCATCTTCAGGATGCATCTTGATCTGATTATACCCTGAGAACCCGTCCATAAAAGACATGCGTTCAAAGCCGCAGGTGTTGTCGATCATGATGTCCGTGATGGGAAGAGGGAATTCATCCTTGGGGCAGGCCGCATTCAGATCTCGGTAATCGATGCAGATATATACCTTTCTATTTTTCTTCATGACTGGGACAATATTGGCGACCCAGTCGGGATGTTGTTCTTTCCGGATGAAATCGCAGGCTATTAACTTCTTGACTTCAGCTTCGATGGCGTCCATCATATCTAAAAGGAACCGGCGTTGGTGCTGCTTTACTGGCTTCGAATCGGTCAATATATTGAGCTTGTGAGTAGCTACTTTCGGGTCCAGGCCTGGTATGTCCTCATAATTTCATGCAAAGACGTCGATGTATTCCTTTATCAGCTGTATAACTTCTTTCCTTTCAGCTGGGGGAAGGTTGTTACTGATAAATATTTGCTTCGGCAAAAGTTCACCCCCAACATCGATCTGGATAACTTTGTCTTAGGTGGGAGGTTCTCTTTGCTCGAAGCGGAATTCCCACTGTGTATCCATTTGCTGAGCCCAAGAGTCATTCTCAAACGGCTCTGAATCCTGCTCATCTGCTCCTGAGGGATCTGTCACCACCATATTTACTGATAGTGTTTGTTCGAGAGCATCAGGTGAGTCGGGGGGCGACGAGCCGTTCTGGTAGGAGGAAGAGATGTCCTCGTCTGACTTAGAAGTCGCAAGGGCGGTGGCATATCCTAATCCGAAACGGGTCTGTTGATAGCGGGTGTTGCCGCGCGGCGGTATTCGTCTGCCTCTTCCGTAGTTGAGGCCTGGCTTCCGCTTTAAGTCGTAGCCCATGTTTTGCATGATTTTTAGCGCTTGAGGGCTGTATCGGTGAACCTGCATTCTCCCAGTATCATTGTCGAAAGGATCTTCCTGGGCAGTCGGTTGATTGCGCATGCGGCCGAAGACTATCGAACGCTGGCTGCTGCAGGTAGGCGGGACGATGAAGATAGAATCCTCGTGTGGCCCATATGTCGTGACGACGTTGGATGATGATGCCACTTCCCAGACATACGGACGGTAGGAGTTTATAGCTTCCAAGAATTTTCGTGCTATTGGTTCTACTTCGTCATGGGGAGTGGATTCCTGTTTCGGAATTTGAGCACCGATGTACCGAAAAAGAGGATGTTTATTATCATCTGGAACTCCGTTCCTGGTTGCGCTTACATCAGTCGGCTGCCTGTTGTGCCGAAGATTGATGGCCAAGGGTGGAGGCTTCCGGTTTAAAGTGATTACCAGAGGATCACTCCCTTCTCTTGACTTGGTTTTGTTAAGGTGGATACCATTGGCTCTATGGCTCTTGGACGAGTGGTTCGTCCTTTCACTTTGATCGACAGCGGCAGTGTGGTAGAGGGCTCTTCTGGCTCTTGGACGAGTGGTCCGTCTTTGGCCTCGCTTGGCACTTCTTCCGTGTGGTCTTGGAAGTACAACACGGCATCAGAATAGTAGGATTCTACTCCTTTAAACGGGTTTAGGTCAGCCACCTCCGTTTGTACGGTTCCTTGTGCGTCTACATATTTAAGACATTGATGTAGGGTTGAAGGAACGATGTTGTGGTCATGGATCCACGGTCTTCCCAGCAAAATATTGTAGGATACCTCTGAATCGATGACGTAACATGTGGCCACCGATCTAAGGTTGCCGATCTGGATTCTCAAGCGGATCTTCCCCAATGGCTTACTTCTTCCAACGTTGAAACCCACGATTGTAGTGGTAGTGTAAGCCAGTTCGCTGGTAGGAATTCTTAGCGGCCTGAGCAGACTGTGAGGGATGATGCTGATCGACGACCCCGGATCTATGTGAATCCGGTCGACCTCCATGGAACCGACGTACCCGGTATAATAGAGAGGCCTGTCATGTCTGTTATGTTTTAACAACATGTCGTCTTGAGTGAAAGTGATATTTGGGACTACCTCCATCACGTTGTGGCATTGAGGACACGCCACTGGCTCCTCGTCGGGGGACTTGAGCTGGGTCAAGTATACCTCCGCCTGCATCAGTGCTTCACTCAGGGCTAGACGAGTGTCCGGGGAGAGCCTGAGTAGCTCAAAGATGGACAACCTGGCCGGCGTTTTGGCTAGTTGGGCCAGGATGTCAAATTCGTACGGCTTCTCTAATCCTTTGCTTGGAATGTTTTTTACTGGTTTATCAAAGCGTACTTCTCTCTGCTTCCCCTTTTCCGCCGGAGTAGGTTTCGCAGGGCTGATGTTTTGCATGGCGGGACCTTGTTCTGAAGGTTTGGCGGCTGGAGCGTCAGTCGGCGCGCCTTCCTGACCTGCTCCATTGTCGTTGAGGTAGGCCTTCCTTGAACGGGTTGCGACAAATACTTCGTCTTCGTCCGATGCAGAAGAAGTTGCGACCATGTGGCATGGTCTACATTTGGGGCTCTTCTTGGTCTCTTCCTCGAGCTCTGACACCAAATCTGGATGAACCCACATGATTTTGCCCTGCCGGATGGTCAGGGGTACTAGGTCTTGATTTTGATCTCTAGAGGGAGGGAGATTGACGATGTCCATCGTAGCTCGGGAAATGGGCGTGACACCGTTCATGACCTCTTGGGAAGGTAGATCGCCGAACCGTAGAGAGATCATGTTGGCCGTGACCGTCTTCTCGGCGTTGTGCAGAGTGATGGCCTTAGCATCGATCAACCCCTGGATCCTCCTCTTCAGTATGTAACACGCCTTTGTTGGGTGGTGTACGTATCTGTGGAAGATACAGTATTTGGGGTCGTCAGTACTGCCGGCTTCTTGGGGCCACCTTACCTCTGGAAGGGTGATCTTGCCGCTTTTGACGAGACATTCGAATATACTAGGGATATCGTCATCGTCGAAAGAGTAGACTTCGACGGGCCTGAAAGTCCCGGGCTTCGTCTGCGTGGTCGCCACCGTCTTTTGTCTAGACGTATTGACTGTCAGAGCTTCTTTTCCCTTGGATCTGCGAGGATGGTCGCTGCTGGGAGATGAACTTTTGCCTTTATCGGAGGCGGAGATCATGATGCCATTGTCGCGCGCCTTGCGACTGTTGTCTTCGGCGGCCACTGCCGAGACGATGAACGAAGGCCACTCATGGAACTGATATGGTCCTGTAAACACCGAGACTACAGGAAGGAGGTTCTTCCTACAAGTGTCTACTAACGCCGAGTCTGGAACTCCTGGAGGCATTTGTAAGGTGGCCTGACGAAAACGTTCGACGAAGGTGCGAACGTCCTCCTTTTCCCTTTGTTTGACTTCGATGAGAGAGGACATAGACATGTCCATCCCACCCTCGTAGAATCGCGTGAAGAATAAAGCTTTGAAGTCTTCGAAGGAAGTAATGCAGTTGTCCGCCAAGCTACGGTACCACTGATAGGCTACTCCTGAGAGGCAGCCTTTGAACACCCGAGTGAGGAGGGCGTCATTCCCTTGTAGCAATACTGTCATCATACTGAAATAGTTTATGTATTGACTGGGCGATATTTTTTCTTCGAACAGAGCCATAGTCTGAGGCTTGTACTTCGGAGGAAAAGGGACTTCTTTCCAGATAACTGGGTAGGGTTGGTTGATTTCCAGTTTTTTGAGCTGATCTTTGTGCTTCAAGGCGTCGAACTCGGCTTTCAATTCCCGTACTGCCTGCATCAGATTTTCGGTCGGAAGCGGGGCTACGGAGTGGTGCGGAGTTGGTTGTATCGTAACTCCAGCGGGAGGTAAGGCATTCCCTGAGTGAGGAAGCGGAGGAACTGCTGACTCTTGATCTAGCGTAGGCTCTTGGCTCGGGTTGGATGGTGGTAAGTCCACCCCCACACGTATCTGAGTTGGCGAGACCAATGCTTGAGCCATGGCAGTTGCGTGCTGAGCTAGCATCATCCGGTGCATATTCTCCATCGTGGATTGCATTTGTCTCAGAGATGTTTCCAGCATAGTGATGCGTTGTTCCGCGTTTCCTGACGGCGAAGCTTCCTCGCGTTCGTCTTCAATGGCGTAGACTCCCATTTCCCTGGGCGTCCTCGAAGGATAAGTATAGGTCGCTGCAGAAGTCGACTCTATACTCTCAGCATCTGATCTGGGAGATTGGCGACCCCCAGTGTCGGAATCAGATGAGTACGAAGCCGGTTGCTATGACCTTGCACGGGTGTTTTGGAACACCCCAGCTTCAGTGTTCCTGAGGAGGTCTTCGAATCTTCTTCGGCTCGGAGGCCCTACGGGATGACGTCTTGAGCTCGGCCCTCCTCTAGGTATGTGAGAAGCCATATTCACGGACGCATACGCGGGCTCTTCTTCCGGGAAAGACTGAGAGTAGCTCAACCGGTCGAAAACCGACCGTTTTGCCTTAGAACAGCAACAGTCGATCATAATTTTATGACTATTACAACATTGCTCGCTAGGGGGCGTAATAGACATGTTGGAAGGTCCCCTCTCCTTACGCTTCTGGATTAAGTATTTGCGCAGGTCAGGGGGTAGCAACTTGAGCTTGTTTTACGTCGTTGGACTTTGCCTGGCGTAAATTGGAGATTCGCTCAGAGTGGCATAAGGCTGAAGAGGTCCTCAGCTGGCCGTCGGCTTCCCGCGTAATTCGGAGGGTAGGCAGATTGCTCCTTCGTTGGCGTAACGGCCGAGGAGTCGAGTATTCCGCTGCCTGCTTCCCTTTGCGGAAATCACGGCGTTCATCTGGTTCCTCGTAGAGGTCAGATATTGTCTGTCCTGGCGCTGAGACATCACCAGAAGTTTGGTCTGTACCGCGCGTAGCGGGAGACTGGTTTCTACGCGTAGAGTGCAGTGGATACTTCTGGGTTAGTGCTGAGGCTTTGCCCAAAGTTTTGTCTGTACCGCGCGTAGCGGGAGACTGATTTCTGCGCGTAAAGCGCAGTGGATACTCCTGTGTTAGCACTGAGGCTTTGCCCAAAGTTTTGTCTGTACCGCGCATAGCGGGAGACTGAATTTTACGTGCGGGGCACGGAGGGAGCGATGCTACCACCTCATTGGTCGGAGAGATCGGAGAGTCCATAGGAACGGCGGAGGATGTCTTGGGCATCCACACTTTGTGCAGCTTCCTGTTGTCTTGGACGGAGAGAGAGTGAGAGCTACCCCCAGTCCGAAGCATGTCTTTGTAGGCAGACTGGTCAAATTGGACGACCAGTGTCTTCTTTACGGATCCCACGGATACCGCATCGTGTTGAGCAATTACTTCCTCGTCAGAAGAGAAAGATGTCCCCAGCAGAGTCGCCATCTTGTTTGTCGTATTAAACGAAAGAATAAAAGTGTATTTCAATGACAGGGTTTGTACGAGACCCGTGCCCTTTGGTTTACAAACAAACTTGTACAATTCGATCCTATACGAGGATGCGGGAGTACAATTTATTTAATCTGGATATAAATTGCTATAGGTGTCTGATCTGCAGTCGATCACTTTAGCCCTTGGACTACACGATGTTGAAGAAGTGCCGTAGAAGATGGGTAGCGGCTCCGAAGGCTGCGAAGGAGGGTGGATGCACGGTGCCAGAGCCGTCGACCCCTACTCTTTGCCTGAGCTCCGGACTCTTCTCTCCTTCTTCTTCTTCTCTCTCTCTCTCTCTCTCTCTCTCTCTCTTTTTACCAATTCTCCGACCTGGTTCGATCTTCCAAATTGTCGACCTTGTTCCCCATTGATAGAGGTCTCTATTTATAAAGTTTTGGTGACAGTGACCACTCCGTCGGTGTAACAACAGAGGAGTAGATAGTACAACACCCTTTTATACAACGGTTAAAATAACCAATGCCTGCGCATAAATGACCTTTTGAGTGAGCATGTGACATGTGTCCAACTAAGGGGACAAAACGTGTATATCTGCTGCGAAGATCACGCCGTAGAAGCCACGTAGGTAGGTATCCCTTGTGTAGAAGAGGTTGGCGTAGAAGCCAAATGATTGTCACCCCTGGCGTAGAAGCCAAAATAGGCATAGAAGCCGAACAGGCATAGAAGCCGAATGGGCATAGAAGCCGAACAGGCATGGAAGCCGAACAGGCATAGAAGCCGAATGATCGTAGAGGCTGAGTGGGCGTTTGAAGCCGAATGAGCACAGATTCTGGATGGGCGTAGAAGCCGCTGCGTACCGTGCCAGAGTGTTGATGTGGACGTCTTCGCCAGAATTACGGCTTTCGAAGGTGTAATCAAATCTCTTACATAGATTTGCTACCATCCTGTGCATTAAATGCGGAGACGTGTTTTGAAGGTCTGCAGCCCTTCTGTGCATCCGTCGCAGAGACGTGTCTTGAGGGAAACTGTCACCGCTCTGTGCAATTTGACGTAGAGACGTGCCTCAGGCCCTGTACGAAGTGTAGCTTTTGACGTGGCAGGCGGTTTGTCTACTGCAGAGCGTAAAACAGCTCATGTTTGCCTGTGTAAAGTAAGGCGGCGTATTCCCTTGTACGCGAAAGAGCGGTTTACGCTGGGGGGACTTTGGCAACCGACGGTTTGGTGATATTTTAACCAAATCCTCTGCATTAAATGCCGAGATCCGCCATCATACTGTGGGGCGCGTCCCGAGGGGTCTGCCATCATTTCCAGCAGTCGTCTGGGTAGCCGTGCAGCACTTTTTGTCAGGAGTCAGAGGCCAGGTTCATTGCGTGACTTGACAGGTTCATTTCAGGAAAAACGAAGCGTTCCTCGTACGCATTAACGCTGCTTTGAGAGCGGCTGAGTTTTACGCCATGGAGGCGATGAAGAACTCTCTATCTTACGCTGGAGCGGCCTGGACGTACTGCACTTACGCGGATGTTCCTTTGAGCTTTATACTTCATGCTGTATTTTTAGCGGAGAAAGCTCTGTTGCATGTTTGATGGCTCTGAAGGCCTCTGTTTACGCTGCTCTGCATCAAGAGGCTGCGTAGATCCTCCCAGTGTATTTTTCATGCTTCTACAATCGTCTGCCCTCTCAAAGTCTTCTCGAGGATCTCAACTGGCTGCTCTACGTAAGACAGGCTGGGCCCGACTGTAATCTCCGAATGATCAAGCACGTGGCTAGGGTCTGCGACATATCTCCTCAGCTGCGATACGTGAAATACGTCATGTACTCCCTCTAATGATGGAGGTAATGCAAGACGGTACGCCACTTCGCCAACTCGTTCCAAAATGTCAAAAGGTCCAATATACCTCGGACTCAGCTTGCCTCTGCCTCTTAATCTGATGGTACCACGAGTGGGCGATATCCTCAAGAATACGTGGTCACCCTTCTTGAATTCCAATGGTCTGCGGTGCGCATCTGCCCAGTATTTCTGTCTGTCCTGTGCTGCGCGCAGGTGGCTCTGAATCTGTTTGACCTTCTCTACTGTCCGTGTCACCAATTCTGGACCAAGTATCTGACGCTCTCCCACGTCACTCCAACAAACTGGCGACCTGCATTTCCTGTCGTAAAGTGCCTCATAAGGTGCCATCTGTATGCTGGCCTGGTAATTGTTATTGTAGGAGAATTCTACCAAGTGTAGATGGTCCTCCCAAGATCCTCTAAAATCAATCATGCACGCTCTCAACATATCCTCTAATATCTGTATCGTGCGCTCTAACTGTCCATCAGTCTGTGGATGATACGTAGTGCTAAACTTGAGTCGAGTTCCTAAGCTCTCCTGCATACTCCGCCAAAAATATGACGTAAATCTGGAATCACGATCCGATACGATGCTGACAGGCACTCCATGTAATCGTACTATCTGCTTCATATACATGTCAGCTAGTATCTCTGTGGATTGCCCAACTCGGAAGGGCAAGAAATGTGCAGACTTGGTGAGTCTGTCTACGACAATCCAAACTGCATCCTTCCCTCTATGGCTTCGCAAAAATCCCGTGACGAAGTCCATGGTAATGTGTTCCCACTTTCACTCGTGAATGGGATGCAACTGCAATAGTCCTGCAGTCCTCTGATGTTCAGCCTTGATTTGCTGACAAACTAAACATTTCGTCACGAATCTTGCAATTTCTCTCTTTATCCCATACTACTAGTAATGTTGCCTCGAATCTCGGTACATCTTCGTACCTTCGGGATGAATGGAATAAATCGAGCTATGAGCCTCGGTCATCAACTCTGGGCGTAGCTCACCACTCGGAACATATAGGCGATCTCCGCACCTCAACGTTCCGTCTTCATGAATCTTGAATCCCGTTTGCATGTCGGCCTCTGTCCTTTCTCGCAGTCGTTTAAATCTCGTGTCCGTAGGCAATGCTGCCATGATCCTCTCAACCAAAGTAGACTGAACCTCAAAACTGGCCATCTGTCCATCCATACCTGGCAATACAATCTCAATCCTGAGTTCCTGGAAATCCTCTAACAACTGGCGGTGAGTCATAAACTACATTTGTCTTGCCAGAGTGGTTCTGCAACTTGATCTGTCATAAATTCTAGCTAATGCCTTTGTCTCATGTTGAGTTCCTTCTGCGTGTAGGCATTCTTCAGACTTTCTGTATTTTGTATAAATTTCAACATCTGTTCTACATAAAGGTAGTGTCACCATCGCTTTAGTGCAATTATCACTGCAGCTAGCCCTAGATCGTGTGTCTGATAGTTCTTCTCAAGAACTCTCAGCTGTCCTGATGTGTAGACTATCTATTCCATCTGAACATAACTTATATTTGCTGAGCTTGGCTTACAGCCTCTCATCTCTCAGCATCTCCCACACAATCTTGAGATGTCTCTCGTGCTTCTCCTGGTTCTCGGAATATATCAAGACGTCGATGAACACCACCATGAACTTATCCATGTACTGGTGGAAAACCTTATTCCTCAAGCTCATAAATTCTGCTGGTGCATTGGTCAAACGAAACGGTCATGACTAGAAACTCATAGAGCACATACTTTGCCCGAAGTACCATCTTCGGAATGTCTTCTCTCCGTACCTTGATCTGATGATAGCCTGATCTGAGATCGATCTTCGAGAATACATATGCGCCACTTAGCTGATTCAACTGTACTGTCCTGTCTTTCTTTGGCACAATTAAGATGGGTTTTCCCCCCCCATGGAGATATACTAGCCCGACTAAAACTCTTGTCCAAGTGATCCTCTACATGGATCTTCAACTCAACCAACTATTTCGGTGCTAGTCTGAAGACGAGAGAATAACTGGCTCGGCTCTGGAAATCCACTCTTTAACAAACTCCATCTCTCTGTCAGGTGGCAGGCCTAGAAGATCCTCTAGAAATACATCCTCAAATCCTGATATAACATGGTGGTATACTGGTTCACCTCCTGCATTGTATACCCCTAAGGTAGATGGGCACCATACTCCTAGGCTCCCTGAACTCAACTCAGGGTAACCTGGTGGCCTAAAAATATAAATGCAACTACGTCGATAATCGAGTGTCGCATGGTATTGGCTCAATCAACTTATGCTAGGACGGTGTCATCGTCCAGACTTAACCTCAAAATAATTTCTCCTGTTCTGTTTACCATAATAATCCTCCAAAAGAAAATTTTCCTTCTTGCCTAATGTATAATTTCTCTTCTCCTCAAGGTCTTCCCTAAAATTTTATTCCTCGAATTTCGTCTTTTCGTTATTTATCTCTCCAAGTCATAATTACAATCATAATAATGATGTCACCCTAGCACATGCTAAAATTTCTGGTATTAGATCATCACCTTCCAAGTGAGAGCTTGAAATTTTATCTCCTCTAGTCCATAATATCAATCCTGGTATTTCTATCATATCCAACTACTAGTTTCCCTCATCAGGCTATGCATTCCCATAAATCATTCTAGGTCATGATCAACATTCCTTCTAGCTCTCAGTACTTCCAAGATCACTGCTACCTCAAGCAAGGGTAGGGTACTACTGGGTCTAACTCTCTTGCCAACCTTCCATACTAGTTCTAGAATCCAAGGAACCCATCAATCTATCCTGATAAGGTAACAATCTTTTCCGAGAATGGTATACGAATTCTGTCTTCTGCCGTCTGGTCTTCGATCTTCTTCTGGAGGGAAGTCATCAGTCACAAGCATTAGTCTCCCCGAACAATAAGGGACGAGAAACAAGGATAGTGATATTTGACGAAGATTGAACGAATGCAAAGTGGAAGTCCAAGGGCGATAATCACATACAAAGAGTTTTAAATCGATTATGGATTGAGTTTTAAATCGATTATGGATTTGCAGGCTCGCTTGGCACAGTTAGGTGACCAAGACGATTTAAATCTGACCTGCATGGGCCACCACAAAAACATGTCACGCCCCAGTCCCATAATACGTAGGACCAGGAATACGTGACACGCCAGCTACGCATTCGACCAGACTCTGGTCTAACTCGAATACGTATAAGCTGTAATACAAAGGGCACTATCTAGATATTCCATAAATGTAAACCTCTATATCTCAATCCACAATGTACAACAGTATATAAGAGAGAGCTATATGTGCTAAGGTCGGCCGCCCAATAACACACTAACTCGAATAGACTCGAGAATAAGTATGAGTCTATAAAAAGTAGGCTACAATAGCAGATGAAATAAATAATATAAAATAACTGTAATGCTGGTAGATATAATGTGAGTACCTGGTACCATGCTCGCAAGATATGCCACTCCATCAGTATCTCCAAGTGCTCCGTAATCGTCTATGCTGCAAAACTGGCAGGGAACCAGGTCCTCAGAGGGACGTAACAAGGTACAGAAAAATAACGTGCCAGGTAAACAGATAGTACAAGTGCAACAACAGGGTAATCTAGTACAATCAAACAAGTGTGACACAGTTTAAAGACAATGTTCGACGCGTGGGCTGTCCAAAATAAAACCGTAGCTCCGGACACGAAAACACACGGCACGTACCGCAGATCCGGGCAAAGAGTCACACGGGTGAAATAGCTACACTAGAATACAGGTATCACTAGAAAATACTACATATATATAAGCGCGTGCAGAGTAGCCCAAACGTCTAGTAACTGTCTTCCCCTTCCCAAGCGTTCAACGATTGTGCGTTGAACCTGAACCTCTAACTACAGTCTCGACACAAGGAAATAACTCAACAGACGCGACCCTAAGGTCGTCCCAGTCTCTGGTCATGATGTCAGTATCAGGATACATGAATCTGGCACGATCACAGTGTATGAGTGTGTCCTGGGGTATCGATGTACTCTGGTACGTGCATCGAGGTGCTATGAAGCATCAGTAATTATTCTAAGACGTTAAGTCGAAAGTCGACACCCGGTTGTGAACCGGATACGGAATATCGAATATCAACAACAATACGCGCACGAGTACATAAAGAACAACAACATCTGTAAACTGAAATACTGGGTGGCAAGGTACACTTGCCTGCGCGCGGCTGCTGGTGACGGGGATCTGGTACCGCGTCCAAGTCCTCAGGTCCGGTAGTACCTAGAGAAGAGGTACAAACCAATAATTAATAATCTATTCTACGACAGACAAGGTTGCGACACACATCTACACCTAGACTCAGTCCCAGCTACGACTCACAGGGTCAAGACACTAGGGAGGTTGACCACAGTTGACTGTCGGTACGATAGTCAAATCAACTAGTCATCAGTACCATATCATCAAGCCATCCTCAAACCACAGTTTATGATTTTTATCCCTTCGCTTTATATTATTGTTACCCAATCACAAAGTACTGTTCCAAATTAATCATCTTAAATTTCCAGTTTCTAATTTACCAATCACACTAGTCCCCAATCCGTCATTCACCTACTATCCTTAATAATCATACATTTAAATCGAGCATTTTACACTACGCATAAATCCTTCATCAATCCCGTGCTCCTCGGTGTTTATCAATGTTCAATCCCTGACAGTATTTACTTATTAAGTATTAGGTCTTCCTCAACCCTCGGTATCATTTCACCCACAATCACTGCTCATCCATACAAATTACCATGCACTTAAGTAAATATGTTAAACCCTAATCTCAATGCCTATCATTCAATTGCATTTTATTATACTGATGGCGAATAAACAAGTTCACCATTAAACCTTAATCTCAAATCATTATAATCCACATTCACCTTAATCATCGTTGGCCTTAATCATCCTTAACCTAAAACACATTCACTTTATTCAATATAAACGTTAATCATCACTTGGAACAAGATTATTTGTGCTTTACCACAACTACACAACATTATTAAACCACCAAACCCTAATAGGTATCTATACATATGCTTAAAATACTACTTAAACTCTAACCACATTAAACCTTATTTAATCCAATCTCAAGTCATTTTCCCATGCTTCTCATCAACATAAAACAAATATATCAACCCTAATACTATACCTTGGTTAAAACTCAATATGACCAATAATCAAAGATAGGGGGTGAGAGTCGACCTCTTCGATGCTCGCTGGCCGGAGGGGATCAGCTAGGTAGAGGTGATGCAATGGTCAGCAGCTTGCTGGAGCAATGGCCATGGCCTGGCCGGAAGGGAGCTGCACAGCGGATCGCCGGAGAGTGGTGGTGCGGGCTCGTGGAGATGGCCGGAAGAGGGAAAGCACTGCCGGAGTGGGGTGGCTTCACTGTCGGGACCAGAGCGTGGAGGCTGCAGCGTCGGAGGGAAGTGCACAGTGGTGGTGGTGATGGAAGCAGACGGGAAGGAGCAGGCCGGACGGGGAGGAGCTGCACCGCGTTGGCAGTAGGCAGGGAGCTGCACTGTCGAAGCGGTCGGACGGAGTGCTGCGGGGGTCTGAACCGGAGTCGAGGGGAACGTTGGACAGTGGAGCGGGTCAGGGTGCTGCGGAGCGACTGTGCTCCGGCCGGAGTAAAGGGAAATGGCTGCACCGGGGGTCGAGACCGGAGCTGCTCAGGGGGTCGAGATCAGCCGCGGGGTCGGCCACGGGGTAGCTCGAGTGACAGGGGAGTGCACAGGCCTGCGGGGAGCTCTGCACAGCCGGCGGGAAAGCTCTGCACAGCGCTGCCGGAGGTCGGGTTGTGGGCTCGTCGTGGGGTGGCCGTGAGGTAGCTCGACCGGAGTAGGCCGGTTTGTCAGCGGCTCGTGGGGAAGCTCGACATGGAGGAGGAGTCGAGTCAGGAGGTCAGGTTACGGGATTGGTGGTGGTGTGATCTGATGTGCTCCCCGGAGATGGGTGGTTCTTCCAAGAAGAAGAAGAAGAAGAAGAAGAAGAAGAAGAAGAAGGAAGGAAGAAGGAGAAAGAAGAAGAATGGAAGAAGAATGTACATTGGCTGTGAGTGAATGGATGGAGGAGAGAGAGAGAGGGTTGGGTTTCCCAAGTTTGGGGATTAGGGCCGGTTGGGAAGTGTGAGGGTGAGGGTGAGTTGATGGGATATTTTATACGGGATTGGGAATTGGATGGAGGGTTGTGATGTTGTCATTCAAAATAGAGGGTGGAGATTTGTCATGAAGGGGAGTGGGTTTCTTCATGAAGGGGGTGAGTGGATGGTGAGAATAGGACCCTATTTTGGGACCCTCTCATTTGTTCATGACCAATAGGATGTTGCCACACAATTTAATAATTGCGATTTAGTCCCGTAAATTTGGGAAATTGCATGGACACATAAAATGACGCAAAAATTACGGAGAAAAATATATTTAAAAATTGTCATGGTGAGGGGGGATTGTGCGTTAGGCACGGGTTTAATTAGAAAGACATTAGGATTAATTTAGGATTAAAATAGAATTTACAAAGTTGGTAATCCCGATTTAAATAGAAATAAAGCGTCCCGCGAATTTAATTTAATTGGGGCCCGTGGGGTCAAAATCCGAAAATGATGCAAAGGCCAAAATTGGTGGGGGCTTGGAGTCAGTCTTGGACCCTTTAGTTGGTCCGGCTCAACGGGTTAAATTGGTATCCCAAAATCGAGGGTAACGACACAGGTGTCCGACACGGAATTAAATATGGGTTACGATTTTTGGAATGTTGCGCAATTAATTTAGAGCACACAAAAAATTAATTTTTAACAGTCAGAAAAGTCCAGTGCCTAATTTGGCGAGTTGAGTCGGAAGTACAATAATTGTACGGAATTTATGGGCTGATATTGGGCTCCAAAAAATCAGAAAAAGATAGGACGCACCAAGGGTTTTAATTTATTGTATTAAATACCAGATAAAATCCTCTAATATCTAAACATCGACATCTGCTATCAAAATTTTTCAAATCCATTCTAACTATCTACAGAATAAATCGAGGGGGTTTACAATATGACCTACACGTACCCAATTATGGACACTACACTAGCCCCAAACACATAAGTATATGCCAAATTGATCTATAGGACCAATTGACACACACAACAAATGTCAATTTCGGAATTCCCCTAAATTGACAAAAAAAATACCATAACTTTCTCAATAGGTCTTCTATGAACACAAAACCAAATCATATGGGTAGCCTATGCATATGGGTTGATTTCTCATGGTTAAATCTCAGATTTAGAACATAAATTAAGGGAAAAAACTGAATTGTACCTATTGAGAGATGAATTCCCAATAAAATCTCCAAATATGATAAAATTGGCCTCCAACTTGTAGATCCTTGCTCCTCTTTGTAGATCCTTGCTTCCTCCTTCTAGATCCTTGCTCCAATAGCTTCCAATGGTGATTTAGGAAGGAATTGGAATAAAATTTGGTAGAGAAATGAAGTGGAAATGAATGAATTTGGTTGAGAGAAATTCTTAGATCTAGTTTTAAAATGAAAAGAGGAGAGAGAAATCAATTCTTCCCTCTTCAATAGGTCGGCCCCCTTTACCCATTCCTCAAGTTACTATGTAATGTCCATTATACCCCTTGGGGCCTCTCATGAAGAAATAATTAAGGAGGGAAGCTTCTAGTCTAAAGGTTTAATTAATTTTAATCCATCTCCTAATCAATGGGCTTTCTAGTTGGGCTCAAATCTAACAATTAATACATGTTGTCCATGAGTCTAAGCTAAACTAGTTAGGTCCACTAACACAAGTCCAAAATAAATAACTAACACATAACAATAATTAAATAATACAACAAATAATTATTATCATGCACAATATTTAATTAATTATGAAATTACTAAAATATCCTTTCCTAAAAAATATGGTTGTGACAACGTGTTAAACTTAGAAATGACTTGTATGACCTAGATGCGACCCTTTACTAAATTGACTAAGTATCTGACATGAGCCCTGTAGATGTGGCCTTATATGCACTTACTAATTTTTCTTCATCACCTTATTATGCGTTGGATAGAATAAGGGACGTAGTTCAACTCAGGGGAAGGTATGCAATCTCGGTCCTTGTTTGGTTTAAGAATTGTGAATATGATCTCGATGAGTACTCGTACTACTCTTATTCTCATCTATCGATATAATAATGTGACAATTAATATGACCAGTACTTAACTGTCTTGTCCCGAATGACTTGCTACTTGATAACTTGTCCATGATCTTGACCTTAACCTTAATACTAGAACTTATTCTTGTCCTGACTATTGTATCCGTACTGATACACTTGATTGCACAGAGAGTGCTACTTGATATATATAGTGAGCCGTCGTGCCACATACTCCTGCTACGTGATATATACAATTATTTTCATGCACGGATATGGTAGTTTGACAGTGACTTTAGTCTTGGCTAGATAGTATTGATTGTTGCATCACACTTGGGTAAATCCATATTTAACTTCTGAGTAACAATATGGGTTCGTATCAAGAGTGTCCCTACTTAAAGTACGACATCTAAGAAGAATGTTCATGTGACCACGATATGAGATTCTATTAACCTAGGGTTAAGTAGGCAACTTAACTTGTAGAGCATTGGGAGGGAACGGTATCCCGAGATCGTTCATGTCGAGCCACCCTAAATTAGCTGGGAGTAAAGACTGGCCCCTACGGATACTATATATCATCCGCACTAGTGGAGTGCAGTATCTGATCTAATTATAAGATCGAGCCAGTCTATCCTATAGAAAGCTTGTAACTGTTACTAATCGTTAATTATCTCAATGCCCTTACAAGGGACTTGTGCATCTTATACATATATTCTTGCTCGTATATCATTGGTTTAACCAGCCCTTTTTGATTAGGGCAAGGTCTAAGGATACTTATATATTACATTTCTGGGATAACTCATAGGTCACATATCAAGCTGTAACACATGATTGGCCGTTTAAAATTTTTTGTAATGCATGCCTAACCAGGAAAGTGGGCTATCGTGGCATGATGATTCAACCTATGTCCGTATTTGGTTGTTGGGTTGCGTCGTTATGTTACGATAATCCATGGACTGAAGCTATATTATTTCTCCTATGTAATATCTCTGATTGTGTATTGTGCCTTCTGTTAAGTGAAATTAGGATATAGACTGTTGTAGAATGATGGTCAACTCATGTCCTTGTTTGGTTGTTGGGTCGCGCTGTAGTGATATGATATGTTGTGGACTGAAACTACGTCGCAGAGTTATTTCAGCTTAACCATAATCAATAGACGTATTCTATCTTTATGTGATAAGGCACTTCCTGTCCTTATTTGGTGAAGGAGTGTCGTGTCATGTCATAGATAAAACATATGCCATTGATTGTTGGCTCACACCATCATTTTTCAAGCCTCTACTGCCTAACAACCGACTCACGCCGATTGCTGCTCAATCACGGTCAGCCCCTGCGCCGGCGCTGCCATTGTGCCTACGACTAGCGCCCACCGTGCCGACGACACCACCGTTTTCGCGGCCAGCGGCTCCTGTACGCCGCCTCGGCAGTCCCTACGAGCCTGATGACCTTTGTCCTTAGATACGCCATCCGCGGTGTAACCGAAAGCAACCGATTGCCACGGTGCTCCTCCAACGACCGATCATTCCTCCTCCCGCATTATCCATGGGAACTCTACAGTCCAACGATCCTAATGATTGACCCCGCTGAACTGCAACCGTTGAAGACGCGGTGCTCCCCCTTTCGCTCATCCAATCTTCCGTTTTTCATGCAACTGTTCACAAGGGACGATTTTTGACAGAGCCGTACGCACTCAGTCCTCTAGGTGTGCCATGCAACTCCTCGCCATTCACATCGACGCCAACGTCAAGAGGTAGTCGTTGTTGCCGAACCGCGTATGCCAGCTACGCCTCGGCCATCAGCCTCCTGCTCGTAAATGTCGGGCTATTCTCCTGTTAGACTCATCCTCTCTCTTGACTACTACTTCATTTCATTTTTCGTAGCTATGGTCATATCCATGTGAGTTGTTCCCATGAGCGGGTGTAGACAATAGGAACACGATATTATAGGTGGGGAATGCTCACTAGATTAAAGGTATAGTATATAGAAGTTAGTAATATATAGATTCCATTCTAGTGAGATGTAGATACGTGTAATGAGTAGGTGTCCCTTAGTTGTGAGAAGCCAAGTGCATGAATCATTTGAAGATTTGAAATAAAATATACATGAGTTATTAAGATTATTGGATATACTTATCGGTTTGGAACTGTTGGTACGAGAGATGAGACTTGGCAACAATATTCCCTTGTGTTGTTATGCGTAAGAAATTTTGTGGGTACAGAATATGGAGATAGACAATGGAAGGAAAATTACTAGCCCTCGTGTGGGAGGGTCCTATTAACAAAGGATATATGAATATATGTGAATTTTATTTTTTTTAAAAACAAAAGAAATTCCATTCAAGTCATAGACTACAGAGTTTAGAAATATCCTTTCGGATATTGTCTATGATATATATGGGTACATTCCGATACACCCAAGTAACCGGGTAAAGGCTGTTGGAGAGAGTATCAGATGCCAATTGATGTGCCACAATATTTGAATTCCTTGAAGCATAGGTACACGAGATTCCCTGTGATCTATCCATCAAAGAGCGTGCTTCTTCAATGACATATCTGGTTTGCCACAAGAAGTTGTCATCCTTGATGTTGATTGCATCTATCATTACCTTGCAGTCTCCTTCGATTATAACATTATGGGCTCGAACCTGTTTGCAAAGTTGGGGATCCAGATTGAGAGCTTCACCTTATGTTATTAAGGGAGTTCCCCCATGAGAGAACATGGAGATTGCAACTTTGAACTGTCCATGATAGTCTCAAAGGATTGCAGCAGCACCTATCTTCCCATCATAGTAAGCCCCATCGAAGTTAAGTTTCCAATAGTTCCTTGGTGGAGGCTTGCAGTCCTCAGTAGCTTGATAAGCACTATTGCAGTCATTTGCAGGTTGTGTAGGTAGATAGCCTGATTCATATGAATCCTTTAGTCTTCGAGCCCCTTTGAAGATGTTGTCGCAGCTTATGCCAGAATTGTTGAAGATAAATTATTTCTGGCCTTCCATATTGACCAAATTAGGTAGAGTGAAGAGCATATGTCTTCGACACCAGCATCTACTAGCAGTCCTTGAATGAAGTTGGTGATTGTTGTGTCTACTTGGATTCTAAGTTGGACGTTGGACAGCTTACTCCAAGAATTACCTGTTACAGGACAATGTAATAAAAGATGGTTAGTGGTTTCAGGATGTACCTTACAAAGGATGCATACTGGATTTGAATTCTGCAGGCGTTTGTGAATATTGACACCCGTAGGTAGAGAGTTAGTGATTACTCTCCATGAAAATAATAAGATAACTCTTGGACAGATGTTGACAGATGTTGTGTAAAGCCCATAATCGTTTCCATTCTTTGAAAAGATCTTGTGTAGTGTCTTGATATTGAGGATATCTTCTATCATATATGGTTTTGTACACAGATTTTGCAATAAAGACTCCATTGGTTGTAGGGGTCCATATGAGTCTGTCTGGGGAACCGCTGCTAGAGAGCTACAATTGCAGAATGGCAGAAGCTTCATCGAGTGGAAATAAATTCATTATCAGCTCTGTATTCCAACTGTTGTTGCTAGGATTTATCAACTAACAAACTCAATCAACTAGCAAATGAGAACCTGGTTTTCCAACTACCATATAATGCGGTCTTGAGACCACCCAAGGGTCCTTCCAAACGTTAATACATGTACCATCACCTATAGCCCAAAAGACATTGTCTTTGAGGAAATCTCTACAGTGTAAGATTCCCTTCCATATGCTGGATGAGGAGGGCTTGGCACTAACAGTCTAGAAATCTATTTCCTTAAGGTATTTGTCCTTCAAAGCAGTTACCCATTCTGTGTTGGGTTGTGTAAGGAACCTCCAAGCTAATTTTGAGATAAGGGCAATGTTTGTAATCTCCGGATCCCTAATCCCTAACCCCTGTAGATTTTGGTTGAAGAAATGTGCTCCAAGCTTTGAAATGGAGTTTTTTTCCTGTTCTCATCTTCACCCCACCAGAATTTTCTTCGAATTTGGGATAGGGAATTCAACACTTTCTTTGGGACAAGATAAGAAGCTAGATAATAGTTTGGAATGGAGGAAATGGTTGACTTGATCAAGGTGGTTCTCCCTGCATGGGATAGGATTTTGCCTTTCCAACCCAAGAGTTTAGACTTGATGGTTTCAATCAGAGGTGCATAGGTAGACACTCTCGATTTGGGCTGAAGTAATTTGTGGCCAAGATACTTGTCTGATGATTTCATAACATTGACGTTGAGAAAGTTAAGGAAGATTTGTCTCATGTATATATCCAGACTAGGGGAGAAATGAATCGAGGACTTCTCAAAGTTAACTTGCTAACCCGTCCATGATTAAAAAGAATAAAGAATTGAGATGATACTTGTAAAATTATAGATGGAACAGGAGCCAAATAAAATAAGATCATCAGCAAACATTAAGTGGGTAAATAATTTAGAAGAAGATGTCGATAATTTGAGACCCGAGTACAAGCAGTTACTCTCCATAATAGAGATTTGCTTAGAGAGTAATTCCCCGCATAAGATGAAAATATAGGGAGACATCGGGCATCCTTGTCGAATACCACGACTAGGTTTGAACATCTTAGAGGGGGTTCCATTAACTAGGATAGCAAATGAAATAGAGGTAATGCATTGCATAACCAAATCATGGGATTTTCTGTCAAAACCAAATCCAAGTAAAGCTTGACTGATACCGCCCAAACATAGTCTGTCATACGCCTTAGCCATATCGATTTTTAGAGCAAAGGCACTTTGATTTGGGCCACTTTTGGCTATAGAATCAAAAGCTTCCTAAGCAATGATAATGTATCAGTAATTTGACGATTAGGAACAAAAGCATTTTGGGAGGTGGAAATTAATTTATGAAGAGTAGGTCTGATTCTGTTTGCTAAGATCTTAGCTATAATTTTGTAGCCAACATTACAAAGATAGATGGGACGATAATCTGAAGCAGAGACTGGGTTCAGCTTTTTAGGAATGAGGGCAATGTAGGTTTTGTTAAGAAGAGGAGACATTTTGGAGGATAGGAAGAAGGATTTGATCATGTGGATTACCTCCATCTTGATGACATCCCAACCCGACTGATAGAACCTTGTAGGGAAACCGTCGGGACCTGGAGCTTTATATGGAGGTAATGTGAGTTTCTTCTTCCTCAACCAGACGCTCATCAGAAACTGGTTTACTTTGGAGGTCCAACAGATGTTCTTCATGCTTCTTAATGTCTTCTCTAAAATTACATGTACGACTTTTCCCCCATTGTTTGAGCTTCGGTAACAAGCATTGAAGTTTACTAGAGAAATATGAGAATGCAACAGTAGATGACCAGCAATGGGATAACTTCTGTTTGTAGTTTTTCTCTTCAATCCAAGCACCTTCAAATCTATATGGAAATAATCTCTTTCTAATGGCAGCATCAAACTTGACTAATATTGGATTGTGATCACTATTCAAACTAGGGAGGCGGAACATAGCAGCTCTAGACAAGAACAAGTTCCAAGATGGATCAGCTGTGGCTCTGTCTAGGCGCTCAGACACATTGCAATTGGCACGTCTTCTATTGGACCATATGAAAGCCGGGCCTGCATAGCCTAGATCCATGACTCCTGATTGATTATACCAGTATATAAAGTATTTATGTTTGTTATAGTTAAAGAACTCCCTCCCTGCTTATCCTCTGCTCGAAGAATAGAGTTATAATCACCAATGCATAACCATGGTTCCCGTAAAGATGAGGTAAGGTCTGACATGCATTCCCAGAAAACTCTTCTGTTGCTAACAATAGGTGGACCATAGATGCATACCAGATGCCATACCTGGGCAGGGTATTGCTGTTGGATAAGAAGGTGGATGCAGTTATTGCTGATTGAGATAATACTGACATTGAGATCTGATTTCCATAGTACTAATAGACCACCCGAATGTCCTACTGAGGATACAGCTACACTGTGATCAAATCCAAAGAATTGGAGAGAGAATTTGTTATGTCAGCTGAGCATCTTGTTTCAGAGACAAAAGTGAGTAAAAGTCTTGTGGACCGAGAAATGAATATAAGGATCGAATTGTCGGGTCATTTCTCAAACCCCGACAATTTCATGAAAGCATCATTGGCATCGCGGCTGTTGAAGGCTAGCCGCCGCTTCTTCTTTATCCAGATTTTTTGCTAGTCTCTTGCGAGCACGTTCAGACTCAGCTTCCTCTATCCCCTCTTCTCATGTGGATGTTCGTCATTTCAAACCCATTATAGTCTTAGGATTCAACTTGTGAGCTTGCGGGATGGTGATGTAAGATGGTTGATTATGTCTTTGAGGGTAGGTTATGGTAGGGGTAGTAGATACATGTAGAATGGGATGAGACAAGGCTTCGAGAAGAGAGGTAAAGGTATTGGAAATAGTAGGGGGTATAATGCTTTGTTCATAAAATTAAGGTATTTTGGGTTTGCATGTAGGAGCAGTGGATATGCTTTGCAGTTGAATGGAAGGTATGGAAATTTGGAAAGTTATAGGTTGGGTAGATATAGAAAGTAGAGGATTTCCATGAGGGGAGTCTGGTTCATACTTGTTGGGGGGGATTGGAAATGGCAATGGATTAAAGGTGTTGTTTGGTGTTGTCAAGATATGTGGGGTGAGGGGGAATTGCGATGATATAACAGGGGTCGGTATATGGTCAGGAGAAAAAGAAGTAGGGGCAAACTCATGGATCTTTGGATGAGTAGGTAGGGAATGTTCTTTAGGAGAGGTGACCCTGCCTATAATAGAATGAGTTATGATCACAGGTGATGTTTCAATAGTAGGCAACGTGATGGAAGATGTAGGAGGTATTTTTGTTGGTAAGGTGTTGGTAATAGTTTTGAATTCATAGTCTTGAATTTCAGCTATATGAGATGGTTCTGGGGAAGAATTAATAGGCAAAGGAAGTTAGAAAGTGGCGGGATATTCTCCTTGTCAACTCAAATAAGTTTTGGAGTTTTGACTTTGACTTGGTGGATTAGGTGGGAGTTAGCAGATTGAGAAGTTTTAGGAACAGTTTTAGAAGTGGACCCCAATTTGTGGGTTGTTAACGAACAAGGTGGGGAAGAGGTAGTTACCATGGGAAGAATGTGGGGTGGTTCCACAATACCCTCACCGCTAACTATTACCAGAGACTTGGCATTTTGGCAACTTCTCCTGAGAGTAACTCCGGTTTGCCTGTCGGGGCGTTAATCTTCAGGGTACTACCCTTCACTATAGGTGTAGTATCAACAGCCATAGGACTCGGATTGGGAGAATGGGTTCTTTAGAGTTGGATTGCCGCCTGGATTACTGGTCATCAGTGGGAATGTCTAAGGATTTAGACATATCTGACTTCAATTTAGAGCTTCCTCTGCTGGAAGCATTCTTCAATTTGGATTTGAATCTCGCAAAGTGGTTAGCACAAATGGATAGGTCTAAGTGTTTAGACAGAAGCATCTGAATATAATTTTTTTGTTCTTTAGTCCAGGTTTCATCTACCATTGTTGAGAAAGATTGGTGTTCCTTGCACTTTGGAATTCTGTGGCCAAGTCTACCATAGAATTGGCAGAACTTCGTGAGCCTTTCATACTTCAGATGAACAAGACATTCTGTGTTATTCCCTATAGGAACTTTCAACCTCCTAACTAGAGATATCGAATTTGACTTTAACCCTAGCAAAAAGACTCCAATTACTTGCATCCTTAGTCGAAGGGGGTTTCACCGTACCTATCCTTGTCGCCAGGGTTGTAACAAAGCTAATTGTAAGAAGATTAACTGGAAGACCGTGGAATTGGATCCAGAACTCAGTTTTAGAGAAGGTGTAATCATTGGGGAGCTTGTTGGGGAGACATCTTTCCAAGAGCAGCAAATGCTTATTGATTTTCCATGGGCCATTATCCATGATGAACTCAAGGTCTTCTAGTAGATCAAACTTTGCTGAATACGACCCTTCATGATACTCTCCAACCTTAAAATTGCCTTTTGTTTTCCAGATCTTGGGGATAGTAGAAATGATGATGTAGGGCAGATACGGTTTATGGCACAGTGGCTTGAAGAAGATAAACTTTCTCCAATCAGCTTGGGTATTGGAGAATGGCAAAGATGGGTGGGAAACTTCCTCAGAGGCTGATGACGATATGAGGAAACCAAGCTTTACCAGCATTTCTTCATATATTGAATGGGTCAGAGATGACATAATAACGCAAAAGGGACGGTGGAGAAAATCACAGAAATAGGAGATGCAATGAAGAATCACTGAAGCAGAGAGGGGAGGGTGGAGACGAATCACAGAAACATGAGATGTGGAGAGGAATCACAAAAACAGAGGGGAGGGTAGATATTGCAAAAAGGATTGCGGGAAAGAATCGCCTATGCAGAGGCGAGGCTAATTTGGTTTGAGTATTTGAGAAAGATATTGTCAAACGAGAGTGGGAGCATATGTTGGTATAACTAGGCATGAATATATGTGAATTATGTTGTCTATAAACAAAGCCATTATGAATTTATGGATTGCTTGGAAGAGATTGGAGAGCATAAATAAATGTGTGGGTCAAATATGGTAGCATCATAAGAGCGTTCCCTATTAGAATAGTGATGAATGAAATATTTGGGCTTGCTTTGTAGTGTGACTTCATATGAAACTGATGTGTGGTTAAATAGTATTGTGATGAATGATCATATACTGAGTGGTAATCAAGAGACTAGTTGATAACGGAATCTTAAAAGTATCTTCACTATTGGGATTGTATTGGAAGGAAGGCATGGGTAAGTATTATGGTCATCAATGATTATAAATAGTCAATAATTAATCTTGATGCAATAAAAACATTGTGCATAGATAATTTTAAAGGTAAATTATAAACCTCATTAAATAAATAAGTTCTTAAATCCGTTCTTTAGGTTCTTTAGACTTTTCAGACTTGGACCCTAGACAAATCACTCCCTCTCAGTTTACGGATCAAGGCAAGTAAACCTTGCCAATATGCTATATTTTTATTCCAATTATAGTTCCTGCTCTACGACTTTATTTGTTGTACTTTATCTGCGCATCCGAGTATGACTCTAGGTGCAATCAATGGGATGCGTTGGTTTAATTTTTCAACTTAGGCCATTGGAGACTACCCTTACACTGCTGAGTAGATACACAAATATCTCGTAGGACCCTGACATATATTATGGACACGGAGATATGATGTACCAAGTAGGACTCGTACCCTCGTACATCGACTAGTCATCAGTGCGATGGGACGTGTGACAACATAGGTCATGCTAATATTCTCATTATGCTATATATATTGGATATGTTCATCTAGGATTTGGTATGCGGAAAATTTGGCATGTGTAGTTCATTGGGTGGGGTGGGCGGTCACTAGGCGATGGAGCCAAACTATAGCGTTCACTTAGTTGTAGCTTCATGTTGGTGCTTAGGAGGAGCGCCACTGCATAAGTACCCCTTAGAGAGGGCTCCATTCGTCGAACGTTGACTTTATTACATTTATACATAGTCGATTATGTACCTCCTGGATTGTACATATACTTTATATCATTAGTGGCTTGTTTCTATGTATCTTGTTACATCCCTCTAACGACCTGGTTCCTTTCCAGGTTAGCTGAGTGGGTTACTGAGGTTATTTTGATGGATTGATGATGACTACCCTTTTTATTTAAGTATTTAATATTCTTTAGTATTTTTTTTATTTTTTTTATTTATATATGCTTGATAGTCTAGTATTTGGTAGACTCATATTATTGTCTCTCGAGTCTATTAGGACAATTATTGTTTGGGGTGCACACCATGATGCATGCTGTCTATTCTCATATTTTGTATTATTGTGGATTGAGAAGTAGATGTATTTATTGTGTTATCTAGATAGTGACCCATACATACTAGCTTATATGTATTCGAGCTGGACTGGAGTCCACTTGATACATAGTTGGCCATTGTCACGTGACCTGGTTGTGCGTATTTTGGGACTAGGGTGTGATATAGCTTTTGTGGTTGCCTATGAAGATCAAGATCATATTGTTTCGGTTATGTTACTCTGCCGAATGAACCTGCATTAGGATAAGGGTTTTAGAATCTCAACCCATAATTGCTATTAAAACTTTTTTGATTTCTAATACCGTCCTTGAACCTCGTATTTGTATTCAATCATACCTTGTTGAAATCCTTATTATTGTTTCTTGTTTTCTTCTATTTCGGGAAGAGGAACACTCGTGCTTGATGAACCTCTTTCGGTTAAACTTTTGTTATAGGATAGCGACAATGTTAATAAAGTATTTTATGAGGTGGGTGATTATCTAAGTTAGGAATAGTAGGGATAGATGCCTCTATTAGATAGGTTGCTAGAACGGAGTGACAGTAGGATATTTATATATGAGGTTTAGCCCAAGTAGGGTAAATTTTCTTTAAATAATGGATATAAACTTCTACCATTTACTTATGCAGATGGAGTTGTATTAGAAATTTTTACTCATTTACGAAGATTGGTTCAGAGGATAAGATAGATTTTCTCGATGTCTGAAATGACTAGGTATACGATCTTAGGGTGTATACAGTTGAACTTTGAGATGAGTTGTAGCCCGCTAAATAAAATAGGACCACCTTTATGGAAGTCTTTAAAAAGTAAGACATGTGATTTTTTGGATGGAGTGGTTCGATAAGACTTGTACTTAAGACTAGACATAAGTCGGTATAAAAGTTTTATCATTGCTTTGAGTTCAAAATTTTTTTCACTTGGAGGAAATAATCAAGACTTCTTGCTTGTGTTGGAAATTAAAATTAAAATATGGTAGTAGCGTAGCCAAGAGGACTCTCACAAGAAGGATAAATATTAGATGAATATACTAGAATGATATGTTATGATGGAGAAGGTAAAGATGAACAATAGTGCATTGGGATACTAGGTGGAGTGGATTAGTTTGTATAAGATTCAGACTTATATTTCTCATAAATAGTTGGATTAGAATAAATATGCCCAATTAAAGTTACGACTAAAGGATTTTCTTGATAGGTGAATAGTTTGTCAAGGGGTTAGAATTTATCATCTACCTAGCTTAGCCTTGACCCTTACCTATTAAGTTAGGTATAAGAAAGGGTTAGACGTGCTTGCAAGGATTATCTAGTTCATATCGATAGCTAAAAAGGGTAGATGGTCAATCAAATGAATAAGAATATATAGAATATATCTTATGGGAGTATAGTATAGGGTTTAATAATTGGTTGTGGTTTTTATATCTTTCATAGTACTCATAAATAAGGACTTGAAATTAGAGTAGAGATCTTACCTTGAATAGACTAGTAACCATAGTTATGATAAACCCTTGATTAATACTGGTAAGCTAGGAATCCTAAAAGGATAAAAATAGAACAATTATGTTGGAATTAAAGTACCCGTAGTGATTATAAAGAAGAAAAAAAAATTATATGAGGAGTACTATGCTTAAGAGAAATAATTGAAGAAGGGCAATGATGGAATCGTGAGGACTTTTGATTTGAATAAAGATGAAAATTGAGGAGTATTATTGTAGAAGCATAAAAAGTGCGCCTCTTGAAGATGGCGTAGTTTTCTATAAATAAACTTAGTAGGAGAAGAATGACGCACTTTCACTCAGTTTCAAAGGATGGCACACTTTTAAGCTGCTTTCGTCAACAAAGACAAGCTCACAAATCGCATTCTGCTTCCCCCCCAAATATTAAATACAACAAATCTGATAGCTGAATAGTAGTCGAGGAGTCAGAAGTCATCATTACCGCTGAGCTGTAGCACGTAAACCCAAGTTGTCGTTTAGAGACCCAGCCACTGTGCCAACTTCATCAGAAGTGTGCCATTGTGCCAACTTTATCTGAAGTGCGTCGTTGTGCCAACTTTATTAGAAGTGCGCCGTTGTGCTAACTTCATCAGAAGTGCGCAATAGTGCCAACTTTATCAAAAGTGTGGCATCACAGCCAAATTCTACAAAAGTGTGCCATCATGGCTACTTCTTCAAAAGAGCACTTGCATAGCCAATCTTTCCAAAAGTGCGCCAATCTCCATACCACTTCTATAGTGCGCCTACGATCCTACTTGACAAAGAGAAGTTATGATTATGTATCCTACATGCCATATTCTTCGTAAAACATGTACAAATGACTGTCCCATGATCTATACTTTTCTCGTATAGGAAGTCACGTGTCAAGCAGATTGCAATTTGTGCAACCACTCACTAGATCGTGGGATGTTATCCCATCAAAAGTGTGTGCATAATGCAGATTGTCCAAAGTGCGCACACACTATCATAACTGCTCTAAAATCCTATAAATATAGGATCATTGTGTACATTACAGAGGGATAATTTTTAAGTCTTTGATATTCAAGAACAGAAAGAGAGATAGAAGCTTGCCGTGCCGTTGTTTTCAAAGCTTTCTTATTGCCCAACTCTTTGAGTTGTTCACAACATCCTTGCATTTCTTCATCGTCGTCCGATCCAAGGCATAAAGTGAACGCCCGTAGATCAGATCTCTACAGCTATACTTTTCCAAAATTAATTGTACTTAGATTCCTATTTAGGATCTCTTGTACTCTTCTTTCTTTTTAATAGTTTGTAATACAAAGTTTTGTCTAAACTTTTTTCGCAAAAACGATGGTGACTCTGCTGTGGACAACTTTTTCTTCTGACGAGAAGGTGATAGCTCAACTCGATGCTACATCCGTAGGTTCGATACAGAAGACCTTGGTCGTAAAGTTCGACCAATAAGCATACGAAGAAATGCTCCATTCTGGGGGTAGTGCTAACCCCTCATCCGCACTCAAGACAAAGAAAACCCATAAAGTGTGGGAGCCCAAGCCTCGTCATACATATCCCAAAGTTGCTGCTAACAAGAAAAAAAAGTATTATGATTGATGGGAACTTTCTGGTCAGTTCCGTCAACTAAACTCAGGTCGATGACTTGGTGGAAAACTCCCTTACATTAAACAAGGGATATAAATCGCACAACTCTCGCAATATTAAGCAAATGGTGATCCACACCCAAGCTTCTGAGTCCCTTACGTTTAACAAGGGAGACAAATTGTGCATCTCACGCAATATTAAGCAAAGGGTGAGCAAGTCATGGACATCGCTGTCCAAACCAATCTCTCTATAGTCACACTCTTAAAAAAGAGAGAAAAGTTCCTCCAGAATTTATGCCAGCAGAAGAAAAACTACAGGCGCATAAATGATGTGTTAGTCAGGAAGAATCATTCTACTAATATCATAATTATGCGCACAGTGGAGTGGAAGTTATGCACCACTCATCAGAAGCCTGGTATTACTGCGCCATGATAAGACCTTCATGCAAAATCAAATGCACATAGCAAACTGCGCCAACTCTGCCTACACTGCAGAAAGTGTGCCACGTAGGGTCCTGTCACGCCCCAGTCCCAAAATGCCGAGGGACTAGAGAAGCGTGGCAATGGCCAGCAGCACGCACCGATGGACAACCCAATTTAATGGATCCATCAGCGCATGCTTAAGCTGTAGTCTAGCAGTAATAAGTACAAGTCTCAGGTATTTCTAATCTCATCCACAGAAATAACACAGATTAATGCCAGGAAATAAATGCAATAGAAATAAATATGCAATATCAAATTAGGTTATCTCAGAAAATAATCCGAGAATATGTCTGTTACATTTAAGGAAAAATAGACAGGAAATAAAATACTAAAATGGAAATACTGTGTAGATGAAGCCGGGCTCAAGAGAAATCTTCGGCCACTATCTCGTCCTCTGTTTCTGGTTCTGCTCCAAGGAGTGCTCCTGTACCGTACACCTCTGGGTAGTTCTCTTCAGCTGTACCTGGGGACATAATCCGGATCCAGGTCCTCAGGGGACAGCAAGGTACAGAAATAACTCAAGCCAAAATGAATATCAGTGCAGCAAATAGAATAATCAGCAGGGTAAACTAAGTAACCAACTATATGATATGCAATACGAGAGCAGCACTAGAATTCTGGCTGAAGCCACTACAAGCTCTGTGTCGGGGAGCCGGTAGAGGCAATAACTATGAATTACACTATGATATATACTATGTTTTATATATTATCAGCCTGTAGTCTGTGTGTCTCTCCCCACCCAATGTAATCCCACGTCTCATGTCCACGATGCCTCATGTCCATGTCACACACGATTATAACTAATGCAGCAAGTCTGATAGCTATGGATCAAATGTCTAAGAATGTAAAGTCTATGTCATAACCATGCATCCTATACATAATCATCTTGAATGTCTCAGGATGACTCTGTCTCATGAAATAGTGTCAAGTGTCCTGGGTTCTGGTGTACTTGATAGGACAAGTACGAGAATTTTTGGGTCTCGTTATCCATGTCTATGTGACGTTACACAACCCCGCGTACGGAGTTGGCATCCGACTATGATCGGACACTAAGCACGTCACTCGTTTCCTAGGTTAAGCAGTTAAAACAAGTTTATATTTAATTCCACAAGAAATCCATTAAGATACTATGTCAAGAATTACTGAGATTTGGCAAGCTTTACTTGCCCACTATTGCATAATTAAGTCCAGGAAATAACTAGTAAGCTGCAGGGTTTGGCAAGGTACACTTGCCTGTGGTTCCGGCTCTGATTTCGGCTCTGACTTCAGTTGGATTTGCAGGCGGTACTCCGGTTGCTGAAACAAATATCACCATCAGATCCAAAAAGTATCAATCAGCTAGAAACGTCTGTCCTTGGGTCCAATTTGGAGACAAGGGCAGAAACGACAGTTTCGGGTCAAAACGGGGTCCACATGTGGGCCCGCTTTGCACCGAAAAATGTGTCAGGGTCAAAGGTCTCCAAATTCACCAAACTTAGTGTCAACAGGTCAGGAACGCTGATACGAACCCAACGGAACTTTCAGAATTGAATTTCGGTGAGCCGATCACAAAATCGCCCGTCGAGCGGGGCCTATGGGGCCCACGACACGCGATTTCGTCAACGTTCTCAGAATCGAACCAAACTTGACCCACAGGACCAGCATATTGCTACGAGTCCGATGGCACAAGTTTCGTCTCGATCCGACATGTGTACACAAAGTTAGGGCACGTTCCAGAAAGTATGGATACGGGGCGATGTCCGCGGATACGCGTTGATTCCGGTGTGCACGCACACCCGAATCGACTTCTGCGAAATTCCACACGTCCGTATCGACGATGCGCACGTATCAGTGAAGAACGTGCGCGACCAAGTCGTCCCGTTTGGCGGGGCGTACTCAGTTCCGGGGTGAAACAGGGTCTGGTTTTTCCTATTTTTGGACCGCGGTGTGCGATCACCACAGGACGTGATGCCCTGAACAGTTTATCCGGGCACCGAGAGGGTCATACAGGCTTCGCAACGCTATTTGCGGAATCAAAAACGGAGCTACGAGCAAAAAGTTACACGCACCTGAAATAGACCCAAAAATCAGGGTCAAACCGTGTCCGACACGTGTCCGACTCGTGTCGGACACAGGGAAGAATTAGGGTTAGGGTTTCGGCTGCTCAGGGCGGGGACGGCGGAGACGGCGGCTGGGCGGCAGGGGGCAGCGCGGCGAGGGGCTGGGGGAACGCGGCGGGGCAGCGCGGCGTGACTGGGGACTCGCGGCGGCACCGGAGGTGGCGCTCGGCTGCGCTGGGTTGGGGGAGCCGGAGGCAGCGGGGGAGGAGGAAGGTGGAGGAGACGGAGGGGGTCGCCGGGGCTCGGTGGAGGCGAGGCGGAGCTAGGCGAGGGCACGGCGGCGCTGTGGCGGAGGGGGTTCGCCGGTGGAGGTCGACGGAGGAGATAGGGTTCGGGTTAGGGGAGGAAGAGGGCGGAGCTAGGATTTTTATAGGGGGATGGGGGCCGGAGAAGGCGGGGAGAGGGGCGGTGAAGGCGGAGCGAGGGGGTGGCGTGGCTGGCCGGGCGGCGCTGCGCCGGCGGCGGAGGCGGCATGAATGTCGGGGAAGAGGGGGTCGTGGGGAGAGAGTGGGGGCCGGGTACGGGCGCGGGCGGGTCGGGTGGCTGACAGACCCAACCCGACCCGACCCGATAGGTGCTGGGCTGGGTCGGGCCGGCCCAATGGGCCGCGGGCTGGGTCATGGGCCGGTATAAAAAAATAATAATAATAAGTATTTAAATAACAGTAAATAATAAATAAATAAATAAATAAATAATTAGTTTTTAGGTGTTTTAAAAATAGGTCCGGGGCCCAATAAATTACAGAAAAATTGCCCTAAGTCCAGTTTTTCATTTTACATCCAAAAATATTATTTTCATAATATTTTAATATTGTTTATTATCAATTAAAAATTATTTAATAATTAAAACCCTGTTTTTAAATTACAGAAAATCTCAGAAAATTCTAGAAAATTGTGAAAAATTCAGTTTTTAAAATTTTGAAAAATCAGGGGGTTTACAGGTCCACCTCTTCACAACATGCAGATTGTGCACGTGTATATAAGAGAACTTCTAGGAACAACTTCCTCTCATTCCTGAAGGACAAAAGCTCTAGAGGTGACGAATCATTCGCTAATCAAGCCAACACCTCACTCTACACAGGGGAGCAAAAATGTGTATAGAAGATTCAATGTATCTCATGTAAAGAGGCAGAGTTTGCCCTCTTCCTCCTTTTCTCTTCCCTCTTTCGATTTACATGAGCTTATTGTACAAAAGGGTAATAGAGACCCTTCTGACTTTACAACAGTATTTCCTAATGAACATCGTTATAATTGTCATAAAGTTGTAATAAAATATTATTGTGCATCAGCAAAACGGTCTATGTTTGACCGATTGACCTATACTATGTCTCCTAAACCACGACATGCAAAACAAGTTAACAACCAGGAGTATGATGATGATGACGAACCGCTTCTTGCTCCAGCATACTTTATCGTGGTGGGAGACGATCAAGACGAAGTTCTTCAAGAACAACTAGCCAGTAGAGGTTTGACCAATTTGTCGACTCCTTTGAAGGAGTATACCAAAATACCGTTCTCAAAGACGGGAGCTCATTCTTCACAGGAATCCCTTTCCTCAGAACTCGAGGTTGGGGGTAGCAATCCCCCTGATTCTGAAACTGACAGTGTAGACTCCAACTACACATTTATTTCTACCAATCCCTCTGTTGTATACAGAGATGTTAGCATCTACGCCATTGGTGACAAATAAGACACTTCTCCATCGGAAACCATCGAACAATGCCTCAACACATTAGAGGCCGCTCTCATGGACATGCATACTATGATATAAAATATGCATAAAATGGTGACAGCCTAACATTCTTCTACACCAGTACATGTCCAAGTTGTTTCATTCATACATGCACATCCTACTCCCAGAACAACACCTCTGCAGGATAACACAAATTTAGAAGCAATCGTAAACCAAGGGTCAGCAGCGCCAACCCTTAATCCTCTAAATATTGGAAGTGGACCTCCGCCGATGATAATACCTATTCAACCCGGATCTTATCAGTCAGCTGTACCACTCCGACCAGAAGATCCTCTCAAAGATGTCCGGGAGTTGGGTGCACATGTCGATATTTTAAAGAACAAAGACCAAATCCGCAAGCTGGGGGTGAAACAACCTTATCCTCCTATTTGGGATAATGTTCCATTCCTTTCTAAATACAAACCACAATCAATATTCTTATTTGATGACGGGACATCGCCGAGCCAATATATTAATTACTTCAATATAATGATGGCTCATCTACAGAAAGAGGATGGTCTCCTCACCAGATTGTTCGTGGGATGCTTGGCCGGCATTGCCTACAATTGGTATCATAGTTTACCTGATAACTGCATATCCTCGTTTGATGATATGAACTATATTTTTCTCTCATGATTCTACGAGGGAGGCATGGATATAACGATGTCTTCCCTCATCGATATCAAACAGAAGGAGAAGAAATCTTCTCATAAATTCATATAACATTTTAGGCAAGCAACTTTAAAGTTGCCTTCCGATATTCCAGATTTCCTATTTATCGCTACTTGCCAAAAGAATCTACTGCCTATAGTAGGGCTCTGGACGGATCAAACTTAATTTCATGAATGGATGGCGTTTATCATCGGGGCCGAAGATGCTGAACGTAACACGAAGGTGGCACATAATTTGGGATTAAAAATAACCAATGATGAAGGAAAGTGCCCCTACAAAAACAACAACAGTACGAATAATCACAACAACAAAGGAAATGAGGGCTTAGCAATAAATCTATCAAAGTGACCCACCTCCCATTTCGCTTATAAAAAGCAACAAGTTGTAGTTGCCTGACATCAAGCGACCAAATAAAGTTGGTAAGACAGACGACCCGAAGTATTGCCTGTACCACCGATATGTACATCACTCTACCAAGGCTTGTTATGTCTTAAAAAAATGATATAACAGTTGATAGATGCTAAAGCTATCACCCTTCATAACAAGGAGAAGACAGTCACTGCCAATATGGTGTCTCTTCAATTCAGAGACTTTCTTGCATAAGAAGTGCCAAACGGTATCATTCTAATACCTCGAGCTATGATATAAGTGGTAAATCTTTCGCCTCCTCGAATTCAAACAGAGGGGTTAGTACCTCTTAACAAAGATTATGACGAGATTATGTGGATTCATCCCGACCTGCTGCCAAATTGGGACCTGGGAGTAGCATCTTCCAATCCAAAATCCAAGAATGACAAGCAATATAAACCATACAATATGATTTCTTCGGATTATCACTCAGACAGAGATCAAGATCAAAATCAAGAAAACATATCTCTCGAGATCAGATTTGAAAACCTGAACATTTCTTTACCAAGCTCTACTCGTAAGCTTCGTTTGGCATACCAGCAATGATCCATGATTGGCAGTATTCCGCTATATAGGGCACAACAAATCCTCATTGTTTATGTAGGTGTTCCTACACAAATTCTCCCTTCTCATTCTATAACCATTAGAGCATCAACCTCAACTCACAAGGTTGAGGAGGATCGTCCCCAGTTTTATTAACACAACTAGCAATATGTACGCTTGCAAAATATGGGTTATGATTTCCAGAAAGCTAAAGGTTTAAAATTTGGCAGGGCATAACTTATTCCTCTACAACTCCGAGGATAGTCCAGCAAATCCCGTAATGGATTGGGCTACGATAAGACTAGCCCATAGACTCGCTCCAAGAAGAGGCATGGGAAAAAAACTTAAGTCTTGTAACATGGTGCTTCTTTCTCCGATGCCCGAAGAATAATTCATGACTAGTACCAGGTCTATCAAAGATTATCATAAAATTTACGAGTCTGTCCAAAAAGATACTCCAAACACTCTTCCTACTTCGCTAACTCCTGTTACTCCGGTCATAATCGAACCTCGTCCTTCGAAGCCTACTACGACAGAGAAAGGGAAGCAAAATGAAGTACGCTTTGAAAAATCCCTGAAGAGGAATGTACCTCCAAGGACTTGAAAAGCCCTACAATTTTGATATATTGCCACAACTGGCTAATACCCCAGCCCGACTTTTCATATTCGAGTTACTTTGTTTGTCGAAGGAGACTCGTAAAACTTTGAGCGAAGCTCAAAAATATGCAGACTCATGCTTAACTAATCTCAAGAGTCCTGATAAAGAGCCACTACCATGTCCTCGATGCCACATCGTTATTGAGAAGATTCCTAATATCATCTTCATGCAAGATGACATGCTACTCAAAGATAACCAGCATGACAAGCCTCTGTATTATACTGATTAAATTGGATCTATTAAGGTGAACCGGATTTACATCGACCCTGGTTCTTTACTCAGCATCATTCATAAAGGACTACTGAAAGGATTGAAGATACCAATGCATGACCTGTCTTCTTTTAACACTACTATTCTAGGCTTTAATGTTGGAAGAAGTAAACCGCTGGAATTTATACGCCTAAAAATTTAGATAGGCGATCTACGTACTAAAGTCACATGATATGTGATCGACTCCGACGTATCCTACAACGTTTTGCTAGGACTTCCATGGATACCCGATCATAAAATTGTATACTCCACCCTACACGAATTCTTCAAATATTTAAACAATCGGGGAGAAGTCAAAACAGAGGTAGATGACCTCAACCCATTTAAAGGTGTCGAAGCCTATTTCTCAGACTCTGTACTCTATACACCGGAGTACATGAATGAAAAGTCTGATCAAGATGGTAATAAAGCTGAGAATACCCCCAAAAAAGAGCCTTTGATGACCCGAATCAAAGGACATACTACATGTACGACAACTTTGAAGCCTCTCGTCATCAACCTGCACAAGTCACCTCTATTGGTTATCAACCTTCGATGAAATAAACAATCGACGCCAAAGAATGAGCTACTTGTAATCGACCTTCATCATAACAAGCAACCAACATCATTGAATCGATCCCTAGTCACCAATCTTGCCAAACATCCTGTCAAGGTTGAAGATTCTGCTGACTATGTGGAAGATGAAGAGATCTTGTATTTCATTAATAAAGAAGATACTACTTCGCACTACGTTGATGTTTAAACCTTTGCTAAAAAATTCTTAGAGGCTCTTAATCTCTATGAACCTTTGTCCATACCCGTAAAATCTCTATTCCAATATAGTTCATTATATGTCACGCAAAATAATAATTTTGACGAGGATATTGGGAAGTGTCACACCACGCTCCAAGAATACTGGGTAAATATGAGGATTGACTTGGCCAACCATACCTTACAGAATAGCGAAGTAAGCTGCAAAGTGCTAATGGGTGGACTCTAGCATTCTATAACGTCAGTCCTAAGACTGACAATTCCTAGTATCTTAATCCATCAAAAATAAGTTTAAGAGTATATCACACAAGAATGTAAAGAGACATCCGAAAATACATACCAGCCATGGTATAATATATATCATGTTGACCGTAGTCTCTAAAATATAAGGAGTTAATTCTGTCCCTTGCTGACACCACAAATTGAGAAATCAAAACGAGGGGTAGAAGAAAGAAGCCCACTCACGAGCTTCGACAACAGTTCTACGAGTGCGAGATATCTTGCTAGAAGTACGAAGGACCCTGGTTCTCTTTTGGTAAATCTAGCCAAGCAAAACAAGTGGAGTCAGAACCCAAGCAAAAAGTACCACAAAGGAGCTCATGGTGTTAACCAAAATCATAATCAGCAGAAATAAGAGACAAACGAATAACTAAATAAATACATGTTGAGCTTTGTACGGTTCTAATGTACTTGTCTCGATAAAATAACTATAAGGACTGGTACACTGATAACAAACTAACTATAAAGAAAGATAAGGCGACTAGTGGCAAAAAGGTATACGAACTACTCTAGATCAGGACTATAACCTTTAAATCAAACAAGGACCGGGGTTGCAGACCTCTACCCGAACTGAACTTTGTACTATAACCACGCATCAAAAGAATATAAAATATAATAGGGTGAGCTTGTCAGACAAGACAAACAACATATCATGGTAAAACATGCCTACGACTTACAATAATTAAGTAACTAGGGTTATCAGAAACCTTGTTACTAACAAATGCATGTTTTGAATAATATCACTACCACCGGCACTACAGTAAACCCGGATGGCCAAGGGTACTCTTATAATTGAACTAGTCACTTTCACAAACATAACTTATAACTTTTCATAGATAAACATAAATTAAAACTGAAACATAACTAGAACATATACTAGAATGCATATACTGAAATACATAATGTTATGAACTACGTCTAAATAATGACAACTTGTAGTGCCCAAGCACATTACAGATCTTGTAACCAAATTATGTAACAAATCATATAACTACCATGGTATATTCCAAAGTCTTATATATACCGTGGTATACGTTAACTTGGTAGGTCATGGGGCCCTTGCCTAGCAGGGTTGGTCCATGCCTCATGGGGTCCTTGGAGATCAGAATAGCCGGTAGAACAATATTCTTCCCTCCCAACGATCTAGTCAAATTTTATCTCGTTTGATCATTATTTCAAGTTCTTGAATCGTGAACACTCGAGAACTTCCTAGAATGACGAGTTACGAGTACGAGCTATTTACGAGTAATCACTAGCGAACTTATCGTATCTGCGATACGCGATACATTGGACAATCTTCATACTCGATTGCTCGATGCCAAATGCTATAGGTTTATCATACACAATAATTTCTACGGTGTCTTGACGGTCAAAAAATATGTTAAATTATAAGAAAACAACATCCAACTATATAATACAGAAAGGAACATCCCAGCAAAAATGGAAAGAATGCATAATAAAACCAGACGCACAAACTCCCAGAAAATAGGTTGGTGCACAAACTCACAGAAACAAGGTTGGCATAATTTGTGATGTTAACCAACACGACGCACTTGACAAAAGTGTGCGGGCAAGAATAAGGCATGCTTTCAAAGAAAGTACGCGAGCAAGCTAGCTAAAAGATAAAGTAAATAATCCGAGGTCAAAGCTCGACAGTCAAAAAACTCGTCAGTCGAGGAGCACACAAATCAATAATACAGAAACCGAGAAACCAACCAAAGCTTCATCCCTAAGGAAACGAAGAAGGAATAAAGTGCGCGAACAGACCAAAAGTAAGAAAAGTTCGCCGACTGACGAAACATAGAAAAAGTGCACCAGATTATCAAACACAAAGAAAGTGCGCTGGCTGACTGTGGCACACTTTCTCTTGTCTTCCTAGAGAGAAATTTGATTGAATACACATCAAAGTGCGCCAACTGATTTTTCTCTCGAAAGTGCGCCACTGACTCAAGAAGTGTGTCTGGCGCACTTTTTCTAGGAGACTGAGTGCAATATGATTAGTACTTACAAAGAGTTGGGGCAGCACACCATTGCGCCAAAAGTAAAACATACATAGTTCTACGCCAAAGAGGTTCATTTGCATACTCTTCATAAACCACTGTTCTTCTCTAGTCAGCCATTTTGGTATACGTATTGTATCAAGTTTCAGCACTGAACTTAGCTGGACTCGAAATAAAGCACAGCCAAAAGCAAAGTTACATAAAATATAGTACTATACACTATGAGCTAATTAGTTTTGTAAAACACAAAGTTTTGGAAGATCAAACCCCAGGAAAAAAAAGTGAACCCATGAAAAAACTAAATCTTAAAACTCAGATCTACTCCTAATCATCCATCAAAACCCAAAATCCCAAGAACTAAAATAGATGAGAACATCAAGGAGAATATTTCTATCAAACATATTTTAAAGTACAAAATATAAATAAAATCTAAAATTTATGGTTTTATCATTGAGCAAGATGTACTTTCCTGGAGTGGCTTCTTAGCCTCTACCTCTCACGGTCCAAGTCACAACAACTTCTCCCTTGGGTTAGGATTTGGTCTTGAGAGAAAGGAGCAAATGAAGGAGAAATAAGAAAGAAAGTGGAAAGAATAAAATAAAGAGTGAAAGGGAGGAGAGAGAAAATACTCATATGTATAAGGGCAGAGGGGATGGCTTAGCAACCAGTTGAACTAAAATGAACCAAACTAGGTGTCTAGTTTACATGCGGGTATTTGATAATAAATGAAAGAAATAAAACTAGGTTTGTACGAAACCCTTTCTTTGGTTTACAAACAAGAAGTACAATTAATCCTATACGAGGATGTTAAGTACAAAAATTTAATCTGGGTAAATATTGCTATAGGAGTCTGATCTGCAGTCGATCACTTTATCCCTTGGACCACACGATGACGAAGAAGTGCTGTAGAAGAAGGAAAAGCTTCAAAGATTGCATGAGGGATTGGATGTTCGATGCCAAAGTCGTCAATCACTCCCCTCTATCTGTGCTCTAGGATCTTCTCTCTCAATTTTTTTTTTCGACCTTTTTTTCCTTCGACCCCTGACCTCTATGGACGGAGGTCTCTATTTATAGGTGTAGAACCTGAACAGCGGAGAGAATCGCACCTTTTATGCGGCGGTTATCATAACTGCTACCCACGTATAAATGATCTTCTGAATAAGCGTGTGACACGTGTCCCATTAAGAGATAATGTGTATAACTGCTGCGAAGATTACGATATGCAAACCACGTAGGTAACTGTCCCTCGCGTAGAGATGATTGGCGTAGAAGCCAAGTAACTGTCTCGTTGGCGTAAAAACTAAATAGCTGTTCTGATGGCGTAAAAGCCAAGTAGGCGTAGAAGCCCAATAGCTGACATATAGGCGTAGAAGCCCAATAGCTGTCAGGTTGGCGTAGAAGCCAAGTAGCTGTCAGGTTGGCATAGAAACTAAGTAGGCATAGAAGCCCAATAGGCATAGAAGCCCAATGCTGCATGGACAGGTAGCCAGCATAAAGATAGCCGATTATCCTTGTTTGACTGAGGTCTTGAGCGTATTTTGGACCAAATAGCCTTATCACGCACCAATGCAAATATAGCCTGAGTTGGCGTATTTCGAGGAGATAGCATACGGCGTGCTCCTATAGTTGAAAATAGCCAGGTCGGCGTATTTCAAGGAGATAGCGTACAACGTACTCCTATAACTGAAAATAGCCTGATGGCGTAATGTGCAGGGATGGTGATATGGACGTATTAGTCATAATTATGGCTCACCCAGTCATTAAAAGTAGAACCAAATCTCATGCATTAAATGCAGAGATCTGCCCCCATCACGTGCATTAACTGCAGAGATGTGCCTCGAGTTCTGTACAGATAGCAGCTTTTGACGTGGCGGTTCGTTTCATCTCCTGCTGAGCGTAAAAGCTCATGCTTCTCTGTGTAAAGTAGGCAGCGTATTTCTTTGAATGCGTAAAAGCAATTTGTATCAAGGAAATATTACTAAATGACGGTCTGGGGTTCTGTGTAGAATCATCATTACAGCCATCGTCTGGATAGTCGTGCAGTACTCTTTGTCAGGAGTCAGGTTCATTGTACTGTCTGACAGGTTCATTCAAAGAATTCAAAGCGTTCCTCGTACAACTCATTCAAGGGATACGAAGCGTTCCTCGTATAACTTTCCGCTGCATTAAAAGCAGATAGGTTCTACGCCAAAGTGGCGATGTAATAACCTTTTTACGCTGAAGCAGTCAGGAAATACTGTATTACGCGGGTTGTTCTGGAGCTATATTTTACGCTGAATAGCGTTGAAGCTCTGTTGTTTCGCCAATGGCTCTGAAGTCATGTCTTACGCCACCCAGTATTGGAGCTCTGTTTACGCGGCTTCCTGCATGTTTGAGGGTTTTACGCGTATAATTCCTCAGCATATTTTTTATGCTTCTACACGACCCCCTTCAAAGTTTTCAAATTTCTCGTAATTTGAAACACTTTGAATGAAGCATGAAATGGTCAAATTTGACTCATTCCACGAGGCTGATTTCTCGACAAATATTTAAGAATTTGATGGGATTTGGTGTGATCTCCTCTGCCTATAAAAAGGTAATTGAGTTAACTTGTTTTCCCACACTTCCTTCACCACACAGAGATGGTTGCCGATGTTCATCGGGTCGACTTGAGGAAGAAGAAGATCATGCTCTTCCAGCATGTAAGGAGTCATAAAAGAGGCATCTTCGAGCAAATATCATCTGCAATGATGGATCATAGAAGGATATTATAGCTTCCTTTGCTCGGGATGATCAGCAATTTCATATGGCAATTCGCCCAGGAGATAGGAATGGTCTCATTTGGCCACACAGCTTGCAAGCTGTATTTTCTCCCATCATGACGGTAGACGAGGGTCGGCAGTCTGGCCCTGTCTTGCAGTATTGAGTTGGGTCTGAACCCTCAACTCAATCTGTCATGGCGTATGGAGGGTGGGCTTGAATAATTTATACAAGTCCAGTTTTGTATCCTTCCGCCATTAATCATTTTCTTGTTCATCGGTTGCAGAGGCCGACGAAGTGCTGTAGAAGAAGACAAAGATCTCCACCAATATGATAACCTGGCACAGCAGATTCTTGGTGTGATCTTAAATGAAAATGAGAAACCCTTTGTAGAAAAAAAGATTTCCATCATATGTAATCATGAAGATGAAAAATCCTTTGTAGATTGGATTTCTATCATATGTAATCATGATTAATAAAATTATCTTCTTTTATGCATCTAATGATTTGCCATATTTGCTGTGATGAAGTCTGGATATGTGCAGCTTCGGCACGTCTGAATAACTTTACGCTGACTCTGAAAAAAAGAGTATCTGGTCTCGTCCTGTCTTTTACGCGTAACTGAAAATGCGTAGAAAGCTGCTTAGCATTTAAGTCGAATATTCGAACTGTCATGCTGTTTTGAACGAGGAGTCGCGTACAATTCTGAACTGCCACTTCTACGATGCGAAGAATTTGCTGTTCAGACCATCTTTTTCAAGAGTGATTTCACGAAAATATCTTGAAATATGGCGAGAAATATCCATTGAACAGGCCATACTTGAACTTTTGAGAAAGATTCTGGCTAGACTTTGGCTGAACTTCCAATGGCCTAAGGAGAAGAGTCATCTTCAATGCCGACTTCTGTGTACTTTAGATACTTGGAATATTTTATAGCCAAAAGGAGCACTTCTGCGTAAATCCTTGCGGTTGGTCATCTGTAGCTCTTGAGCGTAGAATCGTAGATTTGTAGCTTCTGAGCATAAAAAAGTTTTCGAGCGTAAAATCATAGATTTGTAGCCTCTGAGCGTAAAGTCGTAGGTTTGTAGCCTCTCGAGCGTAAAAGCTACCGAGCATAAAAGCATCTGGGCGTAAAACCATAGACTTATAGTCTCTGAGTGTGAAATCATAGATTTGTAACCTTTCGAGAGTAAAAACTTCTGAGCGTAAAATCATAGATTTGTAGCTTCTGAGCGTAAAGTCGTAGGTTTGTAGCCTCTCGAGCGTAAAAGCTACCGAGCATAAAAGCATCCGGGCGTAAAACCATAGACTTATAGCCTCTGAGGGTAAAATCATAGATTTGTAGCCTCTGAGCGTAAAAACTCCTGAGCGTAAAATCATAGATCTGCTCTGCGCATAAATTCTGGATCCACTGACCGTCCGTCTTCTTATTTTAAATGATAGGCTAACGTGGTCCCAAATCATAACCGAATATTAAATATCGGATTTGGTTAAAAATTTGTAGAGTTATCTGAACTCTATAAATATCCCAAGGCCTTCAGAGAAGAAACTCTTCAACTGTCTTTTGCAAAAAACCCTCGACTCTTTGAGAACTCTTCTTCGCTTCTTCTCTGAGAACTCTGAGTTTTTAACAGTGGCACCGAAACATGCTTCCACCGCTAATGGAAAGAAAGCTGCATCTTCTTCTCGCTCCTCTGCTCAAGCACGAGCGACTCCCATTGGGCTGAGCGAACCTCGCTCTGAACGAAGTATCCCACCGTCAAGTTGTGGTAAAATATGACTTTGTGGGGGTAGGGGAGAGTTATAGTTCAGAGGTAATATGGACTTGAACTATTGTGGGCTTTTCACAGAATTTTTTTTGTGTGGACCTATTACTTCTTGTGCACGAGAGTACAAGTAACAAGTTTTAGGACAAGCCCTGCCGGAGGTAATATGGATATGACAGTTTTTTGTGGACTTAACACCACTGGCGTACTTAGAGTTAAGTACGGGTGCTAAGTTAAGATGACAACCGATATCAGAGGTAATATGGACATGATAATCGATAGCCAGACCATGAAGGGTTTGTTCAGAGGTAATGTGAACATGACAAACTTTTGAGTTGTGACTCCATTGGGGATGGAGGTATATATCTGTTCAGAGGTAATATGGACATGGCAGTTTTTTTTTTGAACTTAACACCACTGGCGTACTTAAAGTTAGGTACGGGTGTTAAGTTGAGATGACAACCGATATCAGAGGTAATATGGACATGATAATCGATAGCCAAAAATTCGGAAAGTTTATTCAGAGGTAATATGAACATGACAAACTTTTGAGTTTATACTCCATTAGGGATGGAGGTATATATCTGCTCAGAGGTAATATGGACATGGCAGGTTTTTTGTGAACTTAACACAACTGGCGTACTTAAAGTTAGATACGGGTGTTAAGTTGAGATGACAACCGATATTAGAGGTAATATGGACATGATAATCGATAGCCGGACCAGAATGGTTTGTTCATAGGTAATATGGACATGACAAACTTTTGTGGTGATAGATTTACTCTGGTGGAGAAAGTGGAAGGACGTAGTTCAGAGGTAATATAGACGTGAACTGACCTATAGACATGGCAAATTCAGCTGGAGAAACAAAGAAATATTTGGACAATAGTTCAGAGGTAATATGAACGTGAACTCATGTCCAAAAAATTTATTGTGGAGTGATTTTCCTAAGTGGGGATAGACCTGAAGAATTCGCTGGGGAAATTTTAGGGACTCATCATCCGATATTGTTAGAGTGAAATCAATTTGCAGTGATCGTCCCCTCATTTATAAATGCAAAGTGACGACTTTGGCGTCGATCAACTCCTGGATTCTTCTTTTCAGTATATAGCACGCCCTTGTAGGGTGATGAATATACTGATGGAAGAGACAATAATCTGGGTCATCGACTTTGCCAGCCCTCTCAGGGTATCTGATGTTGGGTAGCTGAAGTTTGTTCTCCTTCATCAATATATTAAAGATTTCAATGATGTCATCTTCATTGAAGGAGAAAGTGTTCTTTGGCCTTCGGGCTTCCGATGCCTGAGTTTTACGGTCTTTCGGGAAGATGGTCATCGTTGCATCATCTTCGGACTCAGAGGGAATTCTACCCCCAGCTTTGGATATTACCCTATTTTGTCGAGGTAGACTACCCCCAGACATGCCGTGGCGTTTGTCCATAGAAGTTGATTTAGAAGGTCCTGTCTCTAGTATTACAGGATCAGACTCTGGAGGTTTGGAGTTTGCAAGCGATGCAGTATACCCCAACCCGAAATGAGTTTGTTGACAGTAAGGATCACCATGCAACGACATTCGTCTGCCTTTTCCATAGTTGAGGCCTTGTTTCAACTTCAAATTGTAACCCATGTTTTGCATAATCCTCAAAGCCTGCGGGATATATTTGTGGATTTGCATTTTTCCAGTATCGGACTTGCGAGATTCTTCTTGTACAATCGGTCTATTCCGTATTCGACCGAAGATTATTTGATGCTGATCGTTACGAGTCGGTGGAATAATAAAAACAGATTCTTCATGTGGCCTATATGTCATGACGATATTAGATCTTGACGCATCTTCCCACATGATCTCTCCATGCTTGGAAGTTAAGGGCACTAAATCTTGATTTTGATCCCTGTCTTTGCGTTTCTGGATCAGGAAATCACGCAAATCAAGGGGATTAACAGAAGAAGAAGAAGAAGGCTTATTCTGCCTTTTTATATTAGTCAGAATACGGATATTGGGAATCCCAACCCTCTCTCTGCCGTAGGAATACAGCAGTTCAGCCATGTGAGTAGCACATGATCCATGAGGAGCATATCTATCCACAAACTGGGTCTTCTTTACGCCGAGAGACTTGTCCTGGCGTAATCTGGAACTCTGCTCATGTTGACGTAAAACTGAGGAAGTCCTCAAACGACCATCAGCGTTCCGCGTAATCTGAAGAGCGGACAGATTCTTCTCTTGATGGCATAAAAGCCGAGAGGTCGGGAAATCCGTCACTTGTTTTCCCTTGCCAAGATTACAGGGACCCTCTTGTCATGTCCCGATCTCCCGCAGGCTAAATCGGCCGTTCCCGCTAGGCGAGAATTACCGCGCCAGCGCTCCCGCGGAACGATCGCTTTAAGACACATCCGGGCGTGATGCCGCATGAGCATGGGCCACGCCCGTGCAAGGCCGTGGTTTATTGGTTGGCGGTAAGAGTTCTAAGCCACAGAGTCGCACAGATTGTCCGAGTGCAGCGGAGTCGTGAATGCATAGGCGATCGGTAACAAGTTCACTAAGTTGACAATATAGCGGAAGCATTAAAACATAATTTGAAGTAAAGCAACTCTTTATTGATATAAACAATATGTTACAGGCGGCGTATAGCTGAGATTACAAGTAGCTCAAGCCTCTCTCTCTGAAATGGTAAAAGCGTGCCAAGTGGCTACAATTATGGAATGATTGTACAGGCGATGATCAGGCGACGTTCACAATATTATGTCTTGTATATGTGCTTCAGTTCCGGACGCACCGCTGCTTCGGAGTGTTCCCCACACCTTAGCACGCACGAAGGAGGCATCCGCACCGAAAGAGGTTCTCCCGCACCCTGCATACAAACTGGTGGATTATCAGTACATTGAATGCACTGGTGGGGAAGCTACTCGCCCGCTCGACAAATCCAAACACGTAATACAGGTTTCGTGTACCAACTATTAAGTTGTCTTTCTAGTTGCCTTAGGATCAGTTTTATGCAAATATTGAATAGCCTAATCCGTGTGGCAGTGCGCCATGCAACATGAGAGGAAACACGGCGAGACTTACCATTTAGCCTTTCCTGTCCAAGGCAAACATTGTTAATTCAAGCACGGGCAAGTGTAAACATTCAGGAGCATAGCATCTGCAACACAAGAGTCATTGATTGGGATAATCTTTGGAGTGCTCAGTTGTTCTTTGATGCGATGCAATAACTCGCACGCGGATAGCCGCTAAGCGAGGATGACTTATCTATATGAACATGAGTCACTGGCATAGCCATAAAGGACTAATCCCAGACGAGAATGGAACGCAACGAGAGCACACGATGCGCTATGAACCATTTCACCCGAACACGAGGGATTGTACATGAAGTAGTCCAAGGCCAAGATGAAATACAACGTAAGTACACGATGCGCTACAAACCATCTCGCCCACACACGATAGACTAAAAATGATGTGGTCCTAGGCCAAGTAGAATGCAACGAAAGTACAAGAGGCGCTACAAACCACTCGCCTGCACACGAGGGACCACACTTGATGTTCCATCCGGATCGGATCTGCCCCAGTGCCCCGGAGATCGTCCGTTAAACCATGACTCATTTCTGAGTTGTCCGCGACATGCAATTATTGGGTCTTTCAATTATCACGGGATACACGAGAACATGCGTGGACTAGAACATGAGTGCACGAGAACACGAGTATACGAGTACTTGAACAAGGATTCACTTAGCCATTGGATATGCACAGTCTCCTGGGCTGATGTAAGCCCGCTCGAGGGAGACTTGCAGAGATCCGAATACCTGAATGAGTCTTGCCTTGATGCATTCCCCTGGTTCGGGGCTGCCTAGTGACCTAACGGTCCCGGATACTTGCAGGTTCAATCATGCACGGAACGACTACTTAGTAGTCTCCTGGAGTTTGGATGAAAACAAGGCAACATTCAAGCAGAGAAGCATGCGTTTCTAAGGAACATAAGCAGTACGTTTGCTCGGGCCCAAAGTTAAACCGAGAGTTAGATCGTTAGGGGACTTGGCATGCGAGGGTCTGAATATAATTAATATTTCAATTTCCATGTTCTTGCATAAGCAATACAATTTGGGATTATTCCCTTAGCTAGGTTTATTGGATTCTTATTAGCATGCAGGGGTGATTCACCTAGCAACTAGCATGAAACATTCCAGATTTTATATGTGCTGGCTAAGCAAAGACAAGTTCACCGTAGCCACCCACCTTAGCGATGATTCGCCTCGGTAGAGCGATACGTCAAGCGAGCCTCAGAAAGCCTAAGCCGGATCCTGTAGGAACAAGTCTGGATATTCCTTTGCTTCTTGTTTGAGGCAAAGCGGGTCAGGACAGTTGCACTTTTGCCATTTTAGTCGGCAGGCCGTTAGAACAGAACGGGGTGTTACATTCTACCCAACTCAAAAAAAGTCTCATCCTCGAGACTTACTGAGGACAAGCAGTACATTTCAATCAATTTTGATTTAACGATACAAGGCTGAGGCAAACCTATACAAGTCGTTATATTTATTTATTTGGATATTCACTTGCATAAGCATCGAGATCAGCGTATCGCTTAGTCTGGATCGTGCGCACTTTCGAAGTGCACTTCTAGCGTGAGCACGTCAACCAGCTTAGTGATAGCGAAGTCTTAGCACTCGAGTTTCATCTTTTCTTAAGTCTTGGATGGTGCACAAGTTCAAGGCGTCCCTCGAATAGATACATTCAACCAAACTTAGAGTTAGTGAAATCGGACAAGCTACTAGCGATACTCTCAAGAGTTCGCACAGGTTGGCACAAAGGCCACTCGCAACATAATATCATACAAGCAAGCATATCATTCAAAATGTATTTTGAAAGTATTTAGACTTATTGTTGGAACATCCCATCGAGGCATTGAGAGAGAGCGTGCATATAACCCACGAACGAGCTTTCGAAACTGAGATAATCGAAATAAAGTCCAAAGGCGTAGAAGCCAGGCTCTAATACCAACATGTCATGCCCCGATCTCCCGTAGGCTAAATCGGTCATTCCCGCTAGGCGAGAATCCCCGTGCCAGCGCTCCCGCGGAACGATCGCTTTAAGACCCATCCGGGCGTGATGCCGCACGAGCGTGAGCCACGCCCGTGCAAGGCCGTAGTTCATTGGCTGGCGGTAAGAGTTCTAAGCCACATAGTCGTACAGATTGTCCGAGTGCAGCGAGTTATGAACGCATAGGCGATCGGTAACAAGTTCACTGAGTTGACAATATAGCGGAAGCATTGAAACATAATTTGAAGTAAATCAACTCTTTTGTTGATATAAACAATGTGTTACAGGTGACGTATAGCCGAGATTACAAGTCGCTCAAGTCTCTCTCTCTGAAACAGTAAAAGCGTGCCAAGTGGCTATAATTGTGGAATGATTGTACAGGCGATGATCAGGCGACGTTCACAATATTATGTCTTGTATATGTGCTTCAGTTCTGGACGCACCGCTGCTTCGGAGTGTTCTCCACACCTTAGCATGCACGAAGGAGTCATCCGCACTGAACGAGGTTCTCCCGCACCCTGCTTACAAACTGGTGGATTATCAGTACATTGAATGCACTAATGGGGAAGCTACTCGCCCGCTCGACAAATCCAAACACGTAATACAGGTTCCGTGTACCAACTATTAAGTTATCTTTCTAGTTGCCTTAGGATCAGTTTCATGCAAATATTGAATAGCCTAATCCGTGTGGCAGTGCGCCGTGCAATATGAGAGGAAACATGGCGAGACTTACCATTTAGCCTTCCCTGTCCAAGGCAAATATTGTTAATTCAAGCACGGGCAAGTATAAACATTCAGGAGCATAGCATATGCAACACAAGAGTCATTGATTGGAATAATATTTGGAATGCTCAGTTATTCTTTGATGCGATACAATAACTCGCACGCGGATAGCCGCTAAGCGATGATGACTTATCTATATGAATATGAGTTGCTGGCATAGCCATAAAGGACTAATCCCAGATGAGAATGGAATACAACGAGAGCACACGATGTGCTATGAACTATTTTGCCCGAACACGAGGGATTGTACATGAAGTAGTCCAAGGCCAAGATGGAATGCAACGTAAGTACACGATGCGCTACAAACTATCTCGTCCGCACACGATGGACTAAACATGATGTGGTCCTAGGCCAAGTGGAATGCAATAAAAGTACAAGAGGCTCTACAAACCACTCGCCTGCACACGAGAGAACACACTTGAAGTTCCATCCGGATGGGATCGGCCCCTGTGCCCCGGAGACCGTCCGTGGAACCATAACTCATTTCTGAGTTATCCGCGACATGCAATTATTAGGTCTTTCAATTATCACGGGATACACGAGAACACGAGAACATGCATGCACTAGAATACGAGAACATGAGTGCACGAGAATACGAGTACATGAGTACTTGAACAAGGATTCACTTAGCCATTGGATGTGCACAATCTCCTGGGCTGATGTAAGCCCACTCGAGGGAGACTTGCAGATATCCGAATACCTGAATGAGTCTTGCCTTGATACATTCCCCTGGTTCGGGGCTGCCTGGTGACCTAACGGTCCCGGATACTTGCAGGTTCAATCATGCACGGAACGACTACTTAGTAGTCTCCCGGGGTTTGGATGAAAACAAGGCAACATTCAAGCAGACAAGCATGCGTTTCTAAGGAACATAAGCAGCACGTTTGCTCGGGCCCGAAGGTAAACCGAGAGTTAGATCGTTAGAGGATTTGGCATACGAGGGTCTGAACATAATCAATATTTCAATTTCTATGTTCTAGCATAAGCAATACAAGTTAGGATTATTCCCTTAGCTAGGTGCATTGGATTCTTATTAGCATGCAGGGGTGATTCACCTAGCAACTAGCATGAAATATTTCAGATTTTATATGTGCTGGCTAAGCAAAGATAAGTTTACCGTAGCCACCCACCTTAGCGATGATTCGCCTCGGTAGAGCGATACGTCAAGCGAGCCTCAGAAAGCCTAAGCCAGATCTTGTAGGGACAAGTCTGGATATTCCTTTGCTTCTTGTTTGAGGTAAAGCGGGTCGGGATAGTTGCACTTTTGCCGTTTGAGTCGGCAGGCCGCTAGAACGTAACGGGGTGTTACACCTCTGCCCTCTTATAGGTGGGAGAGGTATTTTTACGCATGGGACGCTTTTGAAATTTCTGACTCGGCGCTGAGGCCTTTCCTGTAATTATGTCAGCCACGTCAGCGACGGGTGACGATGTTTTACGCGCAAGGCGCGTAAATTTTTTTGACTTGGCGTTGAGGCCTTGCCAGAAATTATGTCAGCTACGTTAGTGACGGGAGACAAGTTTTTACTCGCAGAGCGCGTTATATACTTCTGGATTGGCGTTGAGGCATTGCCAGAAGTTTTGTCTCCTATGTCAGCGACGGAAGACTGAATTTTACGCTCAAGGCGCAGAGTTGACTTCTGGATTAGTGCTGAGGCATTGCCAGAAGCTTTGTCTGCTACGTCAGCTACGAAAGACTAAATTTTACGTGCAAGGCGCGGAGTTGACTTCTGGATTAGCGTAGTGGCATTGCCATAAGCTTTGTCTACCACGTCACAGATGGAAGATGGGTTTTTACGCACAGAGCGTGTAGTTGGGATGCCATAACCTTGTTGATCGGAGAGAGGGAGCCTACAGGAAGAGTAGAGGATATCCGGGACATCCATACTTTACGCAGCTTCCTGCTATCCTGAACAGATGGGGAATAAGAGCTACTCCCTGCGTGAAGCATGTCTTCATAAGCAGATTGGTCGAATTGGACGACCAGAGTCTTCTTCGTTGATCCGACGGATACAGCATCGTATTGAGCAATGGTTTTCTCAATGGAAGAGAAAGTAGTCCCCAGCAGAGTCACCATCTTGTGTTTGATAATAAGCGAAAGAAATAAAACTAGGTTTGTACGAAACCCTTTCTTTGGTTTACAAACAAGAAGTACAATTAATCCTATATGAGGATGTTAAGTACAAAGATTTAATCTGGGTAAATATTGCTATAGGAGTCTGATCTACAGTCGATTACTTTGTCCCTTGGACCACACGATGACGAAAAAGTGCTGTAGAAGAAGGAAAAGCTTCAAAGATCATAAGAGGGATTGGATGCTCGATGCCAAAGTCGTCAATCACTCCCCTCTATCTGTGCTCTAGGATCTTCTCTTTTAATTTTTTTTTCTCGACCTTTTCCCCCTTCGACCCCTGACCTCTATGGACGGAGGTCTCTATTTATAGGCGTAGAAACTGAACAACGGAGAGAACCGCACCTTTTATGCTGTATTTATCATAACTGCTACCCACGTATAAATGATCTTCTGAATAAGCGTGTGACGTATATCCCATTAAGGAATAATGCGTATAACTGCTGCGAAGATCACGGCATGCAAGCCACGTAGGTAATTGCCCCTCGCGTAGAGATGATTGACGTAGAAGCCAAGTAACTGTCTCGTTGGCATAAAAACCAAATAGCTGTTTTGATGGCGTAAAAGCCAAGTAGGCGTAGAAGCCCAATAGCTGACATATAGGTGTAGAAGCCCAATAGCTGTCAGGTTGGCGTAGAAGCCAAGTAGCTGTCAGGTTGGCGTAGAAGCCAAGTAGGCATAGAAGCCCAATAGGCATAGAAGCCCAATACTGCATGGATAGGTAGCCAGCGTAAAGATAGCCGATTATCCTTATTTGACTGAGGTCTTAAGCGTATTCTGGACCAAATAGCCTTATCACGCACCAATGCAAATATAGCCTGAGTTGGCGTATTCCGAGGAGATAGCATACGGCGTGCTCCTATAGTTGAAAATAGCCAGGTTGGCATATTTCAAGGAGATACCGTACAGCGTACTCCTATAATTGAAAATACCCTGATGGTGTAATGTGTAGGGATGGTGATGTAGACGTATTAGTCATAATTATGGCTCACCCAGTCGTTAAAAGTAGAACCAAATCTCATGCATTAAATACAGAGATCTGCTCCCATCACGCGCATTAACTGCAGGGATGTGCATCGAGTTCTGTACAAAGAGCAGCTTTTGACGTGGCGGTTCGTTTCATCTCATGCTGAGCGTAAAAGCTCATGCTTCTCTGTGTAAAGTAGGCAGCGTATATCCTTGAATGCGTAAAAGTAATTTGTATCAAGGAAATATCACTAAACGACGGTCTGGGGTTCTGTGTAGAATCATCATTACAGCCGTCGTCTGGATAGTCGTATAGTACTCTTTGTCAGTAGTCAGGTTCATTGTACTGTCTGACAGGTTCATTTGAATAATTCGAAGCGTTCCTCGTATAACTCATTCGAGGGATACGAAGCGTTCCTCGTATAACTTCCCGCTGCATTGAAAGCAGATAGGTTCTACGCCAAAGTGGCGATGTAGCAACCTTTTTACGCTGAAGCAGTCAGGAAATACTGTATTACGCGGGTTGTTCTGGAGCTATATTTTACGCTAAATAGCGTTGAAGCTCTGTTGTTTCGCCAATGGCTCTGAAGTCATGTCTTACGCCACCCAGTGCTGGAGCTCTGTTTACGCGGCTTCCTGCATGTTTGAGGGTTTTACGCGTATAATTCCTCAGCGTATTTTTTTTATGCTTCTACAGCTGGTCCTAAACCTCCTGTCAAGGCTGAAGATTCTGCTGACTATATGAAAGATGAAGAGATCTTATATTTCATGAATAAAGAAGACACTACTTTGCTCTACGTTGATGTTTAACCCTTTGCTAAAATATTCTTAGAGGCTCTTTATCTCTACGAACCTCTGTCCATTACTGTGGCATCTCCATTCTAATATTGTTTATTATTTGTCACACAGACAAATGATTCTGACGAGGATATTGGAAAGTGTCACGTCCTGCTCATAGAATACTGGATAAATAGGATGACTGACTTGGCCAACAATACTTTACAGAATATCGAAGTAAGCCGCAATACGCTATGGTTGTCTAGAAGATAAATGTGTGGACTCTAGCATGCTATAATGTCCGTTCTAAGGCTGACAATTTCTAGTATCTCAATCCATCAACAATAATTTTAAGTGTATATCATACATGAATGTAAAGAGGCATCCAAAAATATATACCACATAATATCATGAAGCTAGTGAATACAAAATACTACACTAGAAGAATATAAATATACATGATCAAATATACCAACCATGGTCTAATATATATATATATCATGTTGACTGTAGTCTCAGAAATATAAGGAGCTAACTCTGCCCTTGCTGACACCCCAAATCAAGAAATCAAAATAAGGGGTGAAAGAAAGAAATCCACTAGCGAGCTTCGGCCGCAGTCCTACAAGTGCAAGAAATCCTACTGGAAGTATGAAGGATCCTGGTTCACTTCGGGTAAATCTGGCCAAGCAAAACAAGTAGGGTCAGAACCCAAGCAATAAGTACCATAAAGAATCTCAAGGTGTTAACCAAAACCATAATCAGCAGAAGTAAGAAACAAACGAATAACTAAATAAATACGGGTCATACGGTACCAATGTACTTGTCTCGATAAAATAACTATAAGTAATGGTGCACTGATAACAAACTAACTATAAAGAAAGATAAGGCGACGAACGGCAAAAAGGCATAGGAATTACTCTAGATCAGGACCACAACCCTCAAACCAAACAAGAATCGGGATTGCAGACCTTCATCAGAACAAAACATTGCACTTTAACCACGCATCAAAAGAATATAAAATATAACATGGCGAGCTTGTCAGAAAAAGTAAACAACATATCATTGCCAAACATGCCTTCGACTTGCTATAATTAACTAACTTGGGTTTTCACAAACCTAATACTAACAAATACATGTTTTGAATAATATCGCTACTACCTGTACTATAGTCAACTCGGATGGCCAAGGGTACGCTTGTAATTGAACTAGTCACATTCACAAACATAACTTGTAACTTGTCACAGATAAACATAAATTAAAACTGAAACATAACTGGAACATATACTGAAATGCATGTACTAAAATTTGTAATGTTATGAACTACGACTAAATAATAATAACTTGTAGTGCCGCAACACATCACATATATTGTAACCACATTATGCAACAAATAATATAACTACCACGGTATATCACAAAATCTTGTATGTACCGTGGAATGCGTAAACTTGGTAGGTCATGGGGCACTTGCCTTGCCGGGCTAGTCCATGCCTCATGGGGCCCTTGGTGATTGGGGTAGCCGGTAGCGCAATATTCTTCCCTCCCAAGGATCTTATCAAATTTTATCTCGTTTAATCATTATTTTAAGTTTTTGAATCGTGGAAACTCGAGAAATTTTTAGAATGAGGAGTTACGAGTACGAGCTATTCGCGAATTATCACTAGCGAACTTATCGTATCCGCGGCACGCGATACTTTGGACAATACTAATACTCGATTGCCCGATGCCAAATGCAATAGGTTTATCATACTCAATAATTTCCATGGTATCTTGAGGATCAGAACATGTGTTAAATTGTAAGAGCACAACATCCAACTTATATAATACAAAAAAAAATATCCCAAGCAAAAATGGAAAGAACGCATAATAAAACCAGGCGCACAAACTCACAGAAACTAGGTTGGCGCACTTTTTCAAGTTAACCAACACAGTGCACTTGACAAAAGTACACGAACAAGAATAAGGCATGCTTTTAAAGAAAGTGCACGAGCAAGATAACTAAAAGACAAAACACATAATTCAAGGTCAAAGCTCGACAGTCAAAAAGCTCGTAAGTCGAGAAGCACACAAATCAAAAATACAGAAATCGAAAAACCATCCAAAGCTTTGTCCTTATGGAAAAAAAGAGGAAAGAAAGTGTACGAACAGACCAAACATAAAAAAAGTGTGCTGACTGACAAAACATAGGAAAAGTATGCCATATTGCCAAACACGAAGAAAGTGCGCAGACTGACTGTGGCACACTTTCTTTTGGTTTCCCAGAGAGAACTTTGATTGAGATATAGATGTATTTATTGTGTTATTTAGATAGTGACCCCTATATACTAGCTTATATGTATTCGAGCTGGACTGGAGTCCACTTGATAAATAACTGGCTATTATCACGAGACCTGGTTTCACATATTTTGGGACTGGAGCGCGACATAGTTTTTATGGTAGCCCATGCTGGTCAAGATTATATTGATTCGGTTATATTACTGTGTCGAATGAGCCTGTATTAGGATAATTCTTTTAGAATCTTAATCCATAATTTCTATTAAAACTTTTTTTATTTCTAATACTGCCCTTGAACCTCGTATTTGTATTCAATCATACCTTATTGAAATCTTTATTATTGTTTTTTGTCTTTTCCTATTTTGGGAAAAGGAACACTCATGCTTGATGAACCTCTTTCGGTTAAAATTTTGTTATAGGATAGCGACAATGTTGATAGAGTATTTCTGAGGTGGATGACTATCTATGTTAGGAATAGTAGGTATAGATGCCTCTACTAGATACTAGATAGACTGCTAGAATGGAGTGACAGTTGGATACTTCTATATCAGGTTTAGGCCAAGTAGGGAAATTTTCCTTTTAAATAATGGATATAATCTTCTACCATTTACATAAGCATATGGAGTTGGATTAGAAATTTTTACTCATTCACGAAGTTTGGTTTAGAGGATAAGATATATTTTCTTGATGTCTGAAATGACTAGGTATACGATCTGAGGGAGTATACAGTTGAACTTTGGGATAAGTTATAGCCCGCTAAACAAAATAGGGCCACATTTATGGAAGTCTTTAGAAAGTACGACTTGAGATTTTTTGGATGTAATAGTTCGATAAGTCTTGTACTTAAGACTAGACATAAGTCAGTATAAAAGTTTTATCATAGCTTTGAGTTTGAACAAATTTTTACTTAAAGGAAATAATCAAGACTTCATGCATGTGTTGGAAATTAAAATTGAAATTGGGTAGTAGCATAGCCAAGGGGACTCTCACAAGAAGGATAGATATTAGATGAATATACCAGAATAATATGTTATGATAGATGAGGTAAAGGTGAACAATAGTCCATTGGGATACTAGGTGGAGTGCATTAGTTTGTATAAGATTTAGACTTATATTTCTTATAAATAGTTGGATTAGAATAAATATGACCAATTAAAGTTTCACTAAAGGATTTTTTGATAGGTGAATAGTTTGTCAAGGGGTTAGAATTTATCATCTACCTAGCTTAGCCTTGTCCCTTACCTATTAAGTTTCATATAAGAAAGTGTTAGACGTGCTTGTAAGGATTATATAGTGCTTATCGATAGCTAGAAAGGGTAGATGGTCAATCAAACAAATAAGAATACATATAATATATCTTATAGGAGTATAGTATAGGGTTTAATAATTGGTTGTGGTTTTTATATCTTTCGTAGTAGTCATAAATAAGGACTTGAGATTAGAGTAAAGATCTTACCATGAATAGACTAGTAACTATAGTTATGATAAACCCTTGATTGATATCGGTTAGCTAAGAATCCCTAAAGGATTAAAATGGAACAATTATGTTGGAATTAAAGTACCCGTATGGATTATAAAGAAGCAAAAATCATATAAGGAGTACTATGCTTAAGGAAAATAATTGAAGAAGGGCAATGATGGAATCGTGAGGACTTTTGATTTGAATAAAGATGGAAATTGAGGAGTGTTATTGTAGAAGCATAAAAAGTGTGCCTCTTGAAGATGGTGTAGTTTCCTACAAATAAACTTAGAAGGGAAATAATGGCGCACTTTAACTCAGTTTCAAAGGATGACGCACTTTCAAGCTGCTTTTGTCAACAGAGACAGACGTAGAAATCGCATGTCCGCTTCCCCTAAAATATTAAATACAAGGAATATGACAACTGAACAATAGTCGAGGAGTCAGAAATCATCATTACAACTGAGCTGTATCACGCAGACCTATGTTGTCGTTTAGAGACCCAGCCGATGTGCCAGCTTCACCAGAAGTGCGCCGGTGTGCCAACTTCATCAAAAGTGCACCGTTGTGCCAACTTTATCAGAAGTGTGCCATTGTGCCACCTTAATCATAAGTGCACCGTTGTGCTAACTTCATCAGAAGTGCGCAATAGTGCCAACTTATTCAAAAGTGCGCCATCACGGCCAACTTCTATAAAAGTGCGCCATCATGTCTACTTCTTCAAAAGAGCATTTGTATAGCCAATCTTTTCAAAAGTGCGCCTATCTCCAGATCACTTCTAAAGTGCGCCTACGAGCTCAGGGGGCCTCTTTACACCGCCATATAGGTTTGAAGAGGCACACTGCTTTGATCCTAACTGATAAAAAGAATTTTTGATTATGTATCCTATATGCCATGTTTTTCGTAAAAAATGTACAAATAACTGTTCCATAACATACGCTTTTCTTGTATAGGAAGCCATGTGTCAAGTAAAAAGCAAGTCGTGCACCCACTCACTAGATCGAGGGATGTCATCCCATCAAAAGTGCGCACACAGTACGGATTGTCCAAAGTGCGCTCGCACACTGTCAAAACTGCTCTAAAATCCTATAAATATATGATCATTGTGTACGTTATAGAGGGAGAAATTTCAAGTCAGAGAAATTCAAGTACAAAAAGAGATAGAGATAGAAGTTTGACGTGTCGTTATTGCCAAAGCTTTCTTATTGCCCAACCCTTTAAGTTTTTCACAGTATCCTTGCATTTCTTCATCGTCTTGCGGTCCAAGGAGTAAATTAATTGTCCGCAGATCAGATATCTACAGCTATACTTTCCCAGAATCAATTATACTTAGATTCCTGTTTAGTATCTCTTGTACTCTTCTTTCTTTTTAGTAGTTTGTAATACAAAGTTTCATTTAAATTTTTTTTGCAAATAAGATGGCAACTCTGCTGGGGATGACTTTCTCCTCTGACGAGAATGTGATAGTTCAACTCGACGCTACGTTGGTCGATTCGATGCAAAAAATCTTGGTCATGAAGTTCGACCAACAAGCATACGAAGAAATGCTCCTTTCTGTGGGTAGTGCTAACCCCTTATCCGCCCTCAAGGCAAAGATAACCCGCAAAGTGTGGGTGCCCAAGCCTCGTCATACATATCCCGAAGTTGCTACCAATAAGAGAAAAAGTATTATGATTGACGGGAACTACCTGGTCAGTTCTTTCAACCAAACTCAGGTCGATGACTTGGTGGATAACTCCTTTCGTAAACAAGCGATATAAATCGTGCAAATATCAAGCAAAGGGTGATCCACACCCAAGATTCTGAGTACCTTGCTTAAACAAGGGATACAAATCATGCAACTCGTGCAATATCAAGCAAAGGGTGATCCACACCCATGCTTCTGAGTCCGCGCATAATTATTGTAATATGTGGGGCAAGCAAGTCATAGAAACTATTGTCTAAAACAAATATCTTTATATGCACATTCTTCAAAGAGATACAAATGTTCCTCCAGAATTCACGCCAGCAGAAGAAAAACTACAGGCGCATAAATAAAGTGTTAGTCAGAGAGAATCATTCTTCTAACATCATGATTACGGACACAGTAAAGAAAAAGTTATGCGCGATTCGTTAGAAGCCTAGTATTACCGCGCCATGACAAGTCCTTCGTGCAAAATCAAATACACGTAGGAAAACTATGCCAACTCTTCCTACACCGCAGAAAGTGCGTCAAGTAGGGTCCACCTTTTCATAACATGCTGATTGTGCTTGTATAAGAGGAATGTGAGGAACAACTTCCTCTCATCCCTGAAGGATAAAATCTCTAGAGGTAACAAATCATTCGTTAATCAAGCCAATACTTCACTCTATACAAAAGGGACCAAAAATGTGCCTAGAAGATTCAATATATCTCATGTAAAGAGGCAGAGTCGGCCCTCTTCCTTCTCTTCTTTTCTCTTCCCTTTTTTGATTTACGTGAGCTTATTATACAAAAACGTAAAGAGAGGGACCCTTCTGACTTTACAACGATGTTTCTGAATGAACATCGTTATAATTGTCATAGAGTTGTAATTAAATATTGTTGTGCATCAGCAAAACGGTCAGTATTTGACCGATTGGCCTATACTATGTCTCCTAAACCTCGACATACAAAGCAAGTTGACAACCAGGAGTATGATGATGACGAACCACTCCTTGCTCCAGCATACATGTTTTTATATCTTCACCGTGGCAGGAGACAATCAAGACGAAGTTCTTGGCGAACACCTAGCTAGTAGAGGTTTGACCAACTTGTCTACTCTTTGAAGGAGTATACCAAATTACCCGTTCTCGAAGACGGGAGCTCATTCTTCACAGGAATCCCCATTCCTTAGAACCCGATGCTAGGGGTAGCAATCTCTCTGATTCTAAACCTGACAGTGTAGACTCCAACTAAAAAGTTCTTTCTACCAATCCCTCTGTTGTATACAGAGATGTCAGAATCTACGCCATCGGTAATGAACAAGACACTTCTCCATCAGAAGCCACCGAATAATGCTTTAACTCATTAGAGGTTGCTCTCAAGGACATGTACACTATGATACAAAATATGCATCAAATGTTGGCAACCAAACATTCTGCGACACCAGCACCTGTACAAGTGGCTTCATCCATACCTGCACAGTCTACTTCTGGAATAATACCTTTACAGGATAACACTAATCCAGAAGCAGTCCTTAATCAATAGTCATCAGCGCCAACCCTTAATACTCTCAATATTGGGAGTGGACCTCCGCCGGTGATAATACCTATTCAAGTAGGATCTTATCAGTCAGTTGTACCACTCCAACCAGAAGATCCTTTCGAAGCTGTCCAGGAGTTGAATGCACAGGTCGATATTTTAAAGAACAAAGATTAACTCCGCAAGCTGGGGGTGAAACAGCCTTATCATTTTCTTTGGGATAATGTTCCATTCTCTCCAAAATATAAACCCCAATAATAGTCTTATTTGAAGACATGACATCACCGAGCCAATATATTAATTACTTCAATATGATGATGGATTATCTGCAGAAAGAGGATGGTCTCCTTACCTGATTGCTCGTGGGATGCTTGGCCAGTATAGCCTATGATTATAAACCTAGTTTACCTGATAACTGTATATCCTCGTTTGATGATATGAAGTATCTTTTTCTCTCAAGATTCTATGAGGGAGGCATAGATATGACGATGTCTTCGCTCATCAATATCATACAGAAGGAGAAGGAATTCACTCACGAATTCATAGAGCATTTCGGGCAATCAACTCTAAAGTAGCCTCTAGTATTCCATATTCTGTATTTATCGCTACTTGCCAAAAGAATATACTTCCTATAGTAGGGTTCTGGACGGATCTAACTCAATTTTATGACTGGACGACGTTCATCATCGGGGTCAAAGATGCTGAAGGTAACGCGAATGTGGCACGTAATTTGGGGTTAAAAATAACCAATGTCGAAGGAAAGCGCCCCTCCAACAACAACAACTGTGCGAATAATCGCAACAGCAAAGCAATTGAGGGCTCAGCAATAAACTTGTCAAAATGACCCACCTTTCCTCCAGCATAAAAGCCTCTAGAATCTTCCAGGCCTAAGAAATAATGTTCCTTTTACGAGAGCAATATCCACAACATTTTTGAATGCTTGATAAAATGTAACAAGTTGCAGTTGCCTGACATCAAGCGACCAAATAAGGATGGTAAAAAAAATGATCCAAAGTGTTGCATATACCACCGATATGTCCATCACCCTGCCAAGACTTTTTATGTCTTAGAAAAGAAGATACAATAGTTGATAGATGCTAAAGCTATCATCCTTCACAACGAGGAGAAGACAGTCACTGCCAATATGATATCTCTTCAATTCGGTGACTTTCCTGCACAAGAAGTCCCAAACGGCGTCATCCCATTACCTAGAGCTATGATGGAAGCGATAAATCTCCTGCCTCCCTGAAGTCAAACAGAGGGGTTACTACCTCTTACCACAGATCATGGCGAGATTATGTCGATTCATCCCGACCTGCTGTCAGATTGGGACAGGGAGCAGCATCTTCTAATCCAAAATCCATGAATGGCAAGCCGTATAAACCATGCAATATGATTTTTTCGGATCATCACTCAAATAGAGATCGAGATCAACATCAAGAAGACATATCTCTCGAGATCAGATTTTGAAATCTTAATATTTCTCCACCAAGCTCTACTCGTAAACTTTGCTTGACACACCGGTAATAGTCCATGATTGGTAGTGTTCTGCTATATAGGTCACAACAAATCCTTATTTCTTATAAAGGTATTTCTACACAAATCCCCCCTTTTTCTTTTACAATAATTTGAGCATCGACCTCAACTTAGGTGGTTGGGGAGGATTATCCCTAATTTTATTAATACAGCTAGCAATCTGTACGCTTGATGCAAAATATGGGATAGATTTCCAGAAAGCTAAAAGTTTGAACTTTGGCAAGGGACAATGTATTCCTCTACAACTCCGAGGATAGTCCAGCAAATCCTGTAATGGATTAGGCTATGATAAGACTAGCCCACATACTTGCTCCAAGAAGAGGCATGATAAAAAGAAACTCGAGAAGAATATATGACTGGTACCAGGTCTGACAAAGATTATTAAAAAACTTACGAGAGTGTCTTAGAAGATATTTCTGATACTCTTCCTACTTCGCCAACTCTTGTTGCTCTGGTCATAACCAAACTTTGTCCTTCGAAGCCTATTATGGAAGAGAAAGGGAACCAAAAGGAAGTACGTTTCGACAAATTTCTGAAGAAGAAGGTATCCCAAGGACTTGAAAATCCCTACAATTTTGATATATTGGCACAACTGGCCAATAATCCTACCCGACTTTCAATATTCAAGTTACTTCATTTGTCAAAGTAGACTCGTGAAGCTTTGAGCGAAGCTCTGATATATGCAGACTCATGCTTAACTCAACTCAAGACTCCTGATGAAGAGCCATTAGCGTGTCCTCAATGCCACAACATGATCAAGAAGATTTCTAACATCACCTTCATACAAGATGACATGCTACTCAAGGATAACCAGCATGACAAGCCTCTGTATTATGCCGGTTACATCATATCTACTAAGGTAAATCGGATTCACATCTACCTTAGTTCTTCACTGAGCATCATTACTAAATTATTATTGAAAGGATTAAAGATACCAATCCATAATTTGTCTTCAACTAACACTAATATTCTGGGCTTCAATATTGGAAGAAGTAAATCAATGGAAAAGATACGCCTAAAAATTTAGATAGGCGATCTACGTACTGAAGTCATATGCTATGTGATCGACTCTGACTTATCCTATAATGTTTTGTTGGGACGACCATGTATACATGATCATAAAATTTTACCCTCCATCCTACACCAATGCTTCAAATATGTGGACGGTCCGAGAGAAGTCAAAATAGAGGTAGTTGACCTCAACCCATTCAAAGGTGACAAAGCTAATTTCTATGACTCTGCACTCTATACACATGAGTACATGAAAGAAAAGGCTGATCAAGCTGGTGATGAAGCTGAGAATACCCCAAAGGAAGAGACTTTGATGATCCGAGTCAAAGGACATACTACTCGTCCGACTCCTTTAAAGCCTCTCTTCATCAACATTCATAAGTTACCTCCATTGGTCTTCAACCTTCGATGAAATAAACAATCGATGCCAAATAATAAGCCACTTGTTATCGACCTTCGTCGTGACAAGCAACCAACATAAGTGAATCGACCCCTAGCCATCAATCTTGCCAAATATCCTATCAAGGCTGAAGATTCTGCTGACTATGTGGAAGATGAAGGGATCTTATATTTCATTAATAAAGAAGAAATTACTTCGCACTACGTTGATGTTTAACCATTTGCTAAAAAATTCTTAGAGGCTCTTAATCTCTACGAACCCTTGTCCATACCCGTGGAATCTCTATTCCAATATAGCTTATTATATGTCACGCAGAAAAATAATTGTGACAAGGATATTGGGAAGTGTCACACCACGCTCCTAGAATACTAGGTAAATACGAGGACTAACTTGGCCAACCACACCTTGCAAAATACCGAAGTAAGCTGCAATATGCTAAGGTTGTCTAGAAGACAAATAGGTGGACTCTAGCATTCTATGACGTCAGTCCTAAGGCTGACAATTCTTAGTATCTCAATCCATCAAAAATAATTTCAAGAGTATATCATACAAGAATGTAAAGAGACATCCAAAAATATATACCATATACGATCATGAAGCTAGTGAATATAAAATACTAAACTAGAAGAGTATAAATATACATGATCAAATATATCATCCATGGTCTAATAAATATCATGTTGACCGTAGTCTAAAAAATATAAGGAGTTAACTCTGCCCCTTGTTGATACCATAAATTATGAAATCAAAACAAGGGGTGGAAGAAAGAAACCCACGCACGAGCTTTGGCTGCGGTCCTACGAGTGCGAGCCATCTTGCTAGAAGTACGGAGGATCCAGGTTCTCTTCAGGTAAATCTGCCCAAACAAAAAAGTGGGGTCAGAACACAAGCAACAAGTACCATAAAGGAGCTCGTGGTGTTAACCAAAACCACAATCAGCAGAAATAAGAGACAAACAAATAACTAAATAAATACGGGTTGAGCTTTGTACGATACTAATGTACTTGTCTCGATAAAATAACTATAAGGACTGGTACACTAATAACAAACTAACTATACAAAAAGATAAGACGACTAGCGGCAAAAAGGAATAGGAACTACTCTAGATCAGGACCACAACGTTTAAACCAAACAAGTACCGGGATTGCAGACCTCTACCCGAACAGAACTTTGTACTATAACCACACATCGAAAGAATATAGAATATAACAGGGTGAGCTTGTCAGACAAGACAAATAACATATCATGAAAAAGTATGCATATGGCTTGCAATAATTAACTAACTAGGGTTATCACAAACCTTGTTACTAATAAATACATATTTTGCAGAATATTACTTCTATCGGCACCACAGTCAACCCGGATTGCCAAGGATACACTTGTAATTAAACTAGTCACATTCACAAACATAACTTGTAACTTGTCACAGATAAACATAAATTAAAACTGAAACATAACTGGAACATATACTGGAATGCATATACTGAAATAAATAATGTTATGAACCGCGTCTAAATAATAACAACTTGTAGTGCAGCAACACATCACAGATCTTGTAACCAAATTATGTAACAAATCATATAACTACCATGGTACATCCCAAAGTCTTGTATGTATCATGGTATACGTAAACTTGGTAGGTCATGGGGCGCTTGCCTAGCAGGGTTGGTCTATGCCTCATGTGGTCCTTGGAGATCGGGGTAGCCGGTAGAACAATATTCTTCCCTCCCAATGATCTAGTCAAATTTTATCTCGTTTGATCATTATTTCAAGTTCTTGAATCATGGATACTCGAGAACTTCTTAGAATGATGAGTTACGAGTATGGGCTATTTATGAGTTATCACTAGCGAACTAATCGTATCCGCGGCATGCGATACATTGGGTAATCGTCATACTCGATTGGCGTAATTTATGAAGTTAACCAACATGACGCACTTAACAAAAGTGTGCGTGTAAGAATAAGGCATGCTTTCAAAGAAAGTAAGCGAGAAAGCTAGCTAAAAGACAAAATACACAATCCTAGGTCAAAGCTCGACAGTCAAGAAACTCATCAGTCGAGGAGCACACAAACCAATAACCCAAAAATTTGGAAACCAACCAAAGCTTAGTCCCTAAGAAAACAAAGAGGGAAGATTTTGCGCGAACAGACCAAACATAAGAAAAGTGCGTCGGTTGACGAAACATAGAAAAAGTGCACCTGATTGCCAAATGCGAAAAAAGTTTGCTGACTGACTGTGGCAGACTTTCTCTTGTCTTTCTAGAGAGAACTTTGACTGAATACACACCAAAGTGCGCCAACTGATTTTTCTCTCGAAAGTGTGCCACTGACTCAAGGAGTGTGACTACCGCACTTTTTCTAGGAGACTGAGTGCAGTATGATTAGTTCCAACGAAGAGTTGGGATAACACACCAATGCGCTCAAAGTGAAACTTACATAGTTATACGCCAAAGTGGTTCTCTTATATACTCTTCACAGAGCACTTTTTTTCTCTCCAGTCAGCCATTTTGGTATACGTATTGTATCAAGTTTCAGCACTGAACTTAGCTGGACTCAAAATAAAGTACGGCCAGAAGCAAAGTTACATAAAATATAGTACTCTACACTTTGAGCTAATTAGTTTTGTAAAATATAAAGTTTTGGATGATCAAACCTCAGGAAAATAAAAGTGAACCCATAAAAAAACTAAATCTTAAAACTCAGATCTAATCCTAATCATCCATCAAAATCCAAAACTCCAAGAACTAAACTAGATGAGAACATCAAGGAGAATATTTCTGCCAAACATATTTTAAAGTACATAATATAAATAAAATCAAAAAATTTATGGCTTTATTATTGAGCAAGATGTACTTGCCTGGAGTAGCTTCTTAGCCTCTACCTCTCATGGTCCAAGTCATAACAACTTCTCTCTTGGGTTAGGGTTTGGTCCTGAGGGAAAGAAGCAAAGGAAGGAGAAATAAGAAAGAAAGGGGAAAGAGTGAAATGGAGAATAAAAGGGAGGAGAGAGAAAAGACTAATATATAAGGGGAGAGGGGGATGGCTCATCCATCAGTTCAACCAAAATGAACCAAACAAGGTGTCTAGTCTACATGCGGATCCTAAACCGGGTCTATGATAATGGTACTGGATATTCTACTGGTCTCGGGTTGTCTCTCCAGACAACAGGTAAAATATAAATAACAGTAAGCATCATGCAAATACAGCAAAAATATATTATCAGAAAATAAATTTGAATATCATAAATTCAAGAAATACAAAATCTAGAAACATGTATGATATCTCTGCCCTCCTAAGAAAATTTTTTTCCTCGAAATTTTACTAAGGCTAGTCGAGCTGAAAAATACGCTAGAAGGCTCAAAAAATCATAAATCGCTTATCAAAAAATAAATTACATCAAGCAAATAATTAGAATAGAAGAAATAGCTGTAAAAATTAATAATTGCACACAATCACACACAGAAAAATAGAGGCATATGGATACATATACCCCTTAGTCAGTCAAATAGGAATTCATCATCGCTTGCCTAAACTGACTCACACAAATGGACAAGAGCCTAGCCTTGAGGTAAGTCGGTACCAACGACTACATCGAGATCATGACTCTAATCCAGGACATACCTTCACAGTCAGGACACATGATGGACATTACGTACAATGAGATACAGAGGCAGAAGAGTGGGACGAGAAACTAGTCTTCACTCATCGAATAATTCGAGCTAACTGTTGCACTACGGACATAGTGGAATACAAGGCCGTTGACAAGAATCGGGTATTATTGTGGGTAATATTCTGGTATCAAGGTATGTGGCACTGCTCATCGTCCGGGTGATAGTCGTAGACAGGAAGCAGTCATATAATCAGGTGCGCCACATAGAAGACATAGATGATTAGCCCTCTGAGACATTATATTGGTGTATCCTACCTTTCCGTAGAAGGAACATATGACTGGAGCCTCTGGGCACTGATACGAATGATTATAAACTGATATTGGTGAGGGTACTATCCTTCTTCAATCCTTACTCTATCTGGACGCAAGTCTTCGGTTTAGAATTTCTCTGACAACTATGCTTGTTGAGTTCTAACAATATCTAAAGACTCTGTTGGATGGTACGATTGTGCTTTAGCTGGGACTCCTGGTAAAGCTAGAACACTTGTTGCTGAAGCTGAAGTTATTATTATTGTTGATGCTATTGTATCACCATCATATTCCTGATCATCTCTAGCATAACCTACGAGCTTAACTGGTCCGGTTGTGCTAAGGAAACTAGTGGAACTGGCGGGCTTGGTATGACTGGTGGAGCTGACTGATGCTAAGAGGTTGTTGGCTCTTGATTATGACAAGGCAACGAAGTCTAGTTCTGGCCTATTACTAGAACTACTGGAGTGATAAAACCCTCCGAAGGAGGAGCAGGTAGGGTGTCCTGAAGGATAAAGACACAAGGCAATAAATAAATGATAGGAATGGAACAATCATGTTGAGTAAATTTTTAGTTCATGGAAAAGAGAAAGGTGCAGATTCAAGTGGAGTCCAATTGAAGATAAGTAAAAGAATGAGATTCTAAAAAGATGAGTCCCCCCACAAGTCAAAAAAATAAACCTGCATGGGCTACCACTAAAACCTTGTTATACCCTGCTCCCAGAATAATGGGTAAATACGCGGACTGACATGGGCAACTACTCCTTGCATAATACCAAAGTAAGCCGCAATATGCTAAGGTTGTCTAGAAGACAAATGGGTGTACTCTAGCGTGTTATACGTCAGTCTTAAAGCCGATAATTCCTAGTATCTTAATCTGTCAACAACAATTTCAAGAGTATATCACACATGAATGTAAAGAGGCATCTCAAAATATATACAATATTTGATCATGAAGCTAGTGAATTCAAAATGTTGCACTAACAGAGTATAAATGTACATGATCAAATATACCAGCCATGGTCTAATATATATATCATGTTGATCGTAGTCTCAAAAATATGAGCTGACTCTGCTCCCTTGATGACATCACAAATTAAGAAATCAAAACGAGGGATGGAAAAAAGAAACCCACTCGCGAGTTTTGGCCACAGTCCTACGAGTGTGAGCCAACTTGCTGGAAGTACGGAGGATCCTGGTTCTCTTCGGGTAAATTTGGCCAATCAAAACTAGTAGGATCAGAAACTTAAGCAACAAGTAGAACAAAGAAGATTAAGATGTTAACCAAAACCACAATCATCAGAAATAAGAGATAAATGAATAACTAAATAAATACGGGTAGATCTTTGTACGGTACCAATGTACTTATCTCAATAAAATAATTATAAGGACTAGTGCACTGATAACAAACTAACTATAAAAAAAATAAGGCGAAGAGCAACAAAAGGGCATAGGAACTACTCTGGATTAGGACCACAACCCTTAAACCAAACAAGGATCGGGGTTGCACACCTTCACCCGAGCAGAACTTTGCACTCTAACCATGCGTCGAGAGAATAAAGAATATAACAGGGCATGCTTGTCAGACAAGGCAAATAATATATCATGGCAAAATATGCCTACGGCTTGCTATAATTAACTAACTAGGGTTATCACAAACCTAGTTACTAACAAATACTTGTTTTGAAGAATATTGCTACCACCGGCACTGCAGTCAACCCGAATGGCCAAGGGTACGCATGTAATTGAACTTGTCACATTTACAAACATAACTTATAACTTGCTACTAATAAACATAAACTTAAACTGTAACATAACTGGAACATATATTGGAATGCATATACTGAAATATATAATATTATGAACTGCAGCTAAATAACAACAACTTGTAGTAACGTAGCACATCACAGATCTTGTAACCACATTATACAATAAATCATATAACTACCATGGTACATCACAAAGTCTTGTATGTACCATGGCATGCGAAGACTTGGTAGGTCATGGGGCCCTTGCATTGCAGGATTGGTCAATGCCTCATGGGGAACTTGGAGATCGGGGTAGCCGATAGCGCAATATTCTTCCCTCCCATTGATCTAGTAAAATTTTATCTTGTTTGATCATATTTTCAAGTTCTTGAGTCGTGGACACTCAAGAACTTCCTAGAATGACGAGTTACGAGTACGAGCTATTCACGAGTTATCACTGGCGAACTTATCGTATCCCCAACACGCTATACATTAGGCAATACTCACATTCGATTGCTCGATGCCAAATATAATAGGTTTATCATACACAATAATTTCTACAGTGTCTGGAGGGTCAGAATATGTGTTAAATTATAAGAGCACAATATCCAAATATATAATACACAAAGAAATATTCCAAGCAAAATGGAAAGAACGTATGATAAACCAGGCGCACAAACTCACAAAAATTAGGTTGGCACACTTTGTTAAGTTAACCAATACGGTGCACTTAAAAAAAGTGTACGTATAGCCTACGTTGCAACATCGGCGGTAGAATGCTGTCTAGGTCAACTATACTAACTAATTATCTTCCAATATTGTATAATCCTCCAATAATATCTCAACTCCAAGAAAAGAGCAATGCAACATAATTCTTAATCATAAATCTATAGCACGATAAGATATCAAGGAAGTCTAACATAACTATACAATCTAAACAAATATAACAATAATAATAGAAACAATAACCAAAATATCAAATATATGACGGAGATAATCTAGTACCAAAATGCTAAAAAGAACTAACTATGCTAACAAGTGATTCGGACGAGATCTTCCGGCAGTCACTCCAGAACTAGTGGGTCCATATCTGCACCATCTATAGGTCGAGGTCCATAGTATGTCGGACACTAATCTCCTGGATCCTCTAAAAAATATTTTTCAATCAAGAATGGAGCAAAGTATATCTCTAACAACAGTTCTAATCAATGATATAAACTATGTAACAGTAAATAGATGTGAATATACAAGATACAATATACATATACAAGAAATATGCAATAATAGAAATACTGGAAATAAATATAAGAATGAGTAATATGGAATGAACAAAAATTACTAATGACTAAGTCAGTGAGTACCAACTTTAACATGTGATCGGCTTGGGAACTTGCACAAGGAACTTGCATAAGGATAAGGGCCTGGTTAGTCATACGTGCGGTGTATGACCAACACTCATAAGGAACAAGACATGAACAAGGAGGCTATGATCACATATCTACACTACATACTCCCCACCCCCGACTGGTATAGTGGATCCAACCATGGTACTTCATGACACGAGTTTCCACAAGAAGGTACTACTATTCTCATGAACCAATATCTGTATATGTACAAGAAGAACAAGGAAATAAGGCTTGCAAAAGATACACCATACATACCAAGAAATAATATCTCATGACGAGATCCGGATATACCAATTCGTGTAACCATCGTATCAAAAAATTAGGGATATCTACACTAGATATAAGAGACATAGAGGATATCATAAATAAGAAACTTCAGAGAATGTACTCGCCTGTGGTCCAGAGCAATGAATGTCAAACTGTGTCTGAACTGGTATCACACAGACCTATATATAGAATATTATATTAATACAAGGTGTTGTAATAAAATTAAGTTAAACTAGTTCAATTCTAGGTCATGAGGCCATTTCAAAGTCAAAACAGTCAAACTAGATCAACTCTATGCAAAACTAGTTAGACTTGGTCAAACTAGCTATTCTTAAATTGTAAGAGTCTAACTCTAGGATACTAGGTCCACATACTATGAAACTAAGCCATATTAGCTATGCTAAGATACTAGGATACAACCAAAACACCGTATCATATGATACACAAGTTTTTAGCTATGAAAATAGTAATTTATATACATATACAAGACAATACATATAATATTTTAGCTAACTAATGCAACTTGGATACCTTGGCTTTGAACCAATGCGTATCTCACTACCTACACACCTATCTCGATACTAAAAACCATTATCTTGAGTATCGACCAATTACCTTAACATTACCTTGGTATCCCAAGGTAATTCAAATCCTAATGTATAGCTAATATATATAGCTAATCCCCATATACTAAACTATATGTCAATATTAACTAACTATTAAATACTACTAACTATTAACATATGATATATATCAATACTATACTACATATCTAACAAGTATAAATATATCTATCTAACTACTAGCTAACTAGGTATATAACTAACTATTATACTAGCACTTAACTACTACACTACCAAGCTATATCTTAACACTAAACCAACTGAACTACTACCCATCTTAACTAACTGCCTGAAATACCAAACTAGCTGAACCTGAATGCTTTCTGTGCTTAGAGGCTGATACTGTGTTGTCATTGCTATGCACATACCCCTTGCTATTGAATACTTTTTATTGCAATGATGTACTCTTCTTGCTAGGACTATAGTGTTAAATGCACTGCTGTAGCTAACTCAGTTGTGCAGTTGGCTGCACTGAATTGGTTCTCTACTGTGCTCTGCTTGTAGGCTACTTGCTATCTGCTGTTTTTGCATGCTCGCTGTGCAGCTAGTGCAAGCTGCTGCATTGGCCACTAAAGTTGTTGGTGATGCTGCAGCTTGCTGTAGTGGTTGCTCTTACATGTGAGTGCAGCTGCTGTACTTCTCCTGGCTTTGATGCAAATACAAACTGCACTTGCTGTTCAATGCAGTATACTACTACTGCACTGGTTCATGTTTGCAGTGTTGATACTGCTACTGTGCTGTTATAATGTAACTGCTACTGCTCTCTGCAGTTTGCATTGCTGTTGTGCTTCTCAGGCTACTGCATCCTCTCTTGTTGAAGGTAAGCTACTATGCTCTCTGCTTTACCTTGCTCTTCAGTTGAAGTATGATGGACTGAATTAAATGCTATTGCAGTGGCTCGATGCATCATGCTGAACTGAAACTGATGCAACTGATACTTAATTTGATACACACTGCTAAATGAGCTCCCTCTCACTCACAACACTACACACACACATACATATATATACTGCTACCTACATATATATCAACCTATACATATATACACTCTCATCTCGATACATATATAGACCCAACTCTATACATATACATATATATATATATATATACAAATGCACATATACATATATAGATATATACACTTTTATATATATATATATATATATATATATATATATATATATATATATATATATATATATATATATATATATAAACACATACCCCTATAGGTCTACATATATATATATGTATCTTGTATATATACTTATGTCACTACCACATCCTAAAATAGGGATATTTTTGTCTTTTTATTATTATAAGTATTGTATATACTTATTTTTAAATAATTGCATGATATGTGTATATATATATATATATATATATATATATATATATATATATATATATATATATATATATATATATATAGTGTTCATTAATGCATGGGTTAGTAGACTAGAACAAGAAGCCCAATGAATGAATCCCTGACCAAATATAGGATTATAGATTTAATTAGTAATTTTCGTGATTAAATATTAAGGTTATAAATTATTACCGTGATTTTATTTAATTATTGTATCTTACCGTTGCTTCGATATTTTGAGCGCTCTACTATCTTTTGCCTTCCAACAAATTTTGCACCCTTATCCTAGACGTGCTAGTCTTCCATTCTGATCTTTGTGTAACTTACAAATATGCCCTTTTGTGCTTCATTTTAGTCGCACAATATTCGCCGCAAACATTTAATTGTATTTTCAAATAAATCTGACTTTGCATCTTTGTGCGTTCCAATCGAAATTTGAGACACAATCTTGACCCATTTTGTGCAACCCAAAATTTGAAAATATTCTATTCTGAGTCTGCTATGTCCATGACACTTGTGTCCCACCTAATTTTAATCCTATATACTTCCAATTAATTTAAGAACACCATTTACATTAATTTTAATTAAATTGGTGTAAAGATCCAACTCAACCCAAAACTAGATCCAACCCCAAACCAAACCCCATTCATACCCTCAAGATTCATACTAAACAGCACATACCCTTTTTAGCCACTACATCACACCAAACACGGTATTTTCCCTCATCCAATCCCATTTCTCACCTTTTGTGCAGTTTTCGAATTTTTGGGGGCTTTTATGCAAAAGTGCAATGAGGTGTCACCATCCTATTGGTCAAAGCCAATGAAGAAACAACTCCCTCCCTCTTTGACCGGTCCAACTCTCTCTCTCTCTCTCTCCCCTTTTTGTTTGTACACTCCCCTTCATGATTAATCATGGCTCTTCATTCAAAATGAAGCACCATCCTCACCACAAACACCCTCCTATATAATCCCTCATCCTCACCCCTTTTTCCAAGAAGCCATCCCCCATCCCAATAAGCACATGGCCGGCCCTAATCTCTAGGCTAGCATCACCATCTTTTCTCTTCTCATGCAAACTCTTCCTCCATTAATTTTCTACAACATCATCACCATCCCTCAAAAAACTACAAACCCTAAACCTAAACCTAATCTGCATTCCTCTCCTCCCTCCGGTGATCACCCGCCGAGTCCCCGCCTCTGCAACTACCAACATCCCCGACTTCACCGTCTTCAACAGTTCCACCACCGACTTCTTCACCCCTCGCCGCCATCACAGACCTGCTCAGCGCCACCACAGCCGAGCAGTGCACCACCTCCTTCATCATAATCATATTTATCTTCCCCACAACCACGACCGACTCGTCCCCGTAACCGACTACCTCGACCATCGCAACCCCGAGTCCCCACCACAACCACCATCTCCATCATTAACATCACCGCCACCAACTCGCCAACCCGACGACGAGTAGCCGACCTCATCCCCATCGGCACCGCCACCACGACATGACTTATTACCCCGCTGTCAGCCTTCGTCCCCGACTTCCTCTCCTTCCTGACTCATCTTTTTGACTGCAGTCATCTTCCCCCACGTTGACCCTGCTGGGCATCGTCGACCCCGATCTCCTCTTGCTCCGCCACATTCTTCCTGAGCAACTCCACCGTTCCCATCACCATTAACACCATCTTCGACCCCGACCTCCATCACGAATCCATCTTCTCCTACTTCTCGAGACATCACTACCTTCCTCCGGCCATCCCCGTTCTCCTTCACTCGACTCCGGCTGTCCCCGAGTTGACCATCTACATCACCATCATCAACACCATCATCATCACCATAATTATCATCATCATCATCATCATCACCATCATCATCACCATCATCAACATCACCATCATCATCACCATCATCATCATCATCCTCATCACCATCATCATCACCATCATCGCCACCACCTTCACGACCCCTCGACTTCACCATCATCAGCCAATCAACCCCGTGCGTACCCATCAAGGACCATTGGAGCGCCCTGTGAGGCTTCGGGAGCAGGATATTGGTATTGCCCGCTCAGGACCCCAGGCGAGTACATTCTCTGATAATTTCTGTTATTTAATAATTTCTATAATTCAAGCATTTAGAAATATTACATCTGATTCTTGACACTGTGCTACACGGACTAGTATATAGATTAGATCTATAGTCATGAGATATTACATGGGTTATCGTATTGATATTGTACACGATATTGAGATTAGATATTATACATGATATATTGGACATTGATCGTGTATCGTAGCGTGGCATGGTTGGATCCACTGTACTAGTTTGGGGCGGGAGAAATATTAGTAGATTATGTGATCATACCAAACTCTACATGCATCATAGCTCACCCCATACCTCACATTGGGTGCAGCCTGACCATTATATGCCTTATAGCCTGTTATATATGATTAGCCTGACCATTACTCGCATTATAGCTAACCAGATGGTTAGCCTGACCTTACATGAATTATAGCTAATTATATGTAACAAGCCTGATCTTGTCCCAAGCCGATCATATGATAGAATGATATTTCAAACACTTAAAATAGTTACAGTTCTTTATTCCAGTTTCATATACTACATCACCCGTATATGATATTATAGCTCTTTCTTTTCATTTTATATATGCACTGACTGTACCATATTACCTATATTTCCTGTTCTACTTATTTTGTCATTGCATCTATTTATTATTTTCTCTCAGTATATAGCATAATCTGTTTATTGTTTTATAGTTCTTATTAATTAACTGGAACTGTTATTAGGTTGTACTTTGCTCCATCCTGATTGAAAATATTTTTCCAGACTGCGACTTAGAGGACTTGTTTTTGGCATACTTGGAGATTTGGATGTTATTATTTGCAGGTTAGACAATTTTTGTTGTTTAGACTCGTGTTGTATTTAATTTATTTTCTTTGATATCTTATCATGCTTTAGTTCTGTGATTGAGTATTTCTATATTATATTGTGATATCTGTGTCTCCTTATGGAGTTGGATACTCGTGTGAGATTGATTAGTTAGTATTGTGACCTAGACAGCGTTCTACCGTTGATGTTGCGGCGTAGGCTGGACGTACCCACATAAATAATTAAGTATCAAGGAAATTGTGTTGAAAATTAATGGAGCATGATATTCAATTTGATGGTTGATACTTGGGTGTATCAAAAGTAAAGAAATGCATATGTATAAAGGGAATTAATGAGTGTGCCATAGTAGGAGGGTACCTATAAGCGTATAGGAGAGTATGAGGGAATAAGAATACATGGTGCTAAGTAGTAAGACTAGTGTTACAGATAAAAGTAGGGCCTTGATGTGATTAGATATGAGTGTACTGGTATATGACTAATGATAGATGTATTACCTGATATTGGGGCAAGTGATGTATTGGAAGCAATAGGTGAAAGAAGTGTCGAGAAATTGTGTGCAGGATGCATAGTGGGTGTTGAGCGTCAGTGTGGAAGTTCATGAAAGTGGAAGCATGAGTATTAGAAAATTCCAATAGTATGTCATGGGTTGAGAAATATCAAGATTGGTCATAGAAGATATGAAGTATATCACTGATTAGTGTATCAGTCTGTAAAAGATTTAAGAGAAAATACGTATACATCAATTGAGATATGGAACCATATGCCTGCCTTTGAGAGTGAAGTAAAATATCTGTATTATAAAAAGTGCAAGTGATCATGAGTTCTAGTGAGTGTGATGAGGTGATCTAATGATGAAGCTAGTATTGCTATACTAAGAGTGCTAGTATTTCTATGTCATGGATTAGTTGAGCAAGGTGCTAATAACAGTAAGTACTTCGTGTGATGGTATTAGATTGGTTTATCAGTTAATATGGATAGAAATTTATTAAAAATAATAGTGCAAGTAATCTAGGCAGTGCAATATTCAGTACACAGTTAAGGGGTGTAGACAATTGGTGTGTTTGTGTGTAACTTGAGTGTTAGAGACTGTGAGTATATATAGGTATACTTAGATAGATGTGGGTAAGAAATGTGTATTAGTATATGAGTGAATAATGCGCATGTGTAAGGATCTATTGGCTTGAGCATGCCTGAGATGGCACTGTAAACTGATTTTGGTGTCCATCTAGAGTTGTATTAGAGGGAGTGGTACTTAGTGTGATGTGTTGAACTTTGTGTGTACTTGAGTGATAAGAACAACTAGTATAACCAATTACAGTAGGTAAGATAGCTAGCAGTAGGTGTACTAGTAGTAGAAATAATGGTACCTAAAGGGATAGTGGTATCAAACTTTGGATGCATTATTTGACCTATGGTTGTGTTAGAGGTTCTTGGTATCAGATTTTGGTATTAATAGACATGTGTGTGCCATGTGGATGTATCCATGGATATCTTGTGGACTAGTGATTAGTTGATGTGGGTATCAGTATATAGGGATAGGAATTAGTGAGTGAATGTACCAGAGTTAAGTGTATATTAGAGGATAAAGATGTCCAGGTGATGTGTTAGCAGGTTCTGTTCTTTTCTTTCCTTCTGTTCCTTTTCTGTCTATTTGATTGATTGATTGATTGATTCCTTAGTACCATAGCTTGTATCAGTGATTTTCTTGCTAGAATATAATTAGCAGTACACCCTGACAGAGACTACAATGCCATGATAAAACAGACCATAACCATGCATGTTTTCTCTAGATTGCATGTTGTATGACTGTAGGTAGGATTTTCTTAGACTTAGATTGTTGGGGGTTTGACCGTAGTGAAGAATTAATGAAGAGGTTATGACTAGACAGAGAGAGACAAGGTACCTTAAATTTTGAGGACAAACATTAATTTAAATAAAGAGTTAAGAATTTAATATGGCAAAATTGACGATTTTGTTAAATCATTAATTTTTATGAAGATTATGATATGATTGAATTTGTCATTAAAATTTGAGGAATTTAAGAAGATTATTATTATATTTAATTGATTATAAGATATAAATTTAAAATTTTCTATTTTAAATATTGTATTTGAAGATTTCATAAGTATTACATTGTTTGGATATTGTGTGGAAAAAGAAATCGAGGAATAAGATCACTAATGGATTAGAGTTTGAATTCAAATTTTTGGGATGGAATTTTAAATTTTATAAATATGCATTGATTGGATTTAAAATTAGAGGATTGGATATTAAATTTTTGTATTTAGTTATTAACTTAAATTTTTGGAGGAGATTGTGATAATAATAGAATTTGATTTTTTTTAAATTTAAAGATTTTCAGGAATATGATATTTATAGAATTTTGAAAATTTTGTGAAATAACAATATGGATTTACTTCATGATTATATGGTTTGATGAATTTAAATTTGATGGAAAAATTAAATAAATAAATAAATACAACTATTGAGAATCTTAAATTTTGAGGACAAATTTTTTTAAGGGGGGTAGACTTGTCACTACCACATCCTAAAATAGGGGTATTTTTATCTTTTTATTATTATAAGTATTGTGTATACTTATTTTTAAATAATTTCATAATATATATATATATATATATATATATATATATATATATATATATATATATATTGTATTGTGTTCATTAATGCATGGGTTAGTAGACTAGACCAAGAAGCCCACTGAATGAATCCCTGACCAAATTATAGGATTATGGATTTAATTAGTAATTTTTTGGATTAAATATTGAGGTTATAAATTATTACCGTAATTTTATTTAATTATTGTACCTTACCGTTGCTTCGATATTTGGAACGCTACACTAGCTTTTGCCTTCCAACAAATTTTACACCCTTGTCCTAGACGTGCCAGTCTTCCATTCTGATCTCTGTGTAACTTATAAATATGCCCTTTCGTGCTTCATTTTAGTCGTACAATATTCGTCACAAATATTTAATTGTATTTCCACATAAATTCGACTTTGCATCTTTGTGCGTTCTAATCAAAATTGGAGACACAATTTTGACCCGTTTTGTGCAACCTAAAATTTGACAATATTCTATTATGAGTCTTCTATGTCCATGATACTTGTGTCCCACCTAATTTTAACCCTATGTACTTCCAATTAATTTAAGAATACTGTTTACATTAATTTTAATTAAATTGGTGTAAGAACCCAACTCAACCCAAAACTAGACCCAACTCCAAACAAAACCCCCATTCACACCCTCAAGACTCATACTAAATAACACACACCATTTTTAGCCACTACATCACACCAAATATGGTGTTTTCCCTCATCCAATCCCAATTCTCACCTTTTGTGCAGTTTTCTAATATTTGGGGGCTTTTATGCAAAAGTACAATAAGGTGTCACCATCATTGTGGTCAAAGCCAATGAAGAAACAACTCCCTCCCTCTATGACCGGTCCAACTCTTTCTCTCTCTCTTTCTCTCTCTCTCTCTCCCCTTTTTGTTTGTACACTCCCCTTCATGATTAATTATGGCCCTTCATTCAAAATGAAGCACCATCCTCACCACACACACCCTCCTATATAATCCCTCATCCTTACTCATTTTCCCAAAAAGCCATCCCCCATCCCAATGAGTACATGGCCGGCCCTAATCCCTAAGCTAGCATCACCATCTTACCTCTCCTCATGCAAACTCTTCCTCCATTAATTTTCTACAACATCATCACCATCCCTCAAAAAACTACAAACCCTAAACCTAAACCTAATCTCTAATCCTCTCCTCTCTCTGGTGATCACCCGCCAAGTCCCCACCTCTACAACCAACAATATCCCCGACATCACCGTCTTCAACAGCATCACCACCGACTTCTTCACCCCTCGCCGCCATCACCGACCTGCTCAGCGCCACCACCGCCGAGCAGTGCACCGCCTCCTTCATCATCATCATCTTTCCCACAGCCACGACTGACTTATCCCCGTAACCGACTACCTTAACCATTGCCACCCCGAGTCCCCACCACAACCACCATTTCCACCATTAACATCACCGCCACCACCTCGCCAACCCGAAGATGAGCAGCCGACCTCATCCCCATCGTCACCGCCACCACGACATGACTCATCACCCCACTGTCAGCCTTCGTCCCCGACTTTTTCTCCTCCCCGACTCATCTTCTCGACTGCAGTCATCTTTCCCCACGTCGACCCCGCAGGGCAGCGTCAACCCCGACCTCCTCCTCATCCGTCACCTTCTCCCTGAGCAACTCTACCGTCCCCATCACCATTAACACCATCTCTGACCCCGACCGCCATCACGAATCTATCTCCTCCTCCTTCTCGATACATCACCACCTTCCTCCGGCCATCCCCGTTCTCCTCCACCAGACACCGGCCGTCCTCGAGTCGACCATCTACATCACCATCATCATCACCATGATCATCACCATGATCATCATCATTATTATCATCACCATCATCATCATCATCATCATCATCACCATCAACATCACCATCATCATCATCATCCTCCTCATCATCATCATCATCATCATCATCATCATCATTATCATCACCACTGTCGCCACCACCTTCACGACCCCTCAATTTTACCTTCATCAGCCCGTCGATCCTGTACGTGCCCATCAAGGACCATTGGATCGCCCTGTGAGACTTTAGGAGCAGCACATTGGTATTGCCCGCTCAGGACCCCAGGCGAGTACATTCTCTGATAATTTCCGTTATTTGATAATTTCTATAATTCAAGCATTTAGAAATGTTACATCTAATTCTTGACACTGTGCTACACGGACTAGTATATAGATTGGATCTACAATCATGAGATATTACATTGGTTATCGTATTAACATTATACACGATATTGAGATTAGATATTGTACATGATATATTGGACATTGATCATGTATCGTAACATATCATGGTTGGATCTACTGTACTAGTTGGGGGCGGGGGAAATATTAGTAGATTATGTGATCATACCCAACTCTACATATATCATAGCTCACCCCATACCTCATGTCGGGTGCAGCCTGACCATTACAAACCTCATAGCCTGATATTTCATCATAGCTAACCAGATGGTTATCCTGACCTTACCTGAATCATAGCTAATCATATGTAACAAGCCTAATCTTGTCCCAAGCCGATCACATGATAGACTGATATTTCAAACACTTAGAATAATTACAGTTCTTCATTCCAGTTGCATATACTACATCACCCGTATATGATATTGTCGCTCTTTTTCTTTATTTTATATATGCCCTTACTGTACCATATTGCCTATATTGCCTGTTCTCCTTATTTTGTTATTGCATCTATTTATTATTTTCTCTCAATATATAGCATCATCTATTTATTGTTTTATAGTCCTTATCAATTAACTGGAACTGTTATTAGGTTGTACTTCGCTCCATCCTGACTAAAAATATTTTTCCAGACTACGACTTAGAGGACTTTTTTCCTGCATACTTGGAGATTTGGATATTATTGTTTGCAGGTTAGACTATTTTTGTTGTTTAGACTTGTGTTGTATTTCGTTTATTTTCTCCGATATCTTATCGTGCTTTAGTTCTGTGATTGAGTATTTCTATATTATATTATGATATTTGTGTCTCCTTATGGAGTTGGATACTCGTGTAAGATTGATTAGTTAGTATTATGACCTAGACAGCGTTCTACCGCTGATGCTGCGGCGTAGGCTGGACGTACCAACGTACTCGTGCCCCTATATCAGGTGCGGGTCATGACAACTTATAAACACATAGACACATAAATATATATACATAACTATATAATATAATATAGATACATACACATATACATATATATATCATACATAATATATCATATCTAATATATATACACAAGTCAATGAGTTAAGGAGCAACGAAGCAAATACGTGGAGTACAACGCACCCGTATCACACTTATTCTATGATACGCTTGTGATACGGCTCCACCATACAACCAAACGTATCCCGAAGGACACGAGCAAGTCTAAAATACTAATTATGCATTATACGAATAACTAATTAATCAACTACGTGTGCGTGCCAAGATATGACATGCTCAAACCCCCATGTTGGAGAAAAACCCCCAAATCAACACGTATCTCCAAATTATTGGGATACGACCTACACGTATCCAATTATAGATACGACACTAGCCATATACAATCAAACATATGTCAATTTGGTCTAATTGACCAATTGACGAACACAACATGTGTCAATCTCGGAATTTCTCCAAAATTGACACAAAATATACCATAACTTTCTCCATAGACCTCCTATGAACCTAATTTCAATTTCTAAGGGTATCCTTAGCATATGGGATGGTTTATAATGATTAAAACAAAGATTTAGAGTCTATACAAAGAGAGGAAACTGAATTATACCTATTGGGAGATGGATTCCCAATACAACCTCTAAAATTGGTGAAATGAGCCTTCAACTTGTAGATCCTTGCTCCTCTTTGTAGATCCTTGCTTCCTCCTTATAAATTATTGCTCTATTAGCTTCCAATGGTAATTTGGAAAGGAATTGGAAAGAAATTTGTTGCAGGGATGAATGAATTTGTTTGAGAAAAATTTTAGATGTAGATTTGGAATAAAAAAATAAAGAGAGAGAAAGTTTACCCCCTGTATATAGGTCTCTCTTGTCCCCTCCCTCAAGCTACTATGTAAAATCCAAAATACCTCTTGGAGCCTCTCATGAAGTAATTAATTAAGTAGGGAAGGTTCTAGTCTAATGGGTTTAATTAATTAATCCTCCTCCTAATGATTGGACTTATTATTGGGATCAATTCTAAGTAGATTTAAATGTTGATCCATGGATCTAATCTAAACTAGTTAGATCCACTAACACAAGTCCAAAAATAAAATCTAACATGCTAATAATAAATAAATAATACAATAAATAAATATTCAATATGCATAATATTTAATTAATTACCAAAAAACTAAAATATTCTTTCCTAAAAAATGTGGTTGTGACAAGTCTACCCCATTTAGAAGAATTTTTTCCTCAAAATTAAAACTCTCACCCTTCTCCCTTGGACCAGTTGTACAAATTTATACAATTGTCAAACCCCCATCAATCATAGTCTAATCATACTTGGATATAGTCTCTAACTATCATGAATTTTAGTCTCTAACTATCATTTATACAATTTATACAATTGTCAAAATAGTCCTATCATATAATCCTACCATTCTACTAAAAGAGAAATCATACTTGGATATAGTCTCTAACTATCATGAATTTTAGTCTCTGCCTTGCTGGGGTGCCTCTCTCTACTGGTGCGGGGTAATCTGCTATGCCACATGTGGTTTATTCCATCACACACTAAGCATTCACTAAACATCAACCTAGTCAAGATATTTTTAATATTTAGGGTTACCAAATACTCGTGATATACTATAGTTCTAGGTCAGGGACATGCTTCACTTACTAGCACTTGCTTCCTAGGAAACTATACAAAACACCGCTAAAATACTACTTCCTTTATCCGTTTTAGTTCTTGTAATCACCAAAATTTCTCAACTATTCTCTTGCTAGGCACACTTGTATACTTTTTCAATCATGTATTTTATTAGCACACCCATGTCCAACTTAAATACTCCCAATAGGATGCCTTACTCAAATCTTGTTACTGTCTATATGAGGCACCAGCTCTCATATGCATTTTAGATGACATCCTCGTACCAAGTTACTCATTTCTCTTCTCTATATTATTATACTAGTTACTAAAATGCTTGTGCCTAAACTTTCTTAATACTTGAGGTACTCCGGCTTTTGTTACTAGGGTATCTCTTTCTATCTGATACTTGGTGCAACTCATCCTCTAACATTTGTTAATCATCCTAAGATTTTTATCTATATATTAGTATCAATATACATACACAATTACCTTCTAGCCATTACAACACAATGACATCTCACTGGTATCCTTATACCCCTCGTACTATTCCCTGATACATACGACCTCTATACTCAAAATTTGCAAGGTACTATACCTACTAAACTTACTTTTATATATATATATATATATATATATATATATATATATATATATATATATATATATATTGTCTCTCTCCTCTACTGGTTGGATCACTAGTACTATTACTTTTAAATGTTTTTCTATCCATATTAATTGATACAACAATTTATCACACAAGGTACTTACAGTTTCTAGCACATTACTCAACTAATCTCTGATATAGAAATACTAGCACTCTTGATATAGTAACACTAGCTTTCTAACTACACGACATATGCCCTTAATATTCTAGGATACTAGCTTCATCATTAGATCACCTCATTACACTCAGTAGAACTCATGATCACTTGCATCCAATGCTCTAGTTATTAACTTCTATAATATACATATTTCACTTCACTCTCAAAGGCAGGCACATGGTTCCATATCTCTATTGATGTATATGTATCTCTCTTTAAACCTTTTACAGACTGATACACTAATCAGTGATACACTACATATCTTCTATGACCAATCTTTATATTTTTTAACCGATGATATACTATTAAAATTTTTAATACTCCGGCTTCCACTTTCATCAACTTCCACACTGACACTCATCACCCACTATGCATCTTGCACACAATTTCTAGACACTTCTCCCACCTATTGCTTCCAACACATCACTAGCCTCAATATCAGGTGATATACCCATCACTAGTCATATACTAGTACACTCCTATCTACTTACATCAATGCTCTACTTTTACCTGTAACACAAGTCTTACTACTTTAGTATAATATATTCTAATTCCCACACACTCTCTCTATACCTATTGGTACCACTTTACTATGGCATACTCAAGCGTCAATCACATAATAGAGTGTCATGCTCTATTGATATCCAATACAAATCCTGTGGTACTTAATTGTTACATGGCTCACCCAATTACCTGAATTTATGACTATCTAGAGCATGCATGCTGATACTAATACTAACTCATGGAACCACCACTGATACTCACTACTCCCCCTTCTACCTATAGGACCAATACTAACTATAATGACACATATCATAAAACTCTTGCTACAAGGTACTACGCTATGGGTTATCTCTAGATTGAAGCCTATTGCTCACATGCCCACCAAGAACCACTTACAGACTCACAAGACACACTCCCAATAGTCAATACTGATACTCAAGACACAGACCTAATTGTAAGTCACCAATTATCACACTAACAAGGACCTAATAGAACGAAGCTCTATAGGAACTGGACTAAAGAACTGAAGGTATCTCTCCTGCTAAGCTAAAGAATGATGGAACAAAGTCCTATAATAATAGGAGTGGATAAGTAATGAGATGAAACTTTAAGAACCAATTTAAGATACAACCTGATAATCATACACGTCTGTCCGAAATCATGACACTCAAAATCTTTGCCACACAAGTAAGCTTTGGTGCGATAAACGATAGATTCCATAACTAGGATATGCAACTCTATAATTATGTCATCTAGAATCCTCACCATGCCAACCGATATGGCTGCAAAAAACTCTAAATTTCATAACTAAGATATGTATATTCGAAGTCAGGTTCCTACATTTCCGTCACACCAGCTAATATGGTTGCGATAAACTCTATGCTCCATAACCAAAGTAGACGTTTCATCTTTCTTACTGTCCTCATCAATATATGTTATCAAATGATACCGTAAATTAGTCTGTAAAATTTATCTCGATATAAAATCAAACTCAACAACGAACACCAAGAATTAAATTCAACAACTGATCACCAAGAATCAATTTCAATAACAACAAGTGAGAACGGATGAAAATAAGGAAAAATATTTAAATTGAAATTTATAATAAGATTCTCAAGGGTCGGCCCAGGAACCTCTCAAAAAATTTATGATTGAGTATCCTCTCTCATCCTAGTGTCCTATGTCCTATATCATATCGCAGGCTCGTAGTAGTACAACTAAGTTGTCGCACTACCACGATATTGCATAACTTGCGAAGCCTGACCTGCATAGGCCACCACTAAAAATGTATCATGACTCGCACTCGGTGAAGGGGCACGAGTACGTGGGTACATCCAGCCTACGCCACAGCATCGACGGTAGAACGCTGTCTAGGTCAACTATACTAACTAATTATCTCATAATAATTGATAATCCTCCAATAATATCTCAACTCCAAGAAAAGAGCAATGCAACATAATTCTTAATCACAAATCTATAGCACGATAAGATATCAAGAAAGTCTAACATAACTATACAATTTAAACAAATATACAACAAAATTAGAAACAATAACCAAAATCTTAAATATAAGACGAAAATAAATCCAGTACCAAAATGCTAAAGAGAACTAACTATGCTAACAAGTGATTCCGACTAGATCTTTCGACGGTCACTCTAGAACTAGTGGGTCCATGTCTGAACCATCTATAGGTCGAGGTCCGTAGTATGTCGGACATCAATCTCCCGGATCCTCTAAAAATATTTTCCAGTCAGAAAAGGAGCGAAGTACATCTTTAACAACAGTTCTAATCAATAGTATAAACTATGTAACAGTAAATAGATATGAATATACAAGATGTAATATACATATACAAGAAATGTGCAATAATGGAAATACTGGAAATAAATACAAGAATGAGCAATATGGAATGAACAAAAAAATACTAATGACTAAGTGAGTGAGTACCAACTTTAACATGTGATCGGCTTGGGAACTTGCACAAGGATAAGGGCCTGGTTAGTCGTACATACGGTGTTATGACCAACACTCACAAGGAACAAGACATGCACAAGGAGGATATGATCACATATCTACACTACATAATCCTTGCCCCCGACTGGTATAGTGGATCCAACCATGGTACGTCATGACACAGATTTCCACAATAAGGGCGCTACTCTTCTCATGAACCATTGTTTGTATATGTACAAGAAGAACAAGGAAATAAGGCTTGCACAAGATATACCATACATACCAAGGAATAACATCTCATGACGAGATCCAAATATACCAATCCGTGTAATCATCGTATCAAGAAATTAAGTTTATCTACACTAGATACAAGAGACATAGAGGATATCATAAATAAAAAACTATTTGAGAATGTACTCACCTGTGGTCTAGAGCAATGAATGTCAAACTATGTCCGAACTGGTGTCACACAGAACTATATATGGAATATTATATTAATACAAGGTGTAGGAATGCAAACAAGTTAAACTAGTTTAATTCTAGGTCTTGAGGCCATTTCTACTTCAAAATGGTCAAACTAGGTCAACTCTATGCCAAACTAGTCAAACTTGGTCAAACTAGCTATTTTTAAATTGTAAAAGTCAAACTAGGTCAACTCTAAGTACATTGATGAACTCTCTTTGCTGTGACTACAGTATTAAATGCATTATTGTAGCTAACTCAGTTGTGCAGTTGGCTGCACTGAATTGGTTCTCTACTGTGCTTTGCTTGCAGGCCGCTTATAGGCCGCTTGCTATCTGCTGCTCTTGTATGCTTACTGTGCAGCTAGTACAAGCTGTTGTACTGGTTACTGAAGTTGTTGTTGATGTTGCAACTTGCTGTAGTGGTAGCTCTTGCATGTGGGTGCAGCTGCTGTGCTTCCCCTGGCTTTGATGCAACTGCAAACTGTACTTGCTGCTCAATGCAGTGTACTGCTACTGCACTGGCTCATGCTTGCAGTGTTGATACTGCTACTATTTGTTCTAATGTAACTGCTACTTCTCTCTGCAGTTGGTGCTCTGCAGTTTGCATTGCTGCTGTGCATCTCAGGCTATTGTATCCTCTCTTGCTGAAGGTTAGCTGCTATGCTCTCTGCTTTACCTTGCTCTTCAGTTGAAGTATGTTGGACTGAATGAAATGCTATTGCAGTGCCTCGATGCCTCATACTAAACTGACTGATTTCGTACAGTACTTGAAGACGCGACACCTGCATAATTTAACGCATAATTGACCGTGTTAGATGACTAGTATTACCCCTAGTATACCCCCTGAGTCCAGTGTAAATGTGGTTGTGTATATGCTAGTGTAATGACTAATGATTTTATTGCATTATATTATGTGTACATAGGATATTGGATTTGTTCTGTGCGATTTCTGGAGCAGGTTATTGGTACATTATAGTTTCCTTGCCAGACAAGTATACCTTGCCATTGTACTGTTATTTATATTTTTTATGTTGCATGCATCTTTATTTTCTGTCTTTAGTTCATATATTTTAACTGTTATATAAAATGCGCGTGATGGTGTCGTCGCGATATATTTTTATCTATGTATTGTATTGACCTTGTTGATGAGACTACCCCATTATCATGTAGCATCATTAGGTTCATTGGCCGTGACACAGTTGTTACACGAGTGTGAGTCTCATATAGATCACGGACTGCGTGACAGGTCTGGCCTCCTGTGCGTATGGGCCGTACGTTAGAAATAACTGTTGTTAGAAACTTTGCATGCTAGTAGACTTGGCAGTTATTAGAGGTTTATCGTGTCATGGATATGACATGCTTAGAGCATGGGGTGGGGAGAACAACAAGTACCGCATTTGAGCTCCTTTACACTTTTTCTGTGCGCCCGGATTCTCCGTCGGAGATACGGGTGGTGATGACCCTTATATATTATTTACATTGGCAGGCCTCCGCCGTTTAAATGACGACGTGCCTTTGAGGCCCCTGGATCTCCAAAAGAGAACTATGCCAAATCCCAGTTTTCAGCCAGATAGCTCACTTATGGAGAAAGTTGTTCTTAACTGCATTCACTTAGACGGTTAGGCGACCCCTTTGGAGATTTATTTTAGTAATTTATTGGCATGTGTTTAAGTATCTTGTTATGTCCCTCTTAGGACCTGGTCCCCTGCCAGGTGTATCTGTTCTTGAGTATTCGCAGGAGCGCAGATTCGGATGGTTACGTACGTTTCGAGAATGCCTTCTCTTCGAGCCGTGATTGCTAGCTGGTACACATATATTGTGTTTAATTGAGTTGTACTTATATTCTATTTGCTCTTATTTTCGAGTTGGTAGTGGATTTGTTTCCATCCAACTATCATCCTTAGATACTTCTTATTGAGAGCTAGTTTCATAGATGTTAGTTATTTAATTATATTTGATTTTCGTGGATGAGATTTAGATTATACCCTGTGACTTGTGACGTATATTTTATACCACTTGTGGATTTGATATTCATATTACAGCGTACGTGTGAATTTGGTTTCCATATATTGGAGTTGCCATATCCATACGGCTGGCATGCTTACGTGTCCTAGTCCTACGTATTTTTGGGACTGGGGCGTGACAAGCACACAAATCAACAAAAAAATTCGAAAAACCAACCAAAGCTTCGTCCCTAAGAAAATAAAAAGGAAGAAAGTGAGGGAGCAGACCAAATATAAAAAAAGTGTAGCGGCTGACGAAACATAGAAAAAGTGCGCTAGATTGCCAAACGTGAAGAAAGTGCTTTGACTAATTGTGGCCCACTTTCTCTTGGTTTTTGAGAGAGAACTTTGATTGAATACACACCAAAGTGCATCAACTAATTTTTTTCTCGAAAGTGCGCCACTGACTCAAGGAGTTTGACTGGCATAATTTTGCTCGGAGACTGAGTGAGTATGATTCGTACGCACGAAGAGTTGGGGCAACACACCAATCCGCCCAAAGTGAAACATAAGTATTTCTAAGCGAAAGGGGTTCTCTTGCATACTCTTCACAGAGCACTGTTCTTCTTCTCCAGTCATCCATTTTGTTATACGTATTGTATCAAGTTTCAGCACTGAACTCAGATGGACTCAAAATTAATCACAACTAAAAGCAAAGTTACATAAAATATGGTGCTCTACACTATGAAGTAATTAATTTGTAAAACACAAAGTTTTGGTAGATCAAATCCCAGAAAAACAAAAGTGAGCCCATAAAAATCCAAATCTTGAAACTCAAATCTACTCTAAATCATTCATCAAAACCCAAAACTCCAAGGACTAAACTAGATGAGAACATCAAGGCAAACATTTCTATCAAACACATTTTAAATTACATAATATAAATAGAATCCAAAAATTTATGGCATTATCATTGAGTAAGATGTACTTGCCTGGAGTGGCTTCATATCCTCTACCTCTCACGGTCCAAGTCACAACAACTTCACCCTAGGGTTATGGTTTGGTCTTGTGGGAAATGAGCAAAGGAAGGAGAAAGAAAAAAGAAAGAGGAAAGAGTAAAATGAAGAATGAATGGGAGGAAAGAGAAAACACTCACACACACACACACACACACACACACACACACACACACATATATATATATATATATATATATATATATATATATATATATATATAAAGGGAGAGGGTGCTGGCTTAGCCATGTATTCGACCAAGATAAACCAAATCCATTGTCCAGTCTATATGTGGGTCCTAAACTGGATCTATAGCAATGCCACTGGGTATTCTACTGGTCTCAGATAGTCTTTCTAGACAACAAAAACATACAAATGATAAGAAGCATCATGCAAATATAGCAGATATACATTATCATAAAATAAATTTGAATATAATAAATTCAAGAAATACTAAATCTTGGAACAGGTGTGATAGGAAGATACAACCATATCGTTACAGCTAACCAGCCAAGAATAATATACAAGGGAAGAAACGCATTCTTATTCCTCTCACTCATCATTGTGGGATTCTGACGAAAGCATGGGTGACGTATTCAAATAGGCTTTCTCTGCAAATATGGTGTCAACTAGCCCAGATAATAAAGGCGTTGAACTATTGGAACCATTCTAGAATGATACATGGGCACAATGGATGGATACTCAATGTGAGCTTCGATTTGAGCAACGTGAAGCACCTACAGAGGATAAAATAGTCCAAATTAATATAGAAGAATAATCTTTCCTGAAACCAATCTTTATTAGAAAGAGTCTTCCTGAAGAAGATTAACACGCTTTACTCCAGCTAATAAAAGAGTATATCGATGTCTTCGCCTACAGTTACAAGGATATGCTTGGCCTAGATCCTCAAATATCCACACACAAGCTCCATATTCTTTTGAATGTTAAACCGGTGAAATAGTAGCAGCAACAATTTCGTCCGAATATGATGAATGCAATTGATGATGAAGTCAAGAAACTCATTGCAAGTGGCTTCATTCGAGAAGAGCAACATTCTGACTGGGTAGCTAATGTCGTTCCAGTCATAAAAAAATAAAAATGTCCGAGTTTACGTAGATTATCGAGATCTAAACTCGGCCTGTCCAAAATATAAATTTCCTTTTTCCATCATAGATGTCATGATCGACAATACATATGGCTTTGAATGTATGTCCTTCATGGATGGATTCTCAGGGAACAAATAAATCAAGATATCGCCTGATGATGAAAAATATACCTCTTTCTGCACACCACTAGGAGTTTACTGGTATACAGTCATGCCCTAAGGCTTGAAGAATGTGGAAGCAATGTGTTAACAAGCCATGAGTAAAATTTTCAGGAAGCATTTACGAAAAATAGTAGAATGCTTCATAGATGATATTGCTGTCAAGAGTCGTCTTAAAGATGATTACCTACAAGATTTGAAGACTGTGTTCGAATTGATGTGCCACCACCAATTGAAGATGAATCCAACTAAATCTTTTCTAGGAGTCTCCAGTCGCAAATTCCTTAAATTTGTTATAACTTTCAAGGTTATTCATATTGACCCCGATAAAATCAAAGCTATCCTCGAAATACGGCCTTCACGCAATCTCAAAGAACTCCGTGGTCTGCAAGTCCGTCGGGCATATATTAGGAGGTTTATCTCCAATCTCTCGGGACGATGCCAACTATTCACTCAGTCAATGAAGAAAGGCGTATCGTTTGTCTGGAATGAAGCATATCAACAAACATTCAACGACATCAAACGATATCTCACAAATTTGCCAGTTCTAGTATCTCTGATCGTAGGAAAATTATTTTTGCTGTATGTTCGATTAAGAGACTCATTCTCATTCTACTGACTCATCATTATGGGATTTCTGACGAAAGAATTGGTAACGTATTCAAACAGGCTTTCTTTGTAAATATGTTGTCAACAACCCCAGATGACAAAGACGATAAACTATTAGAACCATTCGAGAACGATCCATGGACACAACAAATGGATACTCAATAGGAGCTTCGGTTTGAGCAACATGAACGATCTACAAAGGATAAAATAGTCCAAATTGATCTAGGAGAAGAATAATCCACAAAACCAATCTTCATTAGCAAAAGTCTTCTTGAAAAGGACCAATACGTAAAGGAGTATATTGATGTCTTTTCTTGGAGTTACGAGGATATGCTTGGCCTAGATCCTCAAATAGCAATATACAAGCTCAATATTCTTCCAAATGCTGAACTGGTGAAACTGTAGCAATGACAAATTTGTCCGGATATGATGTATGAAATTGAAGCAGAAGTCAATAAGCTCATAGCACGTGGCTTCGTCCGAGAAGAGCAACATCCCGACTGGGTAGCCAATGTCGTTCTAGTCATAAAAAAATAGAAAGGTTCAGTCTGTGTATATTATCGAGATCTGAACATGGACTATCCAAAAGACGAATTTCCTTTTCCCATCACAAATGTGATGATCGATAATACATACAAATTTGAACGTATGTCCTTCATGGATAGATTCTCTGGATATAATCAAATTAATATATCATCTGATGATGAAAAATATACTTCTTTTTATACACCATTGGGAGTTTACTATTATACAACCATGTCCATCGGCTTGAAGAATGCGAGTTTAATGTATCAACAAGCCATGAGTATAATTTTCTAAAATAATATACAAAAATAGTAGAATGCTACGTGGATGATATAGCTGTCAAAAGTTATCTTAAAGATGATCACATTCAAGATTTAAAGACTGTGTTTGAATTAATGTGCCACCATCAATTGAAGATGAATCCAACTAAATCTTTTCTAGGAGTCTCTAGTGGCAAGTTCCTCAAATTTGTTAAAACTTCCAAAGGTATTCACATTGATCCCGATAAAATCAAAGCTATCCTCGAAATGCACCTTCCACATAATATCAAAGAACTTAGTGTTCTACATGGCCGTCTGGCATACATTAGGAGAATTATCTCCAATCTCTCAGGACGATACCGACCCTTCACTTAGTTAATGCAAAAAGGCGTATCCTTTGTTTGGAACGAAGTATGTCAACAAGCTTTCGACGACATCAAACGATATTTAAAAAAATTTCCAGTTCGGGTGTCTCAGATCATAGAGAAACCCTTTTTGCTGTATGTTCGAGCAATGGATCACTCCCTATGAGCTCTTCTTGCACAAAAGAGTAACGATAGGCCATAAACACGTGATCTATTATAATAGTCCCATGATGGTCAGAGCTGAATATCGATACAATCCAATGGAAAAAAATACCTCGCCTTAATGTTTGCTATTTAAAAGACACAATACTACGTGTTAGGTAAAACCATTCATGTCATATCATGTGTAAATCCCCTCCAGGTATTGATGACTAAACCAAGCACACTTAGTTCTCGTTAGCCACATGGTCAATGACATGGTATATGTCCCTTAAAAAGCAGGGAAGGGTCAAGCGCTAGCTGATTACCTAGCAGCTCATCCTGTACCGAAAACTCCCAAACTATACGATGATATCCCAAATAAAGTCTTAGAGTCTAATATGACAATGGAAGATGACACCTGGAAACTATTCTTTAATGGCACATCAAGAATAGAAGACAAAGGGAATATAGTAGCTGGAGTTGGCAAAGTCCTAGTATCTCATAAAAAACTACTCATTCATCGACCATATTCTCTAGTGAACCATGTTCCAATAATATGGCAAAATATAATGCTCTCCTCATTGGTCTCCAATTAGCTAAAGAATTGGACAAAATATCTTGAAGCCTACGGAGATTCCAAGCCGATAGTCAATCAGATCAGGGGAGAGTACGAGGTTCAGTATGAAGACCTCATCCCTTACTATCAAGAGACACTCAAACTGGCTTTTACTTTCAAAGAATTCTTCATCAAGCATGATCCTCGGTTACAGAATATGGAAACAGATGCTTTGGCTGGCCTAGCAGCATCATTGGCCATTACCCCAAAGAGAAGACACTAAATTATACTAACATGAAGAGAGTTGTTCTGTACAAAAAATAACTTGCACATGGAACAGAGTTATGTTATAAATTTAACTTTCACGGATAAAGATTAGAGAGACCCTTTTAGAGACTACACTGCTTATGGGATTCTTCCAAAATATCCAATAAAAGCCACTTCTATTAAAAGTCCCACACTCCGATTCTACTATGACATCTCATCCAAAATATTATATCGTCATTCTTATGAGGGATTTCTCCTACGTTGTCTTTCTAACCCTGAAGCAAGATAATCACTCCATGAAGCTCTTAATAGGATATCTGGAGCACATCAACCATGTCCTAAATTACAAGACCACCTCAGAAGAATGGGTTATTATTGGCCCACCACGGTAGCAGATGTCGTAGATTATGCTCGTAAATGTAGGTCATGCAAAATCTTTGCTGATTTTATCCACCAACTAACATAGTTCTTATACCCTACAGCTGCCACCTGGCCTTTTGAAGTCTGAGGAATAGATATTATTGGTCCAATCAGCCCATTTTTCTCTAGAGGCATCAGTTTATACATGCAATAACCGATTACTTCTCAAAATAGGCAGAAGTAGTCCCGCTAATAAAAGTTAAGATGTCCAACATAATTAACTTCATCAAACACCATGTTATCTATTATTTTGGTGTTCCCCAGAGGATAATACATAACAATGAACTGTAATTCTTTAGTCAAGTATTTTATCGGTTCTGTGACAAGAATCAAATCTAGAATATAGCATGTACAGCTTAAAAAGATAAATAGAAACCTTCAATAAGACCACAATCAAACTCCTTATGGTCTTGTTGATAATCCAACAGCCAAAGGCTTAGCGAAAATCTTCAACAAGACCATAATCAAACTCCTTAAAAAGTTTGTGTAAACCTCCTCACCCAAAATAGGTATTTTGTGTGTATCTTATATTATTATATTTATTATAGATTATTTAAATATTGAATTACTTTAGAATATTCTCTTAGTTAAATAGAAAATAAATTTTTAGTATATTTACTTATATAAATATTTATTTAGAATCATTTTTAGGCTATTTTAGATTTTTGGAGATTTTTTCTAGAAATTTTAGGGAATTAAAACATAGGAAACATAAATTTCTAGGACTTCTATGATTTACTATACGACCATACTTGCATGTTGTTCCTACCAAATATTTATTTAAGTCTAAAATATTTAATTATTTTTTCTGTAATTTATTTAGAATTTTAAGAAATTTATTTAAAATTTTAAAATTATTTAGGATTTATTTGGATATATATAGTCTTAATATTAGATAGATGCTAATTTAGTGTTAATAGATATTAATAAGATTTTATAAATTATTTGTATTATCTTTAATTATATTTAAGATTATAAATTATTGAGATAAATTTAAACTCTATTTTAAATTAATTCAAATCCTGAGCCTACTAGGAAAGCAACTTCATGCATATCCTATCCTTATTTACACTGATCATATTCATATCCAAATTAGCCAATCCTAGTCGTATTCAATTAACTAGTCTCCACCATTATAAATACCTCATCCTTCATATTTTTCTTTCCCAAATTCACCTCTTTTTCGTCCAAAAAGAGTCAAAATTCGTCATAAATTCAGCCTTATTTTCTAGTAGTTATGACGACTTAAAAAGATGATATCTCCAAGCTCCGGACTCCAAACGCGCTCCAAATTTTTTTGTTAGAATCATATCAAGGTTAATTTTTTGAATATATAAATTATTTTAATAATTTCAGAACCTATTTTTCCAGAAAATTCTAAAAGTGTCAGTTGTCCGAAATCAGACGCGTTTTGATATTTTCGAGATTTCGGGAGATCTCGAACTCGGAATTATGAACCGTTTGAAGTTTCAGAAAGTTGACATGATGAAATTACATAAATTTATTTTTTCAGAATTTAATATAAAAGTTTAATCGACTTTAAAATTTATACAACGTAGACGTAAGTAGGAAACCACCGAAAACTTTCGTCTGTGGGCCCTTGTGGCCATAACTCTTTACCGACTTGTGATTTTATAAAATTGTTGATTCCAGTGTTCATATAGTATTAAAATATATAGGATTACACACACAAATCCAGGATTTGAGTCAGTTGACTTTTTGGTTAACGGATTGCCTCGATTTGCGTGCCACGGATCACAAATCCTTAAAGTTGACTTTCTTTGGACCAAAATTAGAGCTTAACAATAAAATCAGATTATAATAAGATTAAAATACTATTTTAGGTTATTTTATTTAGAATTAAAATAGATTAAATGAAGGAACCTATTCACCCACTTTTGTAACCTAACTTGTTTAATTTATGTGACGGGTAGATCGGACGACGCCTTGAGTTGGGACGTCATCATTTTCAGACCAGGCAAGATATCTTGCCAAATTGCTTACAGTATTTTGCATTCTTAGTATATTTTTGTATATTTATTGTATTTCTGTTTATTCATTGCATGTGTAGTTTCTTTCAGTCATTACTATATATTAGATATGTTGACACACACTTGACACTTAGTATCATAGAGGACAATCAGTTGGCGTATGGGCTGTGAAACCCCAAATCCTGAAAACCGTATTAGTTATTTTTTTATAGTAATTATGTGCTAAAATAAGAACATAGAATTTAAATAATTTTTTATTTGAGGTGTTTGTGCATCTAAGGAATTTTTGGAGCCTTTATAAATTTTTCCTAATTTATTCCACGTAGGAGACCCTGTGGACAGTTGGTAGTTTAATGGTGTTCACAAATATATTTTTCTAGAATTTTATAGGTATATATATATATATATATATATATATATATATATATATATATATATGTGTATATATGTATATATATTAGTTAATTAGAAAAAGAAAAAGAAAAGAAATAGAAAGTGGGTTTGGATCCTTAATGGATCCAAACCTAAACCCAAACCCGCAAACCCAAATCCATTCTTCCAAAGCAAAACCATTCCAACCATTTGAAACAGCGGCTGGAGCAAAACTAGAAATTTAGCAAAGAAAGGAAAGAAAGAAAGTTAGTAAGAAAGAAAGGAAAAGAATAAGAAAACAGCAGCAGTAGCAACCCGAGCGGTTTCCCCCCCTTCTCCAACCGACTCTCTCTCTCTCTCTCCCTATATATATTAACAAGATCCAAGCCCTAACCCGAATACTCCCTGCCCACCTCCCCTCGCCTGCACAGCGGCAAGCCGACCCCCGCGGCGAGCCAATCCCGCCGGAGAGCTCCGCCTCCCCATGGCCGGAGCGACCCCGATGGAGCAGCAGCTTCTCTCCTCCTCGCCGTGAATCTCCCCGCCCTAAGTCGAGCCCCGCCATCACTTCCGACCGCCCTCAAGCTCGACGCCATCCCTGAGCTCCGGCCCGACTTCTTCCCCCCCCACAGTGGCTGACTTCTCCCCTCTTCTCTTCCCCGAGCCCCCTTTCCCCTCCGACCAGCGCCACGCCGCCCCACTCCGGTTCAGTTTCCCCCCGACCAGCAGTGATACAGCCCCAAGCTGCCGTCCCCCGACCGAAGCTCCTCCGTCCGGTCGACAACAACCCCCTGACCCGCTCCACTGTCCAGTGATCTTCTCTTCGACCCCTGGCGGCCTCCCTCGTCCGGCCGGCTGAACAACAGCGGCTCCGGACCACCCCGCAACGACCCTGACTCGAGCAGTACCGGACACGACGCAGTACCGGACACAACAGCAGCTGGACACAGCTCGGACACAGCAACCAGGACACAACACAGTGACCGAACACGGAAAAATTCAATCCACGGAGCCCTGTTCAGGTAACCCGTTCTAACTCCTCGTAGTTTCATTTTTAATTCCGTCAGTTTTGACACGTAGACTATGTGACCCTCTCAGTGCCCGTGCAACCCGCTCGGTGCTCGTGTAACCCGCTCGGTGCATCGCGTCCTATGGCGATCGCGGCACGCGATCCAAAAACAGGAAAAATAATGACCCGATTCACCCCGGAACTGAGTACGCCCCGCCAAATAGGACGACTTGGTCGCACGCGGTCTTTAATGAAACGTGCGCGCCGCTGATACGGACGTGCGGAATTTTGCAGAAGTTGAAACGTGCATGCACACCGGAATCAACGCGTATCCGCCGACACCGTCCCGTATCCGCCTGTTCTGGAACACGCTATAACTTTGTGTACACGCGTCGGATTGAAACAAAACTTATGCCATCGGACTCGTAGCAATACGCTGGTCCTATGATCCAAGTTTGGTTCGATTCTGAGAACGTCGACAAAATCCCGTATCGTGGGCCCCACAGGCTCCACTTGATGGGCGATTTTGTGATCGGCACATCGGAATCCAGTTATGGACATTCCGTTGGGTTCGTATCGACGTTCTGGACTTGTTGACACTAAGGTTGGCAAATTTGGAGACCTTTGACCCTGACACATTTTTCGGTGCAAAGCGACCCACATGTGGACCCCGCTTTGACCGAAAACTGTCATTTTTGCCCCTGTGTCCAAATTGGACTTAAGGACAGGCGTTTTTCGCTATTTAATATTTTCTGAGACTGTTAGTGATATTTATTTCAGCATCTGGAGACTTTCCTCCTGAGGCCATAGTTTCTGACACCTGGTATTTGACATCTGGATATTATATTTGCAGCTCTCTTGCCAGGCAAGTATACCTTGCCTTGTTGTACTGTTTAAATTCAGTTATTGTTAGTTACATATTTATTTATTATATAAATGTGCGCGTCCGAGCAGACTCGGGTGCAGTCAACAATGGCGTTGACGTTAGGACTTGTGTCTGACCTAGTGTCTAGTAGACCCACCTAAAGTCGTAAAGTTATTGATATAACTTCCCAGGCCTTGACACGTATCATTACACGTCACAGAGTGAGTACATATAGGGACGCGTGCCTCATGCGCGACTGGCCATCAGTGTGAGCAACACGTGTAGTGGTATTTAGCTCAGTTGTTTATCTTATTGAGACTTGCAGCATAGTAGGAGGTGTCCACGTCGTTTTCACGACTTGTACATCTATATTGGGTGGGAAAGACACTTAGTAGGCGTATGGGACACCCCCTCCTTATATATTCCTGTGGCCTGATACCATACTCTACGGAGATGGGGCATTCCTGTTACCATGCTGCTCGAAGATGGGGTATTGGTTTTCTTGTTCCCGTTACCGTGCTCCAAGGAGGATGGGGTATTATTGTTTTATCCTTCGTTCCATGCTCTGCAGGGATGGACGATTGCGGAGTGCCCTTGCGTCAGGGGGCATATGACACATATACTAGCCAGTCATGACGATTGGTGAATTACGTCAGCATATGTCTAGCCCACACATTCCCATGCGTACTACAAGGTCTTTAAATTGCATTCACTTAGATGGTTAGCACACCCCATTTATTTATTCAGTATTTACATTATAGCATGTCATTTTTTTGGTATCTTGCTATGTTCCTCTGAGGACCTGGTCCCCTGCCAGGTGTATATGTTCTCGAGTATTCGCAGAAGCACAGATCCGGGCAAGATACTTATATCCCGAGGAGGTCTTTTCTTTGAGCCACGTGATTGTCAGGTGTTCTTATATGGTGTGTATCTTTTCCTTTTTATATTCTATTTCGGCAGTAGATTTGTTTCCATCTGACTGTCATTCTTAGATATCTGTATTGAGATCTAGTTACATGGTTATTCATATGTATATATGATTTATGTGGATGAGATTTAGATATTACCCTGTGACTTGTGATCAGTTTTACCACTTATGAATTATTGTTCATTATACAGCGTACGCTCGTATATATGGTTTCCATATATTGGAGTTGTCATATATACATGCGGCTGGCATGGTTACGTATCCTAGTCCTACGTATTTTGGGACTGGGGCGTGACATGTTTTTAGTGGTGGCCCATGCAGGTCAGAGCATATTGTCTCGGTTACGTTACTGTACCGAAAAAGCCTGCACCTAGGATTAAGAGCATAGGATCTCATCCATAATTGACTATGACTTATCTTCCTTCCAGTCTGTCCTACTTACATAATTGCATCCTACTTGAATCATGTCCCTCCCTAATATTCTTTAAGTATAAGCCCCTGTTAGAATATAGGAATCCCTGTTGATAAAAGGATACTTAGGGTAATATTCCTACTTAGAATACAACCAGGGCTTTAACACATCCCTAAGTTTAGGATACCAAATGAACCCTAGTCTTCCATATTACTAAATAAACCCTAGCATTACTACCTATAGATTAATTTACCATTATTCCTTGATGTATTTATATATGACTTGAGAGTAGTATAACCACTACTAGGATTAGTTAGAGACTTAACCATAGTGCGACCCTAGTCTTAAGGAACCAATAGAAATCCAAAGTTAGATACTAAAGACTGAAACCTCATCCTATATTTGGATTAAACTAGTTTTATGCCAGAAACTTTTTACCCTTGTTGGCGTAAAAGCCAATTGACTCTTGGTTGAGTAGAAACCAAACGACTGCCTAGTTGGCGTAAAAGCCAAATGACTTTCCTGATAGCGTAAAAACCAAATTATGCAGGAGATTATCTCCTTTACGCCGCAGTTATGATGACTGCTACCCTCGATCCCTTAGTTTTCCTTATCCTGCGTCATGAAAACCACGTAGGTAACTGCCCTATGTAAACCTGATGATTCATGAAGAACAGATAACCAGCCTAGAGTGACCTGATTAGGCGTAGAACATATGATAGGATGTGGGCGTATTTTTTTCACAGCCTTAGCTTTCCCCAGCCATGACCCAATCTTGTGCATTACATGTAGAGATACGCCTCGAGCCCTGTGAAAAAAGAAACAGCTTTTGACAGGACATCTGGTGTTGTCTAACCTCAAGCGTATGACTTGTATCCAATCAGTCACTAAACGACAACCTGGGTCCCCGTGCAAATTCATCATCGTAACCAACCGCTCGATCGTTGTACAAGTACTTTTGTCAGTTGTCAGGATTCACTAATTTTGACTGACAAACTCATGAGTATCTTGTACAACTTCATGCTGCAACGCAGGAGATTTTACGCAAACCTTTTAGGCAAAACTTTACCCAGGCAGACTTTTATACAAACCTTACGTACGCTAATTTTAGGCGCAGATGTTAGCGCAAAACTTTTACGCTCAGACTTTCACCCAGACTTTTACGCGCAGATTTCTACGCACAGACTTTTTACGCGGACAGCTCTGAAGCTCTACCTTACGCTTCTCTGTATTATGCGGATAGCTCTGAAGCCATGCGTTACGCCAAATTATTTTTATCTCTGCTTTACGCGGACAACCTCGAACCCCTACTTTATGCAGACTTTCTTGAAATCTCTGTTTTAGGCAGACAACCTATAGTTTATATTAAGATTGTAGAACTTAGAAGGCCATACCTCTTTTAGGTCAACTAGCGACTTAGACAAGGAGTTAGAATAATAACTGTAGAGATTGTAGAGTCTTGTTTTTTTGTGTGATTGTGAATTGTTTGTAATTTCTCTCATCATAATCTAGCAAACTTAAAATTGCTGTCCTACCTTGACTTATAATGCTATTATAGCCTAGTTTTGCAAGCTTATTCTTTATCGAGCTTGTTCATGACACATGTGTTATTGGGGCCTGATCCACCCCACTAATACAATTGTCTATTCAGAATCAGTGTATTACGGTCTGATCAACCTTAGTGCATTTTGGTTTGCCCTTCGCATAACTACTTTACGTGGATTGAGATATATAGTGATTAGTAGACGGATGTACTTGTCCGCTAGATATGTCTGAGCATATCGTATCAGCTACATGACTGTACTGATACGAGCATGTGAGTAGAAATTATCAAAATAGCATTTCAATCCACAACTGCCTTGACAATTTCCATTGAATTCTTTAAACGCTTTAAATTCCCACACTTCTAATCTATTACCTTTCCCTTGAACTCTTGATTACTGTTTTCCGTCTTCCCTTATTTCGAAAAGACGAAACCTCGTACTTAGTATAAATACGAAAAGTGTATTGTTTCTGTAGCTATTTCTGTTTGTTTCTTGGGTAATTACCAAACCCTATTATTAGATTAGATTGCAGTTTAAAAACTGTACTATTTTTAGAATGACCTTCGCTACCTACCTAATATTTTATTACGTTCCTGATACGTGCTCCACCATGGCAGCATAAAATTTTTATTTTTGCCTCATAACTTGGGTCGAGTTCAGAACTCAAGTGTTACGATAAAGAATGTATCATTTTGCTATCAGGAGTCTAAATAGATTCTACCCGATGAATAATTGACTGACTCCTGAAAGGATAGCAACACCTATGACTAGGTTGACTTACTAGGATTGAGAATTCCTAGGGACCAACGAGTGTCAAGCCTCTTTAGAGGAGTTGAAGAAGCGACTGACCACAACATCCGTATTGACTATTCCATCCGGATCAGGCGGTTGTGATCTACAGACGCATCAGGAAAAAGTTTGGGATGCGTATTAATACAGGATGGCAAGGTAATGGTATATGCATCTAGACAATTATGAGTACATGAGAAGGATTTGGAACTTGCAACCGTCGTGATTACTCTGAAGATATGGAGACATTACTTATATGAGGCAAATCGAAAGATTGCCCGGCATACCAGTCAGCATTTTACCAGACAAGGATTCACGTAACCAGAGTTGGTAGTCAACGTAGTAAAGGCAGTTAAGTAAATACAGGACACTTACGAGCAGTGCAAGACAGACAGAAGTAGTAGGTAGACCGTCATCATCGTCCCTTAGAATTCAAAGAGGACGATCATGTCATCTCGAGGATATCACCTACTAGAGACAACATTCAATTCGGAGGATGCAGCAAGTTGAGGCCAAGTTATATTGGACCATTGACGTGCTAGAAAGAGTGGGAGTAGTGGCAAATCAACTTGCGCTACCACCTTCACTTGAAGGAGTACTTGATGTATTCCACGTATCGCAACTCAGGCAATATGTGACAGACAGCAGTCAGGTTCTCAACCATTCGGAGATCACCATTAGGCTAGGCTTGTCATATCAAGAGCAAACCGTGGGAATCCTTGATCATCGAGAAAAGGTATTGAGGAATCAATCTATTCCCTTGATCCACGTGGCATGGAAGTATATCGCGCCAGGAGAATCAACTTGGAAGCGTGAGTACGACATGCGTAAACTTTTTTCGAACCTATTCGTAGACCAAGGTATAAAATTAATTTGTTAATTTATACCTTATGCCATCCTTGACTTCTACCGAGGCTTAGTTTTAATTTCGAGGATTAAATTTTTATAAGTTGGGTAGATTGTGAAACCCCAAATCCTGAAAACCGTATTAGTTATTTTTTTTATAGTAATTATGTGCTAAAATGAGAACATAGAATTTAAATAATTTTTTATTTGTGGTGTTTGTGCATCTAGGGAATTTTTGGAGCCTTTATAAATTTTTCCTAATTTATTCCACGTAGGAGACCCTGTGGACAGTTGGTAGTTTAATGGTGTTCACAAATATATTTTTCTAGAATTTTATAGGTATATATATATATATATATATATATATATATATATATATATATATATATATATATATATATATATATATATATATGTATATATGTATATATATTAGTTAATTAGAAAAAGAAAAAGAAAAGAAATAGAAAGTGGGTTTGGATCCTTAATGGATCCAAACCCAAACCCAAACCCGCAAACCCAAATCCATTCTTCCAAAGCAAAACCATTCCAACCATTTAAAACAACGGCTGGAGCAAAACTAGAAATTTAGCAAAGAAAGGAAAGAAAGAAAGTTAATAAGAAAGAAAGGAAAAGAATAAGAAAACAGCGGCAGTAGCAACCCGAGCGGTTTCCTCCCCCTTCTCCAACCGACTCTCTCTCTCTCTCTCCCTATATATATTAACAAGATCCAAGCCCTAACCCGAATACTCCCTGCTTACCTCCCCTCGCCTGTACAGCGGCAAGCCGACCCCCACGGCGACCCAATCCCGCCGGAGAGCTCCGCCTCCCCATGACCGGAGCGACCCCGACGGAGCAGCAGCTTCTCTCCTCCTAGCCGTGAATCTCCCCGCCCTAAGCCGAGCCCCTCCATCACTTCCGGCCGCCCTCGATCTTGACGCCATCCCTGAGCTCCGGCCCAACTTCTTTCCCCCCCACAGCGGCTGACTTCTCCCCTCTTCTCCTTCCCGAGCCCCCTTTTCCCTCCGACCAGCGCCACGCCGCCCCACTCCGTTTCAGTTTCCCCCCGACCAGCAGTGCGACAGCCCCAAGCCGTCGTCCCCCGGCCGAAGCTCCCCCGTCCGGTCGACAACAACCCCCTGACCCGCTCCATTGTCCAGTGTTCTTCTCCCCGACCCCTGGCGGCCTCCCTCGTCCGGCCGGCTGAACAACAGTGGCTCCGGACCACCCCGCAACAACTCCGACTCGAGCAGTACCGGACACGATGCAGTACCGGACACGACAGCAGCTGGACACAGCTTGGACACAACAACCAGGACACAACACAGTGACCGGACACGGAAAAATTTAATCCACGGAGCCCTGTTCAGGTAACCCGTTCTAACTCCTCGTAGTTCCGTTTTTAATTCCGTCAGTTTTGACACGTAGGCTATGTGACCCTCTCGGTGCCCGTACAACCCGCTCGATGCATCGCATCCTGTGGCGATTGTGGCACGCGATCCAAAAACAGGAAAAATAATGACCCGATTTACCCCGGAATTGAGTACGTCCCGCCAAACGGGACGACTTGGTCGCACGCGGTCTTTACCGAAACGTGCGCGCCGCTGATACGGACGTGCAAAATTTTGCAAAAGTTGATTTAGATGTGCGTGCACACCGAAATCAATGCGTATCTGCCGACACCGTCCCGTATCCGCCTGTTCTGGAATGCGATGCAACTTTGTGTACACGCGTCGGATCGAAATAAAACTTGCGCCATCGGACTCGTAGCAATACGCTGGTCCTATGATCCAAGTTTGGTTCGATTCTGAGAACGTCGACAAAATCCCGTATCGTGGGCCCCATAGGCTCCACTTGATGGGCGATTTTGTGATCGGCACATCGGAATCTAGTTATGGATATTCCGTTGGGTTCGTATCGACGTTCTGGACTTGTTGACACTAAGGTTGGCGAATTTGGAGACCTTTGACCCTGACACGTTTTTTGGTACAAAGCGACCCACATGTGGACCCCGCTTTGACCGAAAACTGTCATTTTTCCCCTGTGTCCAAATTGGACTTAAGGAGAGGCATTTCTAGCTATTTGATATTTTCTGAGACTGTTAGTGATGTTTATTTCAGCATCCGGAGACTTTCCTCCTGAGGCCATAGTTTCTGACACCTGGTATTTGACATCTGGACATTACATTTACAGCTCTCTTGCCAGACAAGTATACCTTGCCTTGTTGTACTGTTTAAATTCAGTTATTGTTAGTTATATGTTTATTTATTATATAAATGTGCGCGTTCGAGCAGACTCGGGTGCAGTCAATGATGGCGTTGACGTTAGGACTTGTGTCTGACCTAGTGTCTAGTAGACCCACCTAAAGTCGTGAAGTTATTGATATAACTTCCCAGGCCTTGACACGTATCATTACACGTCACAGAGTGAGTACATGTAGGGACGCGTGCCTCATGCGCGACTGGCCATCAGTGTGAGCAACACGTATAGTGGTATTTAGCTCAGTTGTTTATCTTATTGAGACTTGCAGCATAGTAGGAGGTGTCCACATCGTTTTCACGACTTGTACATCTATATTGGGCAGGAAAGACACTTAGTAGGCGTATGGGACACCCCCTCCTTATATATTCCTGTGGCCTGATACCATACTCTACGGAGATGGGGCATTCCTGTTACCATGCTGCTCGGAGATGGGGTATTGGTTTTCTTGTTCCCGTTATCGTGCTCCGAGGAGGATGGGATATTATTGTTTTATCCTTCGTTCCATGCTCTGCAGGGATGGACGATTGCGGAGTGCCCTTGCGTCAGGGGGCATATGACACATATACTAGCCAGTCATGACGATTGGTGAATTACGTCAGCATATGTCTAGCCCACACATTCCCATGCGTACTACAAGGTCTTTAAATTGCATTCACTTAGATGGTTAGCACACCCCATTTATTTATTCAGTATTTACATTATAGCATGTCATTTTTTTTTTTGTATCTTGCTATGTCCCTCTGAGGACCTGGTCCCCTGCCAGGTGTATATGTTCTCGAGTATTCGCAGGAGCACAGATCCAGGCAGGCTACTTATATCCCGAGGAGGTCTTCTTTTTGAGCCACATGATTGTCAGGTGTTCTTATATGGTGTGTATCTGGTTCCTTTTTATATTCTATTTCGGCAGTAGATTTGTTTCCATCTGACTGTCATTCTTAGATATCTGTATTGAGATCTAGTTACATGGTTATTTGGTTATTCATATGTATATGTGATTTATGTGGATGAGATTTAGATATTACCCTGTGACTTGTGATCAGTTTTACCACTTATGAATTATTGTTTATTATATAACGTACGCTCGTATATATGGTTTCCATATATTGGAGTTGTCATATATACAGGCGGCTGGCATGGTTACGTATCCTAGTCCTACATATTTTGGGACTGGGGCATGACATAGGCTATAACCACTCTGGTAAGCCGTAGTAACTAGCACGCACTATGGTGGTCGTGTCCGATGGTCGTGTCCGATGGTCGCTACCCCCGAGGTATGTCGATTGATGGAGTCACGAGGGTCGCTACCCCCGAGGTATGTCGGCTGATGATGTTCTAGACGGGTGTGTGAGTTATGAGGCTTAGATCGAGTAGCCTACCCTTGCCCAAACGTCGAAAAGTTGTCCTCATTGCATCCATATAGATTGTTTTGTATAGCGTACTTATATATTTTCAAACATTATGCATGTTTACTGTATTCAAATTGTCTTGCTTCTATGTATCTTGTTACGTCCCTCTGAGGACCTGGTCCCTTTCCAAGTGTAGATGTTTATGATTATTCATAGGAGCGCAGATCCGGACTTGCTACTGATCGTTGAGGAGGTTTACTCTTTGGGCCTAGTGTTTATTGGTGCTGTACCTATATTGTGTTGCTTTTATATTCGAGTTGGTAGTGGATTTGTTTCCACCCAACTATCATCTTTAGATACTTCTAATTGAGATCTAGTTTCATAGATACTGGTTATTTATTTATATTTTATTTTCGTGGATAAGATTTAGATTGTACCCTGTAACTTGTGATACATTTTATACCACTTATGGATTTGATATTCATATTACAGTGTATGTATGGGTTTTGGTTTCCATATATTGGTGTTGCCATATCCATGCGGCTGGCATGCTTACGTATCCTAGTCCTACGTATTTTTGGGACTGGGGCGTGACATGTTTTTCTGGTGGCCCATGCAGGTCGAGAGCATATTGTCTTGGTTACGTCACTGTACCAAGCAAGCCTGTGTATAGGATTAGGATATAGGATCTCATCCACTTATTTATCACCTCCCTTGATTTTATTTCGTATTCTCATTTGATTGCTTGTATTGCATCTTGCTTGATCCCTTCTCAACGTCAATCTTCCCTCGTGCTTGATAGAGGTTAGGAAGATGACTTGTACTAGGTATATACCCTCTAGTATTCAATAGCACTATTTATTAAATTATTGTAAGTTGGATAGTATGTCTCATAATCTAGTGACACATAGTCCTATTGCCCCATTAATAAAGTGTAAATGAATGACACCAACTATAGGCTTGCATAAGAAGATAGTGTTTATCTAAACTATAGAACTTTAGTGTTTATCTAGACTATAGAAGTTAGAGGCCCATACACCCATTTGGTTAACTTTAGAGTTAGACAAGAAATTAGTATGGCAACTGTAGAGGCACAACACCGATCTTCTTGATCAACTTAAATTATTCTGTACCTTCTTCCATCATAATCAAGTGTACTTATATATATTTTTTGTACTACCTCGACTTATGTTGCTATTATAGCCTAGTTTTACAAGCTTTTTCTTTTATAGAGCTTGTTCATGGCATATGTATTATTGGGGTCCCACACTAATACATTGTCTAAATCAGAATCGGTGTATTATGGTCTGATCAACAGTAGTGCACTTGGTTCGCTCTTTGTATCACTACTTTATGTGGATTAAGATATAGTTGACTCAACTTGTTAGACGAATATACTTGCCCTCTAGACTGGTTAGAGCATATCATGTCAGGTACATAATTGTTCTGATATGAACATGCATATAGGAATTTATCAAAATAAAATTTTAATCCACAACTGCCTTGGCAACTCCCTTTCAAAATTCTTTAATCCCTTCGAATCCAGTACTTGTATTATATCACCTCCTCCTTGAACTCTTTATTGTTGTTTTTCGTCTTCCCCTATTTCAGAAAAATGAACATTCGTACTTAGTATAAGTTTGATACACGAATAGTACTAGATATACCCCATATGCCAAGTACTCATGATGACAAACAAGAGAGCGCGGCCACAGGAAGCCGTAGATACAGGTACGACCTTAGTTAGATGTGTCATTGCATACTCATGACCCCTTTTATTACACAAGATCTTAGGTGCATAGTAGACGTAGAATTATATAGGTGTTGGTTTAGCAGTTATGAGGATATGCTGATATTTTACCCAGATGGCATACACGTGATGCTAATAGATGACGCGAGTAGCAGTAGTAGTATTCTTTTTCTATCACCATCTCGCCCCCTTGGGTGACTCATCTTCTCTTCTCTATCCATTTATTATCTCGTGCTTAATTCTCCCTATCGTAGTTACGTCTTTTTCGTGCCAACATGAATTGTTGGTCTACTTCGACCCCATCCTTAGTTTTGTTAGTTAAAACATAAATGGTTTAGTAGATGATTAATAACTAAAGAATGAGTTCTTAATAATAACCCTTATGTATATGACCTATAGCAATATCTGTATCCTCTTATTATTTTAAAAACCATGTATAGCATCCCTTAGGCTAATAGGAATTTGTTAGACTATTTGAACTAGTTTATACTTTTAATAGTTTTATAAGTTAGTCAAGACTTTAACTGTTGCCCAAAAACTTAGACTATGCCTAAGAAAGAATTGAAGGCACTTGTTACGAACTGACAACTATGACAAATCGCTGGCAAAGTGGCGACAGCTGCAGCTTGACCGTTGTAGTAGAGTATTCGAAATATTTGCAGGCATATTGGTCAGGTGGCATGGCAGTATTAGACTACGATACTTGACGGTTACAAAAAAAAATCATGATTGTGAGATTCATGACAAGTACCCCAAGATTCTCGATCCAATAAATATATTCGTCTTACAACCTAAACAATAGCCTCAAGAGACTGTGACTAGTAGTAGAACTCTTGTAAGTTGGGTAGTGTAGATGAGTTAGAAATAGAATAGTGTATGGACAATAAATGAGGAAGTGTTTGAATGGCAGAGCACGACTTTTAGAAAGCACTGTTAGACAACAATGAAGTATAATAGCTATAGTGATTTATTATGAATATGGGTTAGTGATAATTTCGAGGATGAAATTCTTTTAAGTTGGGTAGATTGTAAACCCCCTCACCCAAAATAGGTATTGTGTGTATCCTATATTATTATATTTATTATAGATTATTTTAAATATTGAATTACTTTAGAGTATTTTCTTAGTTAAGTAGAAAATAAATTTTTATTATATTTACTTATATAAATATTTATTTAGAATCATTTTTAGGCTATTTTAGATTTTTGAATATTTTTTCTAGAATTTTTAGGTAATTAAAACATAGGGAACGTAAATTTCTAGGACTTCTATGATTTACTATACGACCATACTTGTATGTTGTTCCTACCAAATATTTATTTTAGTTTAAAATATTTAATTATATTTTTTTAATTTATTTAGAATTTTAAGAAATTTATTTAGATTTTTAAAATTATTTAGGATTTATTTGGATATATATAGTCTTAATATTAGATAGATGCTAATTTAGTGTTAATTGATATTAATAAGATTTTATAAATTATTTGTATTATCTTTAATTATATTTAAGATTATAAATTATTGAGATAAATTTAAACTCTATTTTAAATTAATTCAAATCCTGATCCTACTAGGAAAGCAACTTCATGCATATCCTATCCTTATTTAAACTGATCACATTCATATCCAAATTAGTCAATCCTAGTCGTATTCAATTAACTAGTCTCCACCATTATAAATACCTCATCCTTCATATTTTTCTTTTCCAAATTTACCTCCTTTTCGTCCAAAAAGATTCAAAATTTGTCATAAATTCAGCCTCATTTTTTAGTAGTTATGTTGACTTAAAAAGATGATATCTTCTAGCTCCGGACTCCAAATGTAAGATCCCTAATCCTAAAAACCCTATTTTAATTTTATTTATTAATAATATCTATTATTTGTACATCTAGAGGATTTTTATGGAACCATTATAAAATTTCCTTAAAATTATTTCATGTAAGAGACCCTTTGGACAGTTGCCAGTTTAAACCGTGTGCACCCCTATAATTTTTTAGAATTTTCTATGTATAAATATGTATATATATATAAATATTATTAATAAGGAAAAGGAATGAGAGAAATAGAAAATAGAATTTCCTATTGGTCCTAATCCAAAACCTAACCAGCGTATACTACTTTCCTGCATAAAATCCGCAATAGCAGCAAACAGCCGCGTAAACATTGCCTCTCTTCTCCGCGCGTAAATATGATAGCAGCAGTAGGAAACCTACGCGTATAACTCATACGCATGAACACTTCATTTCACTGCGCGTAAACATAACCCGCCTAATTCTTTTCTTTACGCGTAATACCAACTCCTGCGTAAGATTATTTTACCACTTAAGATTCCTTCACCACGCGTAAAACCACACCCTTTAGAAAATATCAGCAACAGAAGCAAAACTCAACTTTGCTTTGCTTTCCTGACTTATACGTGTAAGCTTCTCATTCCACCGCTCCTTAACACTATTATTAATAAATACCCCCAACCGCACCCCTAAACCTAAAAAAGGAAAGCAGCAGTGGCAACCGTTTCTTACCCATTAAGTAAATTCCACCGCCTCCTTATTCCTATATATCACAACTCTCCTAAAAATCTAATTCCACTTACACCAAAGTTTAAACTCTATTGTGGACAATTGCACTACACAGAACTTGCTCGGTAAGTATACCTTGCCACTATACAAATTATTTATATTCCAGTTAATACATGCATGTTTAATTCTGCCAATATATATGTTTATTTTGTAGATTCTGGACCTATTTATGAGACCACCCAGTTTTAGGGAGCATCAGTAGGTTTATTGACTGTAACACAGTTGCTACACAATTTGTGAGTCTCATATAGACCTCGGACTACGTATCGGGTTGGCTTCCTGTACGTAAGTGCCATGCATTAGGGGTAACTGCTGATAGAAACTTTGTATGCTAGTAGACCTGGCAGTTATTAGAGGATTTATCATGTCATGGATATGGCCTGATTAAAGCATGGGGTGGGGAGAACAATAAGTAAAACATTTGGCCTCCTTTGTACTTTTTCCTGTACGCCCGGCTTCTCCATCGGCGAAACGGGTAATGATGACCACTATATATTATTGGCGGCCTCTGCCGTTCAAAAGACGACATGCTTTGAGTCTCCTAATTCTCCGAGATGGTCACGCCAATCCCATATTTTTAGCCAGATAGTCCACTCGGTGGAAAGTTGTTCTCAAACTGCATTCACTTAGACGGTTAGATGAACCATTGGATGTTTAAATTTTAGTACTTATTGGCATGTTTTTATGTATCTTGTTACGTCCCTCTGATGACCTGGTCCCTTTCCAGATATGGACGAGCAGGAGTACCCACAGGAGTACGGACCAGGACCTGACTCCACTTACCTGACTGAGAAGATCTTACCCTCAGAGTATCTATGATTTATTAACGTTGCTTAGAGATATTTTGCTAATCAGAATAGTCATTTTGTAGTGGATTTGTTTCCACCCGACTATCAGACTTGATACTATCTTTGATATCCAGTTATTATCTATCTCTTTATTTTCTACTGATTATTGGTGCTGTGGATGAGATCTAGATTGCATGTGACTTGTTGTGACAGTATATTACCACTGGTGGATTGGATATTCATAAACAGCGTACGTATGTATATGGTTTCCATATATTAGAGTTCATATACATACGGCTGGGCGTGTTACGTACTCCTAGTCCTACGTATTTTGGGACTGGGGCGTGACACCAAACGCGCTCCCATTTTTTTTTATTAGAATCATATCAAGGTTAGTTTTCTGAATATATAAATTATTTTAATAATTTCAGAACCTATTTTTCAAAAAATTCTAAAAAGTGTCAACTGTCCGAAATCAGACGCATTTTGGTATTTTCGAGATTTTGGGAGATCTTGAATTCGGAATTATGAACCGTTTGAAGTTTCGGAAAGCTGACATGATGAACTTCCAGAAAAGTATTTTTGTAGAATTTTAAATATAAGTTTAATCTACTATAAAATTCATGCAACATAGACGTAAGTAGGAAACCACCGAAAACTTTCATCTGTGTGCCCTTGTGGCCATAACTCTCTACCGACTTGTGATTTTATAAAATTATAGATTACAGTGTTTATGTAGCATTCAAATATATAGGATTCCACACACAAATCCAAGATTTGAGTCAGTTGATTTTTTGGTCAACTGATTGCCTCGATTTGCGTGCCATGGATCACAAATCCTTAAAGTTGACTTTCTTTGGACCAAAATTAGAGCTTAAAAATAAAATTAGATTATAATAAGATTAAAATACTATTTTAGGTTATTTTATTCAGAATTAAAATATATTAAAAGGAGGAACCTATTCACCCACTTTTGTAACCTAACTTGTTTAATTTATGTGACGGGTAGATCGGACGATGCCTTGAGTTGGGACGTCATCATTTTCAGACCAGGCAAGATACCTTGCCAAATTGCTTATAGTATTTTGCATGCTTAGTATATTTCTGTATATTTATTGTATTTTTGTTTATTCATTGCATGTGTAGTTTCTTTCAGTCATTACTATATATTAGATATGTTGACACACACTTGATACTTAGTATCATAGAGGACAATCAGTAGGCGTATGGGCTATAGCCACTCTGGTAAACCATAGTAACTAGCACGCACTATGGTGGTCGTGTCCGATGGTCGCTACCCCCAAGGTATGTCGGTTGATGATGTTCTAGACGGATGTGTGAGTTGTGAGGCTTAGATCGAGTAGCCTACCCTTGCCCATACGTCGAAAAGTTGTCCTTATTGCATCTATATAGATTGTCTTGTACAGCGTACTTATATATTTTCAAACATTATGCATGTTTACTGTATTCAAATTGACTTAGCGTCTGATTTTGTCTTATCTTGAGCATAAAACTCATTTATGTAGATAGTGTATGCAGAAGCCCCAACTTTTTCTTCCTTATTGGAAGCATAAAAACGATTTTGTATTAAATATATTACTAAACGACGACCTAGGTCTCTGTGCAAAATTATCATCACAACCGTCCTCTCGATCATCGTACAGTAATTTTGTCAGATGTCAGGATCACTGATTTGACTGACAAATTCGTCTGAGGAAAAACATAAAGTTCCTTGAAGCAACTTTTACGCTACAACATATGTTAGATTTTTACGTGCAGACTTTATGCACGTAAACTTTTACGCAGATTTTTCCCAGACAGTTCTGAAGCCCTATTTTACGCGAACAGTTTTGAAGCTCTATTTTGCTGACTTTTTTGAGTCTCTGTTTTTACGCAGACAACTCTAAAACCTTACCTTACGCTTCTCTGCTTTATGCGGATATTTCTGAACCCATGTTTTACGCCGACAAATTTTATATCGCTATTTTTGAATCCTTTACTTCTTCTAAACGTGGTGTACATCGCCTGCAGAGAGATGGATATGCAGAAGGGATGTACTATTGTCGATGGTGACACAACTCCTGGAGTCAATGGTCAGACTCAAGGAGAGACCTCAACGAATCCTAGACTTTCAGGACCAGATGGACAGATTCACAATCCAGTTCCATCTGACCTTCCTGTTCCACCAAACGGGAACCTTCCAGCCTCATCAACACCGCAAGATGGTCAGACTCAACTGTTCTAATTATTCCAGATGATAATGAAGGAACAACAATAATAGGCCACCACACTAGCTGCAGAGCAGAGACAGCAAGCAGCAGAACATAGACAAGAGTTCCTAGCAGCACTTGAAAGGATGACTGTAAAGACTACTACACCAGCTCAAGTACTAGCTCTAGAACCTCAAGCTAGAGTTGGTTCAGTAAAAGACTTTGTACAAATGGGTCCGAGGCCATACAAAGGCATTGAAAGCCTAGAAAAAACTACCAACTGGATCACTCACACTCGGAAGTTATTAGAAGCATCGCAGCTACCTGCAGAGCTGTGGATGACAGGTGTGAGAACGCTTCTAGATGGTAATGCTCATCACTGGTGGGAATCCATGGAGCGCCAGTTGGGCACATACCAGATATGGAAGCAATTCCTGGAGTGCTTTGAAAGGAAGTACTTTTCGGATACTGTTAGATATGCATTGTACGATCAGTTTCTCCACCTGGAGCAGGAAAATCGAATAATGGACGAGTATGATGCTGAGTTTAGTAGCCTTAGTAAATATGGCGCTACTTTGATACCAGATGACTTGGCCAAGGCTAAGAGGTTTCATCATGGACTCACTAAAGATCTCCAACACTATACTAGCTCCCAGTCCCGAATCTCTTATGCTGAGTTACTAACAGAAGCCAGATTGCAAGAAACTATTAGCCGAGGAAAAGGAGGCCAACTGAGGATGCAACAAGGGCCGGCAAGGACACAACAAGGAGGACCTATTAAATGTCCTTTAGCTCAGCAACAGTAGTACCAACACAGAGCAGGACCATACCAGATCACAGAGAAGCCTTAATGCAACTATTGTGGGAGACGTGGGCACATCTCAAGAGACTGTCGGGTCTATTTGGGATAATGCATGAGATATGGTTCCGGACAGCATATATTAAAGGACTGCCCTATACAACAAGCACTGACACTTCCACCAGCATAGAGACTAGCACTTCCAGCACCCAGGCCAACTCAGCAAATGATGAGACTAGGATCACCTCGACCTCCAGTAGCCGGGGGATTTCAGCGAGGACTACCACTACCTACACAGGAGGATCAATTTACGAGGGCTAGACAAGAACAACCCCAGAAGAACGGGCAAGCTTTCACAATAAAAGTGGATGACATGAATCAGGAGATTGATGTCATAGCAGGTATCACTCTTGCTTTTACTTTACTTTCTATGACATTGTTTGATACGGGAGCCACCCACTCATTCATATCATCTAGTTTTATTGCCAAACACAACATTACCTCTACACCTTTACCTAGTTGTATTAGAATTCTTACCGGGGGAGGAGTTGTACCTATTAGTAGAATTTATAGATCGTGTCCTATATTGATACGTGACAGAGAAATGAATGCCCGAATCTTAGTCCTTCCTATGCCAACTTTTGATATTATGCTTGGAATGGACTGGCTAAGCAAGTGCCACGCTTTCTTCGATTGCTTTGGAGGAAGCATTCTTTTCAAGGTACCAGGCCAGCCTGAATTTGAGTTTGTAAGAGGATCCACAAAAATCCTTGATGGAATGCAGCTCGCGATGGATGATGTTGTCTATCATCCTATTATTTCAGAATTCCAAGACGTCTTTCCAGTAGAATTACCAGGCCTACCCCCAAATAGAGACGTAGAATTCTTAATTGAATTAACACCAGGAGCAGCACCCATAGTATTACATGTTTACAGATTGGCAAAGAAGGAGATGGATGAACTGAAGACACAATTAAAGGAACTAGAAGATAAAGGTTTCATCTGACCAAATGCATCACCCTGGGGAGCACCAGTATTGTTTGTACCAAAGAAAGATGGGTCAGTACGTATGTGTATTGACTATAGAGCATTAAATGCAGTTGTTTGTGGTATTAAACGAAAGAACGGAGATGTGTATAGTACAGGGTTTGAACGAAACCCGCCTTCTTTTGTTTACAAACAAACTTGTACAATTTGATCCTATACGAGGATGTAGGAGTGCAATTTATTTAATCTGGGTAAATATTGCTATAGGTGTCTGATCTGCAGTCGATCACTTTAGCCCTTGGACCACACGATGTTGAAGAAGTGCCGTGGAAGACAGGTAGCAGCTTCGAAGGTTGCAGAAGAGGGTGGATGCACGATGCCAAAGTCGTCGATCCCTACTCTTTGCCTGAGCTCCGGATTCTTCTCTCTCTCTCTCTCTTGACCTTGGATCCGATATTGGTTTCTTGACCAATTTTCTGACCTTCCAATTTGTCGACCTTTTTTCTCATTGATAAAGGTCTCTATTTATAGAGTTTTAGTGACAGTGACCACTCCGTCGGTATAGAAACCGAGGAGTGAAAAGTACAGCACCATTTTACACAACGGTTAAAATAACCAATGCCTGCGTATAGATGACCTTTTGAGTGAGCATGTGACGCGTGTCCAACTAAGGGGACAAAATGCGTATATTTGCTGCTAAGATCACGGCGTAGAAGCCACGTAGGTAGGTATCCCTCATGTAGAAGAGGTTGGCGTAGAAGCCAAATGTCTGTTACCATGGCGTAGAAGCCAAGTAGTTATCAAACCGGCATAGAAGCCAAAAATAGGCGTAGAAGCCGAGTGGTCGTAGAGGCCGAGTGAGCATAGAAGCTGAGAGGGCGTAGAAACCGAATGAGCATAGAAGCTGAGAGGGCGTAGAAGCCGCTGCGTACCGTACCAGAGTGCTGATGTGGACGTCTTTAGTCGGAATTATGGCTTTTGAAGATATAATCAAATCTTTTGCAGAGATTTGCCATCATTCTGTCCATTAAATACGGAGGTGTATTTTGAAGGTCTGCAGCCCTTCTGTGCATCCGTCGCAGAGACGTGAGAGAAACTGTCACTGTTCTGTATAATTAGACGTAGAGACGTACCTCGAGCCCCGTATCAGTGCTTTGCTCAGGGCTAGCCGAGTGTCAGGGGAGAGCCTGAGTAGCTCGAAGATGGACAGCCTGGCTGGCGTATTAGCCAGTTGCGCCAGGATGTCGAAGTTGTACGGCTTCCCTAAACCTTTGTTTGGAATATTTTTTACAGGTTTATCAAAGCGTACTTCTCTTTGCTTCCCCTTGTCCGCCGGAGTTAGTTTTGAAGGACCGGCATCTGGTACGACGGGGTCTGGTCCTGAAGGTTTGGCAGCTGAAAAGTCTGCCGGTGCATCTTCCTGACTTGCTCCGTAGTCGTTGTGGTAGGCTTTCCCTGAACGGGTTGCAGCACATACCTCGTCTTCGTCTGATGGCGAAGAAGTTACGACCATATGGCATGGCTTGTATTTGGAGCTCTTTCTAGACGTAGCCTTAGTAGCTTTAGTCTCCTCCCCGAACTCTGACACCAAATCCGGATGCACCCACATGATCTCGCCCTGCCGGGTGGTTAGGGGTACCAGGTCATGATTTTGACCCCTAGCAGGAGGAAGATTGACGATGTTCATCATAGTCCGAGAAATGGGGGTGACACCGTCCGAGACTTCATGGGAAGGCAGATTGCCAAACCGCAGAGAGATCATGTTGGCCGTGACCGTCTTCTCGGTGTTGTGTAGCGTGATGGCTTTGGCATCGATTAAACCCTGGATCTTCCTTTTCAGTATGTAACATGTCTTTGTCGGGTGGTGCACGTATCTTTGGAAGATGCAGTATTTGGGGTCGTTAGTACTGTCGACTTCTTGGGGCCGTCTTAGCTCCGGAAGGGTGATCTTGCCACTTTTGACGAGACACTCGAATATACTTGGGATATCGTCATCGTCGAAAGAGTAGACTTCGACGGGCCTGGAGGTCCCGGGTCTCGCTTGTGCGGTTGCCGCGGTCTTTTGTCTGGCCATATTGATCGCCAGAGCTTCTTTTCCCTTGGAGCTGCGAGGATGGTCGCTGCTGGAAGATGACCTTTTGCCTCTATCGGAGACGGAGATCATGATGCCATTGTCGCGCGCCTTGCGACTGTTGTCTTCAGCGGCTATTGCCGAGATGATGAACGAGGGCCAATCATGGAACTGATATGGTCCTGTAAACACCGATACTACGGGAAGGAGGTTCTTTCTGAAAATGTCTACTAACGCAGAGTCCGGAACTCCTGGAGGTATCTGTAAGGTGGCCTGACGGAAACGTTCAATGAAGGTACGAACTTCCTCTTTCTCTCTCTGCTTGACTTCGATGAGAGAGAACATAGACATGTTCATTCCTTCCTCGTAGAATCACGTGAAGAATAAAGCTTTGAAGTCCTCGAAGGAAGTAATGCAGTTGTCCGCCAGGCTATGGTACCACTGATAGGCTACTCCTGAGAGGCAGCCTTTGAACACCCTAGTGAGGAGAGCAACGTTCCCTTGTAGCAACACCGTCATCATACTGAAATAGTTCATTTACTGACTTGGTGATGTTTTTCCCTCGAACAGAGCCATAGTCTGAGGTTTGTACCTCGGAGGGAAAGGGACCTCTTCCCAGATAGCTGGGTAAGGCTGGTTGATTCCCAGTTTCTTGAGCTGATCTTTGTGCTTCAAGGCATCAAACTGGGCTTTCAACTCTCGTACTGCCTGCATCGGAATTTCAGTCGGAAGCGGGACTACGGTGTAATACGGAGTTGGTTGTATTTTAACTCCAGCGAAAGGTAAGGCATTCTCTGAGTGAGGAAGCGGAGGAACTGCCGACTCTTGATCTAGAGCAGGCTCTTGGCTCGGGTTGGATGGTGGTAAGTCCACCCCCACACGTATCTGAGTTGGCGGGATATATGCTTTAGCCATGGCAGTTGCGTGCTGGGTTAGCATCATCTGGTGCATGTTCTCCATTATGGATTGCATTAGTTTCAGAGATGTCTCCAGCGTAGTGAGGTGTTGTTCCGCGTTTCCTGACGACGAAGCTTCCTCGCGTTCATCTTTATAACCTCTAATTCCAAATTTCCGAAATAATTAGATTTTAATTTATTTTAAATATCAAGTTTATAAAATATTTTCTTCTTGAAATTTTTATTAAATTTTGAACAATGTTTGATTTTAGAAGGTGATTTAAAATCTTTTATAAAAATCATTTTTCCTAAATATCGATTTCTTATAAATTAAATAGATAAATAATGATATATATATAATACTCTAGCTTCGAATATTTATTGGCTTGAAATCATAAAATTATTGAAGGACTAGTTGTTTTCATAATAAATTTTCATATCCATTTTGGGTTAGTAAATAAATAAATTACATATTTTTTAGGGTTTTGAAATATGGGTTTAATTAGTAGCTAATTTGGAATCAGTTAGCCTTGGAAGCCTCTTAAAATATTTTCTTAAATTATATTTTTTCTATTAAATTTACCAGTTTACCGTCTCCCATTCACACCCTCATTTTTCCCACATGAAAACTCATTTATATATAATCTTGGCCATTCATTATTTGGGCCAATCCTCACCCTTTATCCCACACCCTCTCTCCCTATTTAAAATCTCTCACCACACCATTCCCAAGAAACCCTAGCTAGCCCTCACAAATTTCCACAAGCCAACAAGCCATCACCATTGATTTGTGTGCTCGTGTCCGTGTGTCCAGCATTACCGTGTCAGCCGTGTTGGCCTCGGGTCCGACCCCGGGTGTCCTACCGTATCCATTCATTTCCTGTGTCCAGATTTACAACATTACAACCAGATTTTCGTGTCCGACACCATCTGGACACAACTCCCACACCACAGTACACCATCCCTGTGTCCAACACCCGGACACGTCCACCCCCACACCATACAACATCGAATCCCCGTGTCTAGCCTCGGACACGATCCAACCCCGACTCGTTCACAGAAATCCAAAACCCTAACCTAGATCTCGACCGCCACCGGCGACTGAGATCTCCTCCTCGGCGTCGAGCGCCTGTAGCCGACGAGACGCGCAGATCCGCCGCCGCCGCCCGAGACGAACGTCGACCACCGCCGAACTTCGACCGCCGTCGCCACAGCAGATCCGTCGAGCCGAGCTTCTCCGCCGCGTCGAGCTGGCCTTCGCCGCCGCTTTCCTCACCGGAGCCGACGCCGCCGCCCTCGAGTTCCACCGCCAAGATCCCGACCAAAGCTGCACCGAAGCCGCGGGACCCGGCGAGACTCCTCCGCCGACGCCGGAAAACCCCGACGTGAGCCCCCTTTCCTCTTTCCCTTCTTCTGTTTTAATGAGTTAGGTTAGTTATAATTAATCAGTTAGTTTATAATTAAGCAGTTAGTTAATAATCAATTAATTAGTTAATTTGTAATTAGTTTAGTAATTAATGTAATTAGTTTAGTATATGTAAATAGCTAGTTTTATGTAATTAGTTCATTTTTATGTAATAAATATAAGGGTTTTGATTATGTAAAAAAAAAATTTGGTTTATATTATTAATTAAGGAATAGTTTCAATAATCAAAATTTGTTCGAAATTGGTTATTTGGACTGGTAATTGAAATTACTATAGATATAAAAAATATATTGGCTTTTACGTAAATTCTAAATTTGTATAAATAAACTTTTAAATTGTAATTTATGTTCGAAAGGAAAGTTTTAACAATTATTGTTCAAAATAATTTCGAAATGATTTTTATTAATTTAAGGTGTTACCTTAATAACAAACAAACGACCCTTTCACTTTTAGCTAAACTTGTTAACCCCGTATATTTTCTCTATGTATTGAGGACTCGGTATCCTTATCTCGATTTTCGTGCCGAACTCCGATCTTGGATTTCTTTATATAGTTTCTAGCTATTTGAACTGCTCCGGACTCATTGGAACTAACTGCTACTTCATTTGGGATCACCTTGAGAAGGGTGGCATTATGTGCATTCTCTGATTAGTTATATATATAAAAATATTTGATTGATATATATACAAATATGTACTTTGGTATATAAGTATATAATTATATACATCTATTTAGTGTGCATACACATATACGTATTTTGTACAATTACTAATAGACACTTATATATATATTATGTATGTTTTTATTGGTATATACTTTGAGTGTAAATGTGTATTATATACGTATCCCTACTAGATGACCCTAGTTGACTAGAGCCATGCCTGGCATAGCCCTGAGGCCAGTGTATTTCTATTCTGTGTTAGTGTAGCATCTGATACAAATGATATTATTATATGTTTATAGGACTGTCGGATTCTCCAGACGATACTCTGGGACAGGACATTGGTATTGACAGCTAAGGACCCAAGGCGAGTACATTCTCTAATTAGTTTCTAATTTATGATATCTTCTATGTACACTGTATCTAGTGTAGATATCCATGCTCTTGACACGTTGGTTACACGGATTGGTATACACGGATCTCGTCATGAGATGTTATTCCTTTTTTATGGTGTAGCTTGTACAAGACTTGTTTCCTTGTTATCTTGTGCATGTATAGACACTGATTCCCGGGAAGACTTGCTACCTCCCTAGGGAATCCCGTGCCATAGCGTACCATGATTGGATCTACTATACCAGTCGTGGGAGGAGAGTATTTTAGTATAGATATGTGATCATACCCAACTCTACATGCATCATAGCTCACCCCATATCTCACGTCGGGTGCGGCCTGCCCATTTACATGCTTCATAGCTGTTACATGTGATTAGCCTGACCTCTATATGCATCATAGCTAACCAACGGTTAGCCTGACCTTACATAAATTATAGCTAATCATATGTAACCAGCCTGATCAAGTTCCCAAGCCGATCACATGTTAAAGCTAGTACTCATACACTTAGTCATAGGTTCTTGCTCATGGATATATTGTTTCTTCTCCTGCATTTACTTACAGTATTTCCAGTATTTCTTTTATTTCTCGTACCTATACATGCTTCTCGTATATTTCCATCTAGAACTGCTACATAGTTTATATCATGAATGTAGAACTGCTATTTAGAGATGTACTTTGCTCCTTCCTGACTGGAAAATATTTTTCCAGACTGTGACCTTAGTGGACTTGTTTCTGACACTTGGGCATTGGATGTTACTGATTGCAGGTATGATTATTTTATCGTTAGACTTGTCTTGTATTTCTGGCTTGCCTTGATATCTCATCGTGCTTAGTTTATGTGATTGAGTATTTCTAACATTATTTTATGATATCCACGTCTCCTTATGGAGTTGGGTATTCACGTGAGTTTGATTAGATAGTTACATGACCTAGACAGCGTTCTACCGCCGATGCTGCAGCGTAGGCTGGACGTACCCACGCACTCGTGCCCCCAAACTGGGTGCGGGTCGTGACACATTTTTAGTAGTGGCCCATGCAGGTCAGACTTCGCTAGTTGTGCGATATCGTAGTAGTGCGACGTCATAGTTGTACTACTACGTGCCTGCTATAGAATATAGGACATAGGATACTAGGATGAGAGAGGATACTCAATCACAAATTCTTGAGAGATTCCTGGGATGACCCCTTGAGAATCTTATTATAATTTCTAATTTTAAATCCTTCGCCTTGTTTCTGTCCTTCCTCACTCATTGATATTGAATTTGATTATTATTGATCAATTCTTAAAATTTGAATCTTGGTTTCATTGTAGAGTTGATTTCATGCCGAGATGAATTTTATGGACTAAATTTTTTGATATCATCTGATGACATATATGGATGAGAACAGTGAGAAAGGTGAAACGTCTGCTTGGGTTATGGAACCTAGAGTTATCGCAGCCATACCGGTTAGCGAAGATTCTAGATGACATAACTGTAGGGTTGCGTACTTTAGTTACGGAACCTGTCGTTTATCGTACCTATGCTCACTGGCATGGCGAAAATTCACAGCGTCATGATTTCTGACCGACGTGTATGATTATTGGGTTGTGTCTTAAAATTTGTTCTTAAGGTATCATCTCAACACTTATCTATTACTGTTATACAAGACTTTATTCCATCGTCCTTTTGGTTGCTAGCAGTAGAAACACCTTCAATCCTCAATCCAGACTTTTGAGCTCCTATTCTTTAAGAATTCCTTGTTAAGTATGATAATTAGTGACTTATAATTATGGCTGTGTCTTGAGTGTTAGTATTGGTTGAGTGTTATTAATGAGTTATAAGTGTTTCCTAGTTGGATATATGAGCAGTAGGCTTTAATCTAGAGTTAGCCCTTAGCATAGTACCTTGTAACAATGGTTCTGGGATAAGTGTCATTAGCGACTGAGAGTAGAAGGAGAGTATAGAGTATCAGTGATAGTTCTCAGAGTTAGTATCAAAGCCAATTACCCATCCTGGATAATCATGATTTTGTAATTAAGTGATCTATGTAAACAATTAGGTATCAAGGAATTGTGTTAAGAATTAATGGAGCATAACGTTCAATCGGATGATTGATATCGGGCGTGTTAAAGGTAAAGAAATTTATATGCATGAGGAGTTATAATGAGGTGTCATGAGTAGAGAGATATAGAAATTGGTAATGAAAATAATGAAGCGTATCACGGATTAGTTTAACAGGCTTTAAAGGGTTAAAGGGAAATACATATACATCAATTGAGATGAGGAACCATATGCATGCCCATGAGAGTAAAGAAACATGAGTGTTATAGAAGGTACATGTAATCATGAGTTCTAATGAGCTTGATGAGATGATCCATTAATGAAGCTAGTGATATAATACCAAGAGTGCTAATGGTTCTATATCAAGGATTAGTCGAGAATGACGCTAATAATAGTAAGCACTCTGTGTGATGAAATTGGATGATATACCAGTTAATATAGATTGAAATCATGAAAGAAAATACAGGTGATGATAACTTTGATCATTGGAGGTAATAGTACAAGTGATTCAGACAGTACAATTTTTGTACACAGTTTAGACAATAGAGGTATTGAGTGCACCTTGAGTATTAGAGACTATGAGCACTTACATGTAAAATTATGGATTTATAAATTAAAGAGTGGAAATGAATTTTTACTTTGAGAATTATTGAGAAGTTGAGATTGTGTCAAAAAAAAAAAATTTTTTTTTTAGGATTTCAAATATTGATTCAATAAACAAGGTCAAGGCTACAAAGATTTTAGAAGTGATTAAAAATTTTATTTCGATGTTGAGTATCTGACTTTGAGGAGGTATATGCAATTTATTTTTAAGTTGATCGAGAAGTTAACCCTTGACGATTATTTTGAGGATAAATTTTATGGTAGATGAGAGATATGAATATTAATATATGAGTAGATGATATACATGTGTAAGGATCTGGTGACTTGAGCATGATTGAGATGGCACCGCAGACTGACTTGGGTGTCCATCTAAAGTTGTATTGGAAAAAGCAGTACTTAGTATGGTGTGTTACACTTGGTGTGCACTTGAGTGATAAGAACAAATAGTATAGACAATTGTAGTAGGAATAAGAACTAGCAGTGGGTGTACTAAAGTAGAACAGGGGTACCTAAAGAGATAGAGGTATCAAACTTTACATGCACCAATTGACCTATAATCGTGTTAGAGGTTCTTGGTATCAGATTTTGGTATTAATAGACAGGTGTGTGCAATACGGATATATTCATGGATCTTGTGGATTAATGATTAGTTGATATGGGTACCAGTGTACATGAATAGGAATTAGTTAGTGAATGTGCTAGAGTTAAGTGTTTGTTAGAGATAGTAGATACTACAAGTAATATATTAGCAGGTTTTCTTTTTCCTAATATTTCCGTCTCTTGATTGATTGATTTCCCTAGTGCTGTAGTTCGTATTCATGATTTTCTTGTTAGAATATAACTAGTAGTACACCCTGACAGAGACTGAAATACCATGACAAAAGACACATGACCTATATTTTCTTAAATTGCATGGCTGTAGGTAGAATTTTCTTAAACCATGATCATTATGGTTTTGACCATAGCAAAGATCTATGACAAGGTTATGACCGACAAAAAGAGACAAGAGGATTAAATTAGTGGATGAGCATTAATTTAAATAAAGAATTTAGGGGTTGTTATAACAGAGTTGATGGATCATTGATTTTGCAAAAATTGAGGTATGATTGAAATTCGAGGATAAACATTAACTTAAATAGAGAGTTAAGAAATTCAAGGGCAAAATTGAGGATTTATTAAGGTCTTGATATGATTGATTATTAAAATTTGAGAAAAATTTGGAAGATTATCATTTTATCTATTTGATTGCAAGATAGAAATTTAAAATTTTATATTATGAATGTTGCATTGAAGATTCTGAAAGTATCGCATCGTTGAGTATTTGAGAAAAAAAAATCGGGAAATAAAATCGTAATGGAATGGTGTCGAATTCAATTCTCGGAAGGAGAATTTAGATTTGAATAAGCATCAATTGAATTTGAGTTAGAGGAGTAAGATGATTGATGGATTAGTGGTTAAAATTTAAATTTTGGGATACGATTTTTATAAATATGCATTGATTGGATTTCAATTGGAGGATTGGATATTAAAATCCTGGAGTATTTAGATACGAACTTAAAATTTTTGGAGGAGATTATGACAAAAAGGGGATTTAATTTTTTTTTTGAGGATTTTCAGGAATATGATGTTATAGAATTTTGAAAGGTTGTGAAATAACAATATGGAATTACTTCATGATTATTTGGTTTGAAATTTAAATATGATAGAAATAATATGATGAGTAAAGGCAATTATTGAGAACCTTAAATTTTGAGGACGCAATTTTTCTAAGGTGGGTAGACTTGTAACCTCCGATTCCAAATTTCCGAAATAATTAGATTTTAATTTATTTTAAATATCAAGTTTATAAAATATTTTCTTCTTGAAATTTTTATTAGATTTTGAACAATGTTTGATTTTAGAAGGTGATTTAAAATCTTTTATAAAAATCATTTTTCCTAAATATCGATTTCTTATAAATTAAATAGATAAATAATGATATATATATAATACTCTAGCTTCGAATATTTATTGGCTTGAAATCATAAAATTATTGAAGGACTAGTTGTTTTCATAATAAATTTTTATATCCATTTTGGGTTAGTAAATAAATAAATTACATATTTTCTAGGGTTTTGAAATATGGGTTTAATTAGTAGCTAATTTGGAATCAGTTAGCCTTGGAAGCCTCTTAAAATATTTTCTTAAAGTATATTTTTTTCTATTAAATTTACCAGTTTACCGTCTCCCATTCACACCCTCATTTTTCCCACATGAAAACTCATTTATATATAATCTTGGCCATTCATTATTTGGGCCAATTCTCACCCTTTATCCCACACCCTCTCTCCCTATTTAAAGTCTCTCACCACACCATTCCCAAGAAACCCTAGCTAGCCCTCATAAATTTCCACAAGCCAACAAGCCATCACCATTGATTTGTGTGCTCGTGTCCGTGTGTCCAGCATTACCGTGTCAGCCGTGTTGGCCTCGGGTCCGACCCCGGGTGTCCTACCGTATCCATTCATTTCCTGTGTCCAGATTTACAATATTACAACCAGATTTTCGTGTCCGACACCATCTGGACACAACCCCCACACCACAGTACACCATCCCTGTGTCCAACACCCGGACACGTCCACCCCCACACCACACAACATCGAATTCCCATGTCCAGCCTCGGACCCGATCCAACCCCGACTCGTTCACAGAAATCCAAAACCCTAACCTAAATCTCGATCGCCGCCGGCGACTGAGATCTCCTCCTCGGCGTCGAGCGCCTGTGGCCGACGAGACGCGCAGATCCGCCGCCGCCGCCCGAGACGAACGTCGACCACCGCCGAACTTCGACCGCCGCCGCCACAGCAGATCCGTCGAGCCGAGCTTCTCCGCCGCGTCGAGCCGAGCTTCGCCGCCGCTTTCCTCACCGGAGCCGACGCCGCCGCTCTCCAGTTCCACCGCCAAGATCCCGACCAAAGCTGCACCGAAGCCACGAGACCCGGCGAGACTCCTCCGCCGACGCCGAAAAACCCCGACGTGAGCCCCCTTTCCTCTTTCCCTTCTTCTGTTTTAATGAGTTAGGTTAGTTATAATTAATCAGTTAGTTTATAATTTAGCAGTTAGTTAATAATTAATTAATTAGTTAATTTGTAATTAGTTTAGTAATTAATGTAATTAGTTTAGTATATGTAAATAGCTAGTTTTATGTAATTAGTTTATTTTTATGTAATAAATATAAGGGTTTTGATTATGTAAAAAAAAAAAAAATTTGGTTTATATTATTAATTAAGGAACAGTTTCAATAATCAAAATTTGTTCAAAATTGGTTATTTGGACTGTTAACTGAAATTACTATAGATATAAAAAATATATTGGCTTTTACGTAAATTCTAAATTTGTATAAATAAACTTTTAAATTGTAATTTATGTTCGAAAGAAAAGTTTTAACAATTATTGTTCAAAATAATTTCGAAATGATTTTTATTAATTTAAGGTGTTACCTTAATAACAAACAAACGACCCTTTCTCTTTTAGCTAAACTTGTTAACTCTGTATGTTTTCTCTATGTATTGAGGACTCGGTATCCTTATCTCGATTTTCCTGCCGAACTCCGATCTTGGAGTTCTTTATATAGTTTCTAGCTATTTGAACTGCTCCGGACTCATTGGAACTAACTGCTACTTCATTTGGGATCACCTTGAGAAGGGTGGCATTATGTGCATTCTCTGATTAGTTATATATATAAAAATATTTGATTGATATATATACAAATATGTACTTTGGTATATAAGTATATAATTATATACATCTATTTAGTGTGCATACACATATACGTATTTTGTACAATTACTAATAGACACTTATATATATATTATGTATGTTTTTATTGGTATATACTCTGAGTGTAAATGTGTATTATATACGTATCCCTACTAGATGACCCTAGTTGACTAGAGCCATGCCTGGCATAGCCCTGAGGCCAGTGTATTTCTATTCTGTGTTAGTGTAGCATCTGATACAAATGATATTATTATATGTTTATAGGACTGTCGGATTCTCCAGACGATACTCTGGGACAGGACATTGGTATTGACAGCTAAGGACCCAAGGCGAGTACATTCTATGATTAGTTTCTAATTTATGATATCTCCTGTGTACACTGTATCTAGTGTAGATATCCATGCTCTTGACACGTTGGTTACACGGATTGGTATACACGGATCTCGTCATGAGATGTTATTTCTTTTTCATGGTGTAGCTTGTACAAGACTTGTTTTTTTGTTATCTTGTGCATGTACAGACACTGATTCCCGGGGAGACTTGCTACCTCCCTAAGGAATCCCGTGCCATAGCGTACCATGATTGGATCTACTATACCAGTCGGGGGAGGGGAGTATTTTAGTATAGATATGTGATCATACCCAACTCTACATGCATCATAGCTCACCCCACATCTCACGTCGGGTGCGGCCTGACCATTTACATGCTTCATAGCTGTTACGTGTGATTAGCCTGACCTCTATATGCATCATAGCTAACCAACGGTTAGCCTGACCTTACATGAATCATAGCTAATCACATGTAACCAGCCTGATCAAGTTCCCAAGCCAATCACATGTTAAAGCTAGTACTCATACACTTAGTCATAGGTTCTTGCTCATGGACATATTGTTTCTTCTCCTGCATTTACTTACAGTATTTCCAGTATTTCTTTTATTTCTCGTACCTATACATGCTTCTCGTATATTTCTATCTAGAACTGCTACATAGTTTATATCATGAATATAGAACTGCTATTTAGAGATGTACTTTGCTCCTTCCTGACTGGAAAATATTTTTCCAGACTGTGACCTTAGTGGACTTGTTTCTGACACTTAGGCATTGGATGTTACTGATTGCAGGTATGATTATTTTGTCGTTAGACTTGTCTTGTATTTCTGGCTTGCCTTGATATCTCATCGTGCTTAGTTTATGTGATTGAGTATTTCTAACATTATTTTATGATATCCACGTCTCCTTATGGAGTTGGGTATTCACGTGAGTTTGATTAGATAGTTACATGACCTAGACAGCGTTCTACCGTCGATGCTGCGGCGTAGGCTGGACGTACCCACCCACTCATGCCCCCAAACCGGGTGCGGGTCGTGACAATCTTCAACGACATAAACTCCTGTTTCCCTGGGCGTCATTGAAGGATTAGTATAGGTCACTGCAGAAGTCGACTCTATACTCTCGGCATATGATCTGGGAGACTGGCGACCCCCAGCGTCTAAATCAGATGAGTACGACGCTGGTTGCTGCGACCTTGCACGGGGTTTTGGAATACCCCAGCTTCAGCGTTCCTAACGAGGTCGTTGAATCTCCTTTGGCTCGGAGGCCTAGAGGGATGACGTTTTGAGCTCGACCCTCCTCTAGGCGTGTGTGAGGCCATGTTCACGGATGCATGCGCGGGTTCTTCTTCCTGAAAAGATAGAGAGTAGCTCAACCGGTCGAAAATCGATCGTTTTGCTTTAGGACAGCAGCAGTCAATCACAATTTTATGACTATTACAACAGTGCTCGGCAGGAGGCGTAATAGACATATTGGAAGGTCCCCTCTTCCTACGCTTCTGGATTAGATATTTGCGCAGGTCAGGAGAAGTAGAGAAAGAAGACGACGGCTTGTTCCTTCTGTTCCCAACAGTGGGCACGCGAAGGTTGGGCACCATGGATTTCCTTGTGCCACCTGTGTATAACAGATTGGACATCTAGGTGGCGGATAACCCCCTGGGAGGGTGTCTTCCCGCAACTTGAGCTTGCTTTGCGCCGTGGGACTTTGCCTGACATAATTTGGAGATCTGCTCAGACTGGCATAAAGCTGAAGAGGTCCTCAGTCCGCCATCGGCTTCTCGCGTAATCCGGAGGGTAGGCAGATTATTCCCTTGCTGGCGTAAAGGCCGAGAAGTCGAGTATTCTGCCGCTTGCTTTCCCTTGCGGAGATCACAGCGCTCATCTGGTTCACCATAGAGGTCAGATATTATCTTGCACGCGGAGCGTGATTTGTACTTTCGATTTGGCGCTGGGACACCATCAGAAGTTTTGTCTGTACCGCGCGTAGTGGGAGACTGGTTTCTACGCGTAGAGCACAGTAGATACTTCTGGGTTAGTGCTGACGCTTTGCCCAAAGTTTTGTCTGTACTGCGCGTAGCGGGAGACTGAATTTTACGTGCGGGGCATGGAGGGAGCAATTCTACAACCTCATTGGTCGGAGAGGTCGGAGAGGTCGGAGAGATCGGAGAGTCCAAGGAATGGTAGAGGATGTCTTGGGCATCCAGACCTTGCGCAACTTCCTGTTGTCTTGGACGGAGAGAGGGTGAGAGCTACCCCCAGTTCGAAGTATGTCTTCGTAGACAGACTGGTCGAATTGGACGACCAGTGTCTTTTTCACGGTTCCTACAGATACCGCATCGTGTTGAGCAATTACTTCCTCGTCAGAAGAGAAAGAGATCCCCAGCAGAGTTGCCATCTTGTTTGTGGTATTAAACGAAAGAACGAAGATGTGTATAGTACAGGGTTTGAACGAAACCCGCCTTCTTTTGTTTACAAACAAACTTGTACAATTTAATCTTATACGAGGATGTGGGAGTACAATTTATTTAATCTGGGTAAATATTGCTATAGGTTTCTAATCTGCAGTCGATCACTTTAGCCCTTGGACCACACGATGTTGAAGAAGTGCCGTGGAAGACAGGTAGCAGCTTCGAAGGTTGCAGAAGAGGGTGGATGCACGATGCCAAAGTTGTCGATCCCTACTCTTTGCCTGAGCTCCGGATTCTTCTCTCTCTCTCTTTCTTGACCTTGGATTCGATATTGGTTTCTTGACCAATTTTTCGACCTTCCAATTTGTCGACCTTTTTCCTCATTGATAGAGGTCTCTATTTATAGAGTTTTAGTGACAGTGACCACTCCGTCGGTGTAGAAATCGAGGAGTGGAAAGTACAGCACCCTTTTACACAACGGTTAAAATAACCAATGCCTGCGTATAGATGACCTTTTGAGTGAGCATGTGACGCGTATCCAACTAAGAGGACAAAATGCGTATATTTGCTGCAAAGATCACGGCGTAGAAGCCACGTAGGTAGGTATCCCTCGTGTAGAAGAGGTTGGCGTAGAAGCCAAATGTCTGTCACCATGGCGTAGAAGCCAAGTAGTTATCAAACCGGCATAGAAGCCGAAAATAGGCGTAGAAGCCGAGTGGTCGTAGAGGCCGAGTGAGCATAGAAGCTGAGAGGGCGTAGAAGCCGCTGCGTACCGTGCCAGAGTGTTGATGTGGACGTCTTTAGCCGGAATTACGGCTTTTGAAGATATAATCAAATCTTTTGCAGAGATTTGCCACCATCCTGTGCATTAAATGCGGAGGCATGTTTTGAAGGTCTGCAGCCCTTCTGTGCATCCGTCGCAGAGACGTGAGAGAAACTGTCACTGTTCTCTGCAATTAGACGTAGAGACGTGCCTCGAGCCACATACGAAGTGCAGCCTTTTGACGTGGCAGACGGTTTATCTACTGCGGAGCGTAAACAGCTCATGTTTGCCTGTATAAAATAAGGCAGCGTATCCCCTTGTACGCGAAAGAGCAGTTCATGCCGAGGGGATGTCCGTAAACGACAGTTCGGTGATATTTAACCAAATCTTCTGCATTAAATGCAGAGATCCGCCATCATACTGAAGGACGCGTCCCGAGTGGTCTGCTATCATTTTCAGCCGTCGTCTGGGTAGCCGTGCAGCACTTTTCTGTCAGGAGTCAGAGGTCAGGTACACTGCATGACTTGACAGGTTTATTTCGGGGAAGACAAAGCGTTCCTCGTACGCTTTAACGCTGCTTTGAAAGCGGATGAGTTTTACGCCATGGAGGCGATGAGGAACCCTGTCTACGCTGAAGCGGCTTGGACGTACTGCACTTACGCGGATGGTCCTTTGAGCTTATACTTCATGCTGTGTTTAGCGGAGAAAGCTCTGTTTGTACGCTTGAGGGCTCTGAAGGCCTCTGCTTACGCTGCTCTGCATCAATATGCTGCGTAGAGTTTCCCAGCGTATTTTTCATGCTTCTACAGCAGTGACAGTAAAGAATAAATATCCACTGCCACGCATTGATGACCTATTTGGCCAGCTTAGTGGACCCAAGATGTTCTCAAAGATAGATTTGAGATCGGGATATCACCAGGTGAAAGTACGAAAGGAGGACATCCCGAAGACTGCATTCCGAACAAGATTTGGGCACTACAAGTTTTTGGTCATGCCATTTGGATTAACCAATGCTCCAGCTATCTTTATGGACTTAATGAATCGAGTCTTCCATCAGTATTTAGACCGGTTCGTGGTTGTCTTCATAGATGATATACTTATCTATTCAAAGAGCCACGAGGAACATGAGAAGCACTTACGAATTATTCTATAGACCTTGAGAAGAGAGCAGTTATATACGAAACTTAGTAAATATGAGTTCTTCTTGGACAAGGTTTTATTTCTTGGACATGTCATTACAGGAGATGGTATTTCTGTTGATCCAAAAAAGATCTCGGCAGTTGAGACATGGCCTGTTCCTAAATCAACTGCAGAAGTGAGAAGTTTTCTTGGACTTGCGGGATATTACCGACGGTTCGTGGAGAACTTCTCAAGAATAGCAACACCTATGACTCGGTTGACATGTAAAGATCAAGAGTTCATATGGATCGACGAATGTCAAGCCACTTTCGAGGAATTGAAGAAGCGACTGACTACAACACCAGTATTAACTATCCCATCAGGATCAGGAGGCTATGTGATCTACAGTGACGCATCAGGAAAAGGTTTGGGATGTGTATTGATGCAGCATGGCAAGGTAATTGCATATGCATCTAGGCAATTAAGAGCACATGAAAAGAATTATCCAACTCATGATTTAGAACTTGCAGTCGTGGTATTTTCTCTAAAGTTATGGAGATATTACTTATATGGGGAACGAGTGGATATATATACAGACCACAAAAGTCTCAAGTATGTCTTCACACAAAAGGAGTTAAATATGAGACAACGTCGATGGCTCGAGTTAATGAAAGATTTCGAGATAGAGCTACATTATCACCCAGGTAAGGCTAACGTTGTAGCAGACGCGTTAAGCCGGAAACCAGTAGCTTACTTCTTGACAACACAAAAAGAATTATTGAAGGACTTGCAATGTCTTGGCATTAAAGTGATATTACCCGGAGCAGACGGAACACTAGCCAAATTGCAAGTACAATCATCACTAGTAGAAAAAATCAAGACAGCATTGCCTACAGACGCTAGATTCAAAAGATTAAAGAAAAGAACAGAGGCCGGGGAGCAGACAGGACTGCGCATCCATGGCGATGGGATATTACGATGTGGTGATCGTCTTTATGTTCCAAATGGAGAAATTCGACAGAAGCTAATGACAGAAGCTCATAGTTCGATATATTATATTCATCCTGGGGGCACTAAAATGTATCGTGACTTAAGACATCATTTTTGGTGGCATGGAATGAAAAGAGAGATAGCTCGCTTTGTAGCTAAATGTTTAATATGTCAGCAAGTAAAGGCGGAGCACCAGAGAACAACAGGATTATTGCAACCACTTCCGATTCCAGAGTGGAAGTGGAAACATATCACTATGGACTTCGTTACGGGTTTTCCCAAGAGTCCCAGTGGAAGAGATACGGTATAGGTAATAGTGGACCGACTCACCAAATCAGCCCATTTCTTTCCTTTTAGAGTTGGCCAATCTACAGAAGCTTTAGCTAACTTATATATGAGACAGATCGTAAGATTACATGGCATACCAGTCAGCATCGTGTCAGACAGAGATTCGTGTTTTACATCATATTTTTGGAGAAGCATGCAAGAAAGCCTTGGAACTCGTCTGAAATTCAGTACATCTTATCACCCGCAAACAGACGGGCAGTCAGAACGTACTATTCAGACATTAGAGGATATATTGAGGGCTTGTATGTTGGACTTTGGAGGATCGTGGGAGGACCACCTACATCTTGTAGAATTTTCTTACAATAATAACTATCAGGCAAGCATCCAGATGGCTCCGTTTGAAGCATTGTATGGAAGGAAATATAGGTCTCCTGTGTGTCAGAATAACGTGGGAGAACGTCAGATTCTGGGACAAGAGTTAGTGGTCAACACAGTTGAAACAGTTAAGAAGATACAAGGACACCTGCGAGTAGCGCAAGACAGACAGAAGCAGTGGGCAGACCTTTACCGTCGACCCTTGGAGTTCAAAGAAGGCGATCATATTTTCTTAAGAATATCACCTACCAGGGGCACTATTCGATTTGGAGGGCGCGGCAAGTTAAGTCCAAGGTATATTAGACCATTTGACGTACTAGAGAGAGTGGGAGAAGTAGCATATCGACTTGCGCTACCACCTTCACTTGAGGGACTACATAACGTATTCCATGTATCGCAGCTCAGGCGATATGTGGCAGACAGTAGTCATATTCTCGACCATTCGAAAATTACCATTGGGCCAAGCTTGTCATTTCAAGAGCAACCCGTAGGAATCCTTGATCGTCGAGAGAAAGTATTAAGAAACCAGTCTATTTCCTTGGTCCATGTGGCATGAAAGCATGAAAGCATGGCTCGCCAGGAGAATATACTTGGGAACGCGAGGATGACATGCGTGGACGTTTTCCAAACCTATTCACAGACCAAGGTATAAATTTACTTTGATTAATTATATCTTACGCCATTCTTAACTTCTACCATGGCTTAGTTTCAATTTTGAGGACGAAATTTTTATAAGTTGGGTAGAATGTAAGATTCCTAATCCTGAAAACCCTATTTTTATTTTATTTATTAATAATATCTATTATTTGTACATCTAGAGGATTTTTATGGAACCATTATAAAATTTCCCTAAAATTATTTCATGTAAGAGACCCTTTGGACAGTTGCCAGTTTAAACCGTTTGCACCCCTATAATTTTTTAGAATTTTCTACGTATAAATATGTATATATATAAATATTGTTAATAAGGAAAAGGAATGAGAGAAATAGAAAATAGAATTTCCTATTGGTCCTAATCCAAAACCTAACCCGCATATACTACTTTCCTGCGTAAAATCTGCAATAGCAGCAAACAGCCGCATAAACTTTGCCTCTCTTCTCCGCGCGTAAATATGATAGCAGCAGTAGAAAACCTACGCGTATAACTCATACGCGTGAACACTTTCTTTCACTGCGCGTAAACCTAACCCGCCTAATTCTTTTCTTTACGCGTAATACCAACTCCAGCGTAAGATTCTTTCACCACTTAAGATTCCTTCTCCACGCGTAAAACCACACCCTTTAGAAAATATCAGCAACAGAAGCAAAACTCAACTTTGCTTTGCTTTCCTGACCTATACGTGTAAGCTTCTCATTCCACCGCTCCTTAACACTATTATTACTAAATACCCCCAACCGCACCCCTAAACCAATAAAAGGAAAGCAGCAGTGGCAACAGTTTCTTACCCATTAAGTAAATTCCACCGCCTCCTTATTCCTATATATATCACAACTCTCATAAAAATCTAATTCCACTTACACCAAAGTTTAAACACTACTGTGGAAAATTATACTACACAGAACTTGCTCGATAAGTATACTTTGCCACTGTACAAATTATTTACATTCCAGTTAATACATGCATGTTTAATTCTGCCTATATAGATGTTTATTTTGTAGATTTTGGACCTATTTATGAGACCACCTAGTTTTAGGGAGCATCAGTAGGTTCATTGACTGTGACACAGTTGCTACATGATTTGTGAGTCTTATATAGACCTTGGACTACGTATCGGGTTGGCTTCCTGTACGTAAGTGCCGTGTGTTAGGGGTAACTGCTGATAGAAACTTTGTATGCTAGTAGACCGGTCAGTTATTAGAGGATTTATCATGTCATGGATATGGCCTGCTTAGAGAATAGGGTGGGGAGAACAATAAGTAAAACATTTGGGCTCCTTTGTACTTTTTCCTGTAAGCCCGGCTTCTCCACTGGAGAAATTGGTGATGATGACCACAATATATTACTTGCGGCCTCTGTCGTTCAAAAGAAGACATGCTTTGAGGCTCCTGATTCTCCGAGAGGGTCACGCCAATCCCATATTTTTAGCTAGATAGCCCACTTGGTGGAAAGTTGTTCTCAAACTGCATTCACTTAGACGGTTAGGCGAACCATTGGATATTTAAATTTCAGTACTTATTGGCATATTTTTATGTATCTTGTTACGTCCCTCTGAGGACCTGGTCCCTTTCCAGATATGGACAAGCAGGAGTACCCACAGGAGCACGGACTGTCACGCCCCGATCTCCCGCAGGCAAATCGGCTGTTCCCGCTAGGCGGGAATCACCCTCGCCAGCGCTCCCGCGGAACGATCGCTTAACCCATCCGAGCGTGATACCGCACGAGCGTGATCCACGCCCGTGAAAGGCCATGGTTCATTGGCTGGCGGCAAGAGTTCTAAGCCACAGAGTCGCACAGATTGTCAGAGTGCAGCGGAGTCATGGATGCATAGCAATTTGGTAACAGGTTCACTGAGTCGACAAATATAGCAGAAGCATTGAAACACAAGTTGAAGTAAAGCAGGCTCTTTTTATTGATATAAACTTGTGTTACAGGCGGCGTATAGCCGAGATTATAAGTCGCTCAAGCCTCTCTCTCTGAAACAGTAAAAGCGTGCCAAGTGGCTACAACTGTGGAATGATTGTACTGGCGATGGTTCAGGCGACGCTCCAACATTATGTCTTGTATATGTGCTTTAGTCCCGGATGCACCGTTGCTTCAGAGTGATTTCCATGCCTTAGTACGTACGAAGGAGACGTCCGTACCGAACGAGGTTCTCCCGCACCCTGCATACAAACTGGTGGTATATCAGTACATTGAATGCACTGGTGGGGAAGCTACTCGCCCGCTCGACAAATCCAAACACGTAATACAGGTTCCGTGCACAACTATTAAGTTGTCTTTCTAGTTGCCTTAGGATCAGTTTTATGCAAATATTGAATAGCCTAACGTGTCGGGCAGTGCGCCGTGCAACATAAGAGAAAACACGACGAGACTTACCAACTTACCATTCCTTCCCTGTCCAAGGCAAACACGTTAATTCACGCACGGGTAAGTATAACATTCAGGAGGCATAACATATGCAAACACGAGGGTCGTTTTAACAGGATCGTTTAGGTGTTTAGTTGTTCTTGATGCGATGCAGTGACTCGCACGCGGATAGCCGCTAAGCGAGGATGACTTATCTATATGAACACGGTCGCTGGCAAAGCCATTATGGACGTAGTCGAGGACAAGGATAGCATGCTACTCGTGTACACGAGGCACACGAATATAATGCATTGCAAGCTATCCTCCCTGCACACGAGACTACACACGAGCTCCATCCGGACCGGATCGGCCCCAGTACCCCGGTGACCGTCCGTAGAACTAGTCCGCGACATACAAGTCAGGGTTAACCAATCTCAGGCAACACGATTTATTTGACCAATCTCAGGCAACACGATTACACGAGATACACGAGAACACGCGTGCACTAGAACACGAGAACACGAGAACACGAGTGCACGGGAACACGAGTACACGAGTATACGGGATACTTGAATCTTGGTTCTGTACAATAACTTGTCTTGATGCATTCCCCTGGTTCGGGGCTGCCTTGGTGACCTAACGGTCCCGGATACTTGCAGGGTCAAACATGCACGGAACAACTACTTAGTAGTCACCCGGAGTTGGATGAAAACAAGGCAACATTCAAGCAGACAAGCATGCATTTCTAAGTAACATAAGCAGGCACGTTGCTCGGGCCGGAAGGTAAGCCGAGAGATGAAACCGTTAAGGGACTTAGCATGCGAGGGTCTGAATATAAGCAGTATTTCATTTTCATGTTCTAGTAAGCAATACAAGTTAGAATTATTCCCTTAGCTAGGTGCGTTGGATTTATTAGCATGCAGGGGGTGAATCACCTAGCGACTAGCATAAATATTCCAGATTTTATGTGTGCTGGCTAAGCAAAGACAAGTTCACCGTAACCACCCACCTTAGCGATGATTCGCCTAGGCAGAACGATACGTCTGAGCGAGCCTCTGAAAGCCTAAGCCGAATTCCTGTAGGGGCAAGTCTGGATATCCTTTGCATTCTCTTTGAGGCAAATCGGGTCGGGACAGCTGCACTATTGCCGTTTGGAAACGGCAGTCCGCTTGAGCGGAACGGGGTGTTACATCCTACCCAATTTAGAAAAAGTCTCGTCCTCGAGACTTACTAAGGACAAGTAGTGATCTAGGGTTCAGGCAATCCTAGATAAGTCATTGCACTTGTTCATTTGGATATTCACTTGCACAAGCTTCAAAATCAGCATATCGCTTAGACTGGATCGTGCGCACTTTCGAAGTGCACTTCTAGCGTGAACACGTCAACCAGCTTAGTGATAGCGAAGTCTTAGCACTCGAGTTTCACCTTTTCTTAAGTCTTGGATGGTGCACTAGTTCAAGGCGTTCCTCGAATAGATGCATTCAACCAAACTTAGGGTTAGTGAAAATCGGACAAGCTACTAGCGATACTCTCAAGGGTTCGCACAGGTTGGCACAAAGGCCACTCGCAGCATACAACCAGACAAGCAAGCGTATCATTCAAAACGCATTTTGAAAGTATTTAGACTTTTTGTTGGAACATCCCAACGAGGCATTGAGAGAGAGCGTGCACATAACCCACGAACGAGCTTTTGAAACAGAGATATCGAATTGAAGTCCAAAGGCGTAGAAGCCAGGCTCTGATACCAATATGTCACGCCCCGATCTCCCGCAGGCAAATCGGCCGTTCCCGCTAGGCGGGAATCACCCTCGCCAGCGCTCCCGCGGAACGATCGCTTAACCCATCCGGGCGTGATGCCGCACGAGCGTGATCCACGCCCGTGCAAGGCCATGGTTCATTGGCTGGCGGTAAGAGTTCTAAGCCACAGAGTCGCACATATTATCCGAGTACAATAGAGTCATGGACGCATAGCGATTTGGTAACAGGTTCACTGAGTCGACAAATATAGCGGAAGCATTGAAACACAAGTTGAAGTAAAGCAGGCTCTTTTTATTGATATAAACTTGTGTTACAGGCGGCGTATAGCCGAGATTACAAGTCGTTCAAGCCTCTCTCTCTGAAATAGTAAAAGTGTGCCAAGTGGCTACAACTGTGGAATGATTGTATTGGCGATGGTTCAGGCGACGCTCCAACATTATGTCTTGTATATGTGCTTCAGTCCCGGATGCACCATTGCTTCGGAGTGATCTCCACGCCTTAGCACGTACGAAGGAGGCATCCGCACCGAACGAGGTTCTCCCGTACCCTGCATACAAACTGGTGGATTATCAGTATATTGAATGCACTGGTGGGGAAGCTACTCGCCCGCTCGACAAATCCAAACACGTAATACAGGTTCTGTGCACAACTATTAAGTTGTCTTTCTAGTTGCCTTAGGATCAGTTTCATACAAATATTGAATAGCCTAACGTGTCGGGCAGTGCACCGTACAACATGAGAGGAAACACGGCGAGACTTACCAACTTACCATTCCTTTCCTGTCCAAGGCAAACACGTTAATTCACGCACGGGCAAGTATAACATTCAGGAGGCATAACATATGCAAACACGAGGGTCATTTTAACAGGATCGTTCAGGTGTTTAGTTGTTCTTGATGCGATGCAGTGACTCGCACGCGGATAGCCGCTAAGCGAGGATGACTTATCTATATGAACACGGTCGCTGGCAAAGCCATTATGGACGTAGTCGAGGACAAGGATAGCATGCTACGCGTGTACACGAGGCACACGAACAAGATGCGTTGCAAGCTATCCTTCCTGCACACGAGACTACACACGAGCTCCATCCGGACCGGATAGGCCCCAGTGCCCCGGTGACCGTCCGTGGAACTAGTCCGCGACATGCCAGTCAGGGTTAACCAATCTCAGGCAACACGATTTAACCAATCTCAGGCAACACGATTTAATCAATCTCAGGCAACACGATTTATTTGACCAATCTCAGGCAACACGATTACACGAGATACACGAGAACACGCGTGCACTAGAACACGAGAACACGAGTGCACGGGAATACGAGTACACGAGTATACGGGATACTTGAATCTTGGTTCTGTACAATAACTTGTCTTGATGCATTCCCCTAGTTTGGGGCTGCCTTGGTGACCTAACGGTCCCGGATACTTGCAGGGTCAAACATGCACGGAACGACTACTTAGTAGTCATCCGGAGTTGGATGAAAACAAGGCAACATTCAAGCAGACAAGCATGCATTTCTAAGTAACATAAGCAGGCACGTTGCTCGGGCCCGAAGGTAAGCCGAAAGATGAAACCGTTAAGGGACTTAGCATGCGAGGGTCTGAATATAAGCAGTATTTCATTTCCATATTCTAGTAAGCAATACAAGTTGGGATTATTCCCTTAGCTAGGTGCGTTGGATTTATTAGTATGCAGGGGGTGAATCACCTAGCGACTAGCATAAATATTCTAGATTTTATGTGTGCTGGCTAAGCAAAGACAAGTTCACCGTAGCCACCCACCTTAGCGATGATTCGCCTCGGCAGAGCGATACGTCTGAGCGAGCCTCTGAAAGCCTAAGCCAAATTCCTGTAGGGGCAAGTCTGGATATCCTTTGCATTCTCTTTGAGGCAAAGCGGGTCGGGACAGCTGCACTATTACCGTTTGGAAACGGCAGTCCGCTTGAGCGGAACTGGGTGTTACACGGACCGGGACCTGACTCCACTTACCTGACTGAGAAGATCTTACCCTCAGAGTATCTGTGATTTATTTGCGTTGCTTAGAGATATTTTACTCATCAGAATAGTCGTTTTGTAGTGGATTTGTTTCCACCCGACTATCAGACTTGATACTATCTTTGATATCCAGTTATTATCCAGCTCTTTATTTTCTACTGATTATTGGTGCTGTGGATGAGATCTAGATTGCATGTGACTTGTTGTGACAGTATATTACCACTGGTGGATTGGATATTCATAAATAGCGTACGTATGTATATGGTTTCCATATATTGGAGTTCATATACATACGGCTGGGCGTGTTACGTACTCTTAGTCCCACGTATTTTGGGACTGGGGCGTGACACCAAACACGCTCCCAATTTTTTTGTTAGAATTATATCAAGGTTAGTTTTCTGAATATATAAATTATTTTAATAATTTCAGAACCTATTTTTCCAGAAAACTCTAAAAAGTGTCAGATGTCCGAAATCAGACGCGTTTTGGTATTTTCGAGATTTCGGGAGATCTCGAATTCAGAATTATGAACCGTTTAAAGTTTCGGAAAGCCGACATGATGAATTTCCAGAAAAGTATTTTTTATAATTTTAAATATAAGTTTAATCTACTATAAAATTCGTGCAACGTAGACGTAAGTAGGAAACCACCGAAAACTTTTATCTGTGTGCCCTTGTGGCCATAACTCTTTACCGACTTGTGATTTTATGAAATTATCGATTCCAGTGTTCATGTAGCATTAAAATATATAGGATTCCACACACAAATCCTGGATTTGAGTCAGTTGACTTTTTGGTCAACGGATTGCCTCGATTTGTGTGCCACGGATCACAAATCCTTAAAGTTAACTTTCTTTGGACCAAAATTATAGCTTAACAATAAAATTAGATTATAATAAGATTAAAATACTATTTTAGGTTATTTTATTCAGAATTAAAATAGATTAAATAGAGGAACCTATTCACCCACTTTTGTAACCTAACTTGTTTAATTTATGTGACGGGTAGATCGGACGACGCCTTGAGTTGGAACTTCATCATTTTCAGACCAGGCAAGATACCTTGCCAAATTGCTTACAGTATTTTGCATGCTTATATTTCTATATATTTATTGTATTTTTGTTTATTCATTTTATGTGTAGTTTCTTTCAGTCATTACTATATATTAGATATGTTGACACACACTTGACACTTAGTATCATAGAGGACAATCAGTAGGCGTATGGGCTATAACCACTCTGGTAAACCATAGTAACTAGCACGCACTATGGTGGTTGTGTCCGATGGTCGCTATCCCCGAGGTATGTCGATTGATGGAGTCACGAGGGTCGCTACCCCCGAGGTATGTCGGTTGATGATGTTCTAGATGGGTGTATGAGTTGTGAGGCTTAGATCGAGTAGCCTACCCTTGCCCATACGTCAAAAAGTTATCCTTATTGCATCTATATAGATTGTCTTGTACAACATACTTATATATTTTCAAACATTATGCATGTTTACTGTATTCAAATTGGCTTGCTTCTATGTATCTTGTTACGTTCCTCTGAGGACCTGATCCCTTTCCAGGTGTAGATGTTTATGATTATTCACAGGAACGCAAATCTGGACTGCTACTGATCGTTGAGGAGGTTTACTCTACGGGCCTAGTGTTTATTGGTGATGTACCTATATTGTGTTGCTTTTATATTCGAGTTGGTAGTGGATTTGTTTCCACCCAACTATCATCTTTAGATACTTCTTATTGAGATCTAGTTTCATAGATACTGGTTATTTATTTATTTATATTTGATTTTCGTGGATGAGATTTAGATTGTACCCTGTGACTTGTGATATATTTTATACCACTTGTGGATTTGATATTCATATTACAACGTACGTATGGGTTTTAGTTTCCATATATTGGAGTTACCATATCCATGCGGCTGACATACTTACGTGTCCTAGTCCTACATATTTTTGGGACTGGGGCGTGACAGTTTGTCTCATCCAACAAACATGATTGGAATGAGAAACTCGGGGAGTATATATGGGCTTATCGTACAACAGTTTGAACTCCAACTGGTTGTACACCATTCTCTTTGGTCTACGAATGTGAAGTAATTTTTTTTCTTGAAATCCAGATACCTTCTCTTAGAATAGCTATTGCTAATGAGCTAATAGTAGAGAATAATGATCAATTTTGCTTGCAAGAATAAGAAGTATTGGATGAAAAGTTTCTGCACATTCAGCAGCGTATTGAGCTATACCAAGTACGCATTTCTAGTGCTTTCAATTGATAAATCAAAGAAACAATATTCCATGTCGGTGAATTGATCCTTTTAGTAAGGAGACCTATGATCACAACACATAAGAGCAAAGGCAAATTCCAAGCTAAATAGAAATATCCTTATATGGTGGAGACAATATTCTCTAATGGAGCCTACAAGCTCACTAAGCCTAATAAAGATTTGATAATAATGCCTATCAATGACAAATTCCTCAATAAGTATTATGTCTAAGCACGATATATTCTTCTCCATCTCCAGCAGATTAAAATAAGATGTACAACAAATATATTTTTTAATCCCTAACAACTCGTAGCCTATATGGTCTCTCGAACTATTATCTATATTCATTCTTGAATAAGACATGTGTAATGGGTCCTCAAAGTTTTCCAGCAAAAAAATACTCAGATCCAACGGAACACTCTTGTTGAGATCATCTAAATGAATCTCTCCAAAAAATAATATTCCATCTTAAAGTCCAGTTGTTTTCGAATATCTTATTCCTAATCCCCAGTTGGGTTGGGAATAATCTTATTTTTTTTACCAGTCAATTAGTGTAATGTGATTCATGTCCATATTACCTCTAAATTATATTCCATTTATTATCCCCTAAATAGAAGACAATAATTCACTCTTGAACTACTCTTTCTTTTTTTTCCCGGTGGAGTAAACTAACGATTTATCACATCCATATCAACTCTGATAGTTTTGCATGTTACAAAATTTATTATTTGTACTCAGTATGGGTACGCCACTGGTGACAAATCTACCAAATCCCCCACAGAACTATATTTTGCCATGTGTATCTTACCTCTGAGCAGATATATTCAGTAGGATCCTGTTTGAAAATATATCATGTCCACATTATCTCTAATCTCATTTTTACTCTAATATATTATTTGTCTCTAACGTCAGATGCACAATAACTAAATGGGTCCACAACAAATAGTTGTTCTTTAAAAAGCTAAATTTTTTAATTTATTTTAATTGAAAAACATACAAGGAAAATTATATGATAGGTTTCACTCAGGTGGAGTAGAAAGATCAAGGAGGAACTATGTCAATCGAACTAGTTGCTGGTTTTTATTCAATGTCGCTCTCCTACAAGCTTTAAGCATTCTCGAGTCAACTGTAGCAAAAGGACTAATAGAAGCATATAACTGTATCATCTTATTTCGAGCGTGGTCAAGATTATTCTTGTTATGCTCGAGCTCCAAAAGCTGTTCTTTTACTAAGTCACAATGTGCCAGCTCTTCCCGACGATGGTCTATAGTCACCTTCAACTCTTCTCTTGCTTGCTTAATTTAGGCTTCAAGTTCTTAGATTTGAGTTTGGAGCTGTAGTGCCCCTGTCATTATGTTCATCATGGGTAGAATGATAAAAAGTAAAAGAAGAAGTCACCTCTTTCACGAAAGCATTTATTCGGATAGTCTTCTCAGTATGGATCTTCATATGCTCCTAGAAAGTGGTTTGACACTCGATGAACTCAACAATGATTGACTCACACTTAGTATGAATCAAAGACGATATGTCCCCATTATTACGTTGCATATATTCATTAATTGGCTTCTCAAGGCCTATCAAGACTTTGCTCAAGAGCAACAACCCTATCTCTATCCTTAAAATTTTTGATGAGTTGAATCATAGGCAAGCTAGCATCTTTCACATCCTTAAAGGATAAACCTTTCTCAAGCACCAGATTTATTAACTCCTTTAATATTCTGTAGAAAGCAGATGTATAAGCTTCTACTAAAGCATTAAAGTGAGTGTTTGAACTTGGAGTCGCGACAATTTTAGCTAATCCCCGACCATGATGTATGAAGAAAGATGTCGTGACAGTTGTAGCCTCGACACTGGAGACAAAAGAGGAAGAACCCGCTGCTTGTTCTCTCGGGCTAACAGTGAAAGCCATTTTAGTAGCACTGGTCTTTTCTACCTTAAGAGCAGTTGAAACTACTGGTGGTATTAACATGAGATCCGCAGCCAGAACCGTGATATCAGTAACATAAGTTGTTTCAGCCTATGAAACAACTGTCTCCTCAGCCCTCTCTGGAGTAACTTCTACCACAACTTTATCTCCTATATATATATATATATATATATATATATATATATATATATATATATATATATACATCGCAACAATTTTAGCTAATCTCCGACCATGATGTATGAAGAAAGTTGTCGTGACAGTTGTAGCCTCGACAGTGGAGACAAAAGAGGAAGAACCCGCTGCTTGTTCTCTCGGGCTAACAATGGAAGCCATTTTAGCAGCACTGGTCATTTCTACCGTAAGAGCAGTTGAAACTACTGGTGGTATTAATATGAGATCCGCAGCCAGAACCGTGATATCAGTAACATAAGTTGTTTCAGCCTATGAAACAACTGTCTCCTCAGCCCTCTCTGGAGTAACTTCTACCACAACTTTATCTCCTATATATATATATATATATATTTATATATATATATATATATATATATATATATATATATATCAAATAAATAAAATAATCAATAAATAACATATTGTAATTAAGATATATGCACGTCGAAGTAAGGAAAGAAGTGACACATTGGCCTCTGCTAGCCTGAGTTATTACTGCCTGAATTTGTGACAATGAAGCATGCAATACAAGAATTTCTGGTAAAGAAAGAATCGAGAGACACGTACCAGTACCAGTGGGTACATATTCATCTTTAGGAATCTGCCACTCCAAAGAATTTCTCGGGGCTGTCAACGAAGCCTCCACCTCAGACGAATCAGCATAAAGGAGCAAATCATCGTAATCGCTCATAGTCATGCCCGCTTCTAAAACTACAATTTCAGTATCAATCTGCTCCATAGCATCTTTAAGCCCAGCTGTAACTATAGCAGCTTGAGGTTGAGCATGAATATCCTGTTCAGGCATATCTTCGGGGGTTATGGCGGCAAAATTAGCTTGTGACTCAATCTGCTCATCAACTTCAACCCGAGAAGGTAAAATTATTTCTACGCCAATGTCTTCTCCGTTACTACTGACCCTAGAATCAGAACTTTCCAGAGTAGGTTGATCCTTTGGATCCACTAACAGAGCAACTTGATTCTTCAGATCCATCGACGGAGGAGGTATGAATGCAATAGACAAGATAAATTAAGCCGCAACATCAAGGATAGGATCTGCAAAACCAGCTGCTATAGCAGTAGGAGCGACACTTATTCTTGAAACAATAACAGGAGAAGGGATGGAGGTAATAATCCTCTGCATTGCTGGAGAAGAGGTAGATGGTCCAGGCCGCTCTGGCGAACTAATTAGTTCGTTAATCAAATTCCTTTGGAAGGAGCATAAGTCTTCGAATTTGGGCTTCCTAGGCTTCATAACAATAGGCCTCTTCTTGGCAGACCGGCCCTCAGTAGGGGACGTAATCTTATGCTTTCGAGATTTTTGAGCAACTATGGTAGGGGCGGGTACATCTGGTTGTATATGTAGAAGAGCTTCCAATATCTCATCCAGAGGTGCATCATCCTCCTCTTTGATTAAATAAGGTCTTATAGGATCCAGAATAACTCCTTCCACCAAATTTTGGAAACTAACCGGCATATCAAAATCCTAGTGAAATTGGTTGATAGATCAATAAAATTGGATAAAAAAATGCAATATGTATAAATAAGGATTAGGTGCAGACAGAGTAAAAGTAGCTCCTGTACAACCCATGATAAAATATCTCCATCCCCGGGCACCGTCGATTAAACCTCAAGAATTTGATAGACACGAAGTTGCATTTCTGATGTACAATTGATTATAGCCAAATTTCCTGACAAAGCGGCTAGGTAAATACGGTTCGAAGGTGCAACCGTTGCCATTTCTATATACCAAGTGAGATGGCCAGATAAACATCAATCATGAAAAGACCACTGATGGCAACCTCAATATGGTGGTCCCCTCGTCATTATAACTCGAACCTTAGGGCTTAGTTGCTACATCAGGAATAACACAGTAAAAGCTCTAGCCGTTCCCCATGTTTAAAGCACGTCTGGTCTGAAAAAGAGTGGTATAGGTCCTTTTAGAAAGCCTATATCTACAGAGGAATAAGTGTTATATCCCATCATCCTGAGTCAAGCTGGGAGCCATAAAACTCTGGTTGTGTAAAATCAACCAACCCATCTGATATGTAAATAGAAGCTCCGTTCGAGAAAATTTCTCTCGTCGAGGATCTACCGCCAAGATATAAGCAACTTTCCGTAAACCAGTATTCAAACAGCACACCATAGTTGGTAGTAGTGTCAGTCGATGCTTAAAAAACCAGACAGACTGCAGGGAATAAGTCATATATAGACGATCGACTAAACATGAACCTCCAGGGACTACCTATCTTCGGAGCCATAAAGAGAAATATCTGGCCAACAAAGCTTTAGACGAGATTTTTGTACGAGTGTGTCTGAAATAGCTACTGGTGTGCCTGGTGCAATATTTTTATATGATCTTCAAAGGACTTATCTCCAGCATCATGACCTTCCATGAGTTCTTCAACTCTCTTAGAACTCAAAGGTTGAAGCGGTCTAATCTCTGTACATTCCTTCTCGCTTCTATCAGTGAAGAGGTATTAGAACCACTTCCTGATAAAGATAGTGTCAGAATCAGTATTGTATTAATGGTT